>OZ018330.1:139596345-140116345 GCA_963969495.1 Ceratothoa steindachneri | reverse complement strand
TCCTACACTAGGGGACTCCCTCAAAGTTCTTCTGTTCAATGCAAGGTCAATCAAGAAATAAGTTTCTTGAGCTCCGTGGCCTCGTAGTAACAGAGAAACCTGAGATGGTGGCCATAACGGAGTCGTGGATAAAAACCTCAAGCCGAGATTTTGAAGGTGAATTCACGATTCCCGGTTACTAGCTCTTCCTGAAAGATAGGCCAGACAGAGAGGGTGGCGGTGTGATGTTGTACGTCAAGGATACTCTCAACTCGATGGATTGCAACATCATATCCGACCATGAACTACTAGGTGTTGACCTAGAGATAGGTCCTGCCAAATACAGGACCCTGGTGCTTTATAGACCTCCTACCCAACTCGTTAAAAAGGACAGAGATCTGTACCAGCTACTAGAAGAACTTGTCGAAGACAAGTGTGTATCGTCTGGGAAACCAGAGAACCCTGTGGCAAGAACGCACTACTCCTGGAGTTCACGAACAACGAGTTCCTGACTCAATGGGTGAGAGAGCCAACGAGAGGAGACAATATCCTCGACTTGGTTTTCACCTCTGAGGATGACATCGTTGAGGACCTCTCTGTTGGCGAAGAGCTTGGTGGCAGTGACCACCGACTAATTAGATTTGTAGTCAAAGTACCCAAGGCAGAGCCTGCAACTAGTAAATCAAGGAAACTGGATTTGAGAAGAGCAGACTTTGCAGGTCTTTTCGCGGGACTGACTGACGCGAGGCTAGAAGAGTGCGATGCTGTTGAAGACTCTTGGAACAATTTCAAAACCACATTCATGAGTCTTCAATCGCGTTTTATCCCTCTAAAATGCACCCGTTGTTCCTCTGTTCAACCAAAGTGGTTTAATCGAGAAATCGGGCAACTGCTTAGGGAGAAGAGAAATGTGTACCGGCAATCGAAGATCTTGAGTGACTTTGACGAATACTGGAGGCTAGCCAGGAGAGTGAAGTCCAGCATAAGGGCGGCTAAGCGGTCTGAGGAACTCCGAGTGGCGAGACTCTGTAAAGAGAATCCCAAGGAGTATTTTTAGATATGTGAACAGCCGTAAACCAATCCGTCGAATGATTAGCCATTCAGATGCAGAAAATGCTAATCTCCTCAACGACTACTTCTCTTCAGTGTTTACTAAAGAGTGTGGTCCCATTCCCCAGCTGACGGATTCCTATTCGAGGGGAAAGCTGGAGGCAATGGACTTCACCGAAGGAGAAATAAAGAAAAAGATCGCTGACCTAAAGACGAATAAGTCCCCTGGACTGGACGGGTTTCTACCTAAAGTGTTAAAGAAACTGTGCGATGAAGTATCACGACATCTGTGCGCTATCTTTAACATGTCAATCCGGACCAAATGCTTTCCTAGAGAGTGGCGTGAGGCGGAGGTGACTTCTATCTTCAAGAAAGTAGATCGTAACCAACCGTCGAACTACCGACCTATCAGTCTGACTTTGATAGTCGGTAAACTCATAGAAAGCATCATGGTGGACAAAGTGACGTCGTATTTAGAGTCAAACCTGCTACTGAGGAGTTTCCAGCACGGCTTCCGAAGGCAACGGTCATACCTGACGAACCTTGTGGAATTCTTCCACTTCGTTTTTAGTAAGCACGATCTGGACAAGGCGGTGGATGTGGTTTACTTAGACTTTCAGAAAGCCTTTGATAAGGTACCAAACCGCCGCCTTCTCCGGAAAGTGCGAGCGCTAGGCATAGATGGAAAGGTAGCCGGCTAAATAGAGAACTAGCTAAGTGGCAGACGGCAACGGGTGGTGGTGAATAGACAGTCTTCTGAGTGGGTGCCCGCTACTAGCGGGGTGCCTCAAGGTTCTGTGCTGGGACCACTACTATTCATTATCTACGTCAACGACATGAACGGTGACATGGTTGCCAAGATTTTCAAATTTGCCGAAGATACCAAGCTTGGTATGAACGTTGCAAAGGGTGGAAATACTGCCCGCCTGCAGGAAGATCTTGGGAAGATTGCGGAGTGGTCGGACACGTGGCAAATGCCTTTTAACGTGGAAAAATGCAAAGTGATGCATATCGGCCACAGAAACCCCCAATCTCAGTATATCCTTAAGGGCACCCCTCTTGAATCGAGTGACACTGAGAAGGACTTGGGTGTAACAATCACTAGTGACCTCAAGTTCTCGAAACAGTGCATTAAGGCGGAGAAAAAGGCCCAAAGGATGCTAGGCTATATTAAGCGCCAGTTTGGTTATCGAAACCAGGAGATTGTACTGTGCCTGCACAACTCACTTGTCCGACCGCACCTGGAGTATGCCGTACAATTTTGGAGTCCTTCATTGCGAAAGGACATCGCGAGATTGGAACGCGTACTAGGGAATTTCTCCGAGTGGAATACAGTTCATTTCTATTGTTCCCTGCAATAATAGGTTATTTCATGTTAAAATATTGAATATGGTTCTTGCGCCCGTTTTAATCACATATCAGGCAAGATTGAACATTTTATAGGCAGTGTACATTTATTCTGTTCGGATAACATTAATCCTCCTCTTCTTCTCACTGTATAGTCAGTTTGTATATAAGAGTTCATTGTTGATTCTTAAATTATTACAAAGTGTTTAGAATTTTAGCTTATGCATATTTTTTCTTAGTTTGATTTTAAGACAGTTATCACGCAAATTTGAACCCTACATGTTCTGCCCACAGTACAGATGGCGGTTCGACATTCTTCTCTTACATTAGACCAGAAGGCATGTTTGTAATCAATTTTTCTTGTTTAATGCAGCATCTTGCCTTGAGGGAGATCGTTATAAAACTGAGACTTTATTCAGACAATTTACAAATTGACTGCCTTACATAGGAACAAATGAACCTACTCTCAATATAAATTCTCATTATTTAAAGCTTTTCAGCCAACTTTCTGAATCTATTTACGTTTTGATATATATCGACTCTCTTCTTCTTACTGTTACCGAGAAGCAAATTTTTATATATAACGGTGTTGGTTATTTAACTTTCTCGATTAATACATAGACCAGAGAGTGTTTAACCTGGTAAAGAAAATAGGTGGTGTTTCAAAATAGTGAAGGCCCCTTCACAAGACGGCACCATAGTGGTGTGTTTATTTTCTTAATCATCTCAGACAATCAATAGTGATCTTGCTCGCAATGCCTTCCCTGAAAAGGGCGTCTGAAGGGGATAGCTTGGTTACTTTCCATATTAATATTAGGAGGGGGGGGGGGTGAGGATTGGCAGCATGGCCAGATTTGGGGTCACACGAAACCAGACTTTCAGTTTGTTATGGTGATAATGAGATCAGTTTTATGGATAATTAAAAGAGGGCCACAAAAAATTATGACCTAGCCAATGTTGATTCGTATGAAAGGTTACAAAATCTTATCATTGCGATAATAATAATGGCTCTTTTCAAGGCTGTGGGCCTTGACCAAGAACGCTTATATTAAGGAAAGTAAAGCTAGAGAAAATTGGCGATTTTTCAAGATATTCTTCAAAGCACCAAAAGAACGGGATGAATTTATCTCATAGGGGAGGACATTCTACAATCTCGAATCCAATATAAAGCCAGCACGATTGAACATACAGCACATATGATTATCAGAAGCAGAGGGTAGAAGCAGAGGGTTGGGTTACTAGGCACTGGTATTGGATTACTGAGGAAAACTGGTAGGAGGAGGATGCGGTACTTAAGATCTATTATGTAAGAAGAAATACCTTTAAAAAGATTCTTTCTATAAATTACTACAGAGAGGTATATTTTTAGAATACAGTTGGTTTTTACTTTCATTTAATGAAAACCACTATCTAAAGAGGCATACCAATTGTGCTGAAAGAATTTTTTTTTATTTAATTAGTCCAGAAATTTTAGCTAAAGGTTTATTTCTGTCAATTATTCTCACATCAAAGGTTTCTGATGGGGATGACGAGTGCTTACAGTATAAGTAGAAACGGATCGTACTGCGAGTGAATTTTAGGTCATCAAAACTATAGTTTTAAAGTTTTCAGCCTAAATCCAATCTGCCCAACATGTACCTCACATAAATAAATACGTTTGTGGTCCACATACAGAATTTTGATAAATGTTTATAAGTTCAGATTTATGGTGTCATTTTTGAAAATAGTGTTTTTTATACGGATCGTGGGCATGTAAGACACTCTCCATACGCCTTGGTACCATTGGTTTTTATATGCCACAACTGAAATTAAAGGATCTACTACTATTAAATGATACACAAATATTATGAAAATACATAATATAAAAAGAGGTTAGATTGTTATTATACAACATTTTTACATACATAGGAATCAAAAATAATATAAAAAATACTAAATTTCTTAATTTTATAGAACATGTTGGAGCAAGTCCTGCACAGCCCTCACTGTTTATCATTGTATTAATATATTAATAACCTCATTAGGGAAGGAAAATTCCCATCTTACTGCAATAAATGCAACTGGAAAATTGAAAATTTAATACAAAATAGCGTACAAAATGATGAAGGCAGGAAGAAAGAATAAAAATTAGCCTACTAGCCTACAATACGATAAATTAAAAATTCCTTAATCCACTAAGCACAGACAGCACTCTATATAGATAAATCTTGCATCTAGCGTAAAATAATGTTAGATAACATAAATAACATCATTTAAAATTTTGGTCAAACTTTCACTTTGATATCTTGGATTTTTACTCATATTTTGGTCGCTTTTTCACATTTAAAAAAACAAAAGAGTGTTATATAACAACATACAGTAGTCTCAAAACAAAATCTTCATTACAATAATTTTCACCAATTTAAAGACATCCCCAAACTCATCACCGCTATGAAATCACTCCTTATCCTTCCCAATAATCATATTCACCATGGTAACTATAACGAACAGAATCCAACAATATTCACAATCAATGTAGACTATAATGTAACTAATAAAAATTACATTGTAAGGGTAAACTTCTACGTAACTTACGACGCACTAGTAAATTAGGTCGTAAGCCGCAGGGCGGCGAGTTGAAAGCTGGCATTAATTTAGTCACGTAGACACTCACGGTGGAGGATATAAATAGGACCCCCTCACTCAAAGAACCAGAGCCAATTAGAAATTCGTACAGCGAGAACCTACTGGTGGTTGTACCGCCTTACCAGACCCCTGCCAGTAATTGTCGCCATTAACTCTGCCGCTGTACCGATTGCAAGCTTCAGATTTACTCGTCTCTGTCGCCATCACCACGAAGTCGGATACATCTGGGCTTGTTACGACTTTCCCTTATTTTCAATAAAACCACCCTCTGTGTATTGCTTAACTACTTCCTTGACAGGTTTTTTGGTGTATTTATCTTCATCTTATGCCCCATTCTTAAGTTTTCGTATTCGAGACCTACTTGTACAGTTATAAAAGACGTTAGACTCATGATTTATTACTGTACCGATTGTCCGGAGTAGTAGTGATTATTTTATAACGACGTGTTGTCGTTTGTGGTTTAATCCTGCAATATTTGTGACCTGTTTGTGCACTATATTTATTTGATATACATATGTATTTGGGGGATGCATTCATTGTATTATTATACCCTGTTTGGTATCTGATCACCTTTCTGTTGCTGCCCATACATACATCAGACGCGTAAAATATCCAAATCATGCCTAGAGACAGACCCGTTTTCTATGCCAAAGATAAAGTGAATCAAACCCATATTTTGATAAGAAGGCCTTTTGTACGGTTTGTGTTTACTTTACATTCGTTCACATTATCCTGTGTTTTATTTTTATCTTGTATTCAATTGATTTCATGTCAAGTCAAGGGAGTGAATGGGTAGAGGGAGTTATGAGATGCCATTTGGCTCCAAGCATTGAATTTTCTTTTAGATTCCTGCACTTTATCGACCATGAAGAGCAACAATCTCTTTTATTAAAAGGTGATTACCTCAACTCTTTGATTATAATGAAATGCTGGGTTTAACCCTGCGATATTTGTGACCTGTTTATGCACTATATGTATTTAATATACATATGTATTTGAGATGCCATTTGGCTCCAACCATCTATTTTTCTTTTTAGATTGCTGCTCTTCATCGACCAAAAAGAGCATCAATCTCTTTTATTAATAAGTGATTACCTCAACCATTTGATCATAATGAAGTGATCGGAAAAGTCTATTTCTTTCTTGTATAAATTTAGGATTTTATGCTTTTTTCTCAAAATATTGCCGGGTTTGTTTCTCTGACATATTCATCACTAAGTTTAATTTGGTTCAAGGGAGGCATGGTTACTTGATTAACTTACATGTTTCTTCACGATATTATAAAATGCGTATCTTGGTAGATAATTCTTTCCAGGATCTTCTATTAACTATTGCAGTACCAATTGTCTAAACATATTAAGTTTGCTTTTATAATTCTGATCGTCTTCCAGATTAATCTAGTTATTCGAACTATCATATTTCAAAATCAATCTTCTCATCTTTTGCTAAATTAATGGAAATACAGCACATGCCCTGAATTACCTTAGATATCCTCTTCCTTTTAAAAGATTAACATTTAATCACCTGACAGTAAAAGGTGCCCAATAATAATACTAATATCAAGGATGAAACAAACAGGAATAAGTCAAACGGTGTTCTTTCCAGGCTTTGAACAACTGTTTCTTGAAACCGCTTGGGTAATCTGATCACTGGAAAGCTCCCCTTAATTTAATAGATCACAAAAGGCAGACAAAGGAGAAGCCAAGGAATAACTTTCTTTTTACTCTTACCATTGTTATTCTTGCCTTGTACAAGAAAATTCCCTCTCGTTAAACCTCAGCACCTTATCCTTTATTTGAGACCGGCCAGTGCTATCAATATGTATACATCTCTCCACTCTTTGTCTAATTCCACCCATATCTGTATATTTCGTTAATGATACTATCAACCAAATTTTATTTACCCGACACACTTTCCAATACTTTTCTTACTCAAGATATTAGTGTGTTCATCTCTGCTTTGTCCTTGGGCCTCAAAATTCATGCTACAATCTGCTGATTGACGTTCTTCTAGAGCATATTCTAGGTTTCTCTATATGTGCAAGCAAATCGCTTTCAACCTTATTTTATTCCAAGTCACGCCAAGTTATTTTTATTGTTTCAGTATACACAAATGCTAACAAATATTTGTAGTCCTCTAGTTATGGTCAGCACCACTTATAACTTTTCTTAAATATCCTACTATAAACTTTTCTTTGAAAATTTGTAATTTACAACATTCAGTATCTCTATAGGTAACTAAGGTTATTCTTTAAAATTAAAGTTCTTTCAAGAGAATAATATAACGTTATGTTTTCTGGCTGTAATTCGTAGTTTCTACTACAAAACTGCAATTTAATTTCAGTATGAAACCGATAACGAGAGAATGGAATGTGCATTGTTTCGAAAATTTTGCCTCTTTTGGTCCAAGCTATAAAAGGTACCACTCCCCCACACTTATGTTGAATGAAAGAACATAAATTTATATAATTAGAGAGGGTATAAAATTAGTGGAAAAAGCATAAAAGGGTTTGAAAATTATTCAACTAGATCTAAAGTGGAAAACTGTCAAGTTCAAAGTGAAACCGATAATAAACTAGCAAAACACTAGTTGATAGTTTGGAGGCAAAGTATTTTCTTTCTAAAAGAACATAGACAAAGATATCTCTCTCTTCTTCTCCTTGTTTATATATTGCAGTTTTCTGTTGCGATCGTCATTTCTTGATAATAAACTTGAGAAAAAGTTCAAAATTACTTGGAATATTAATTATATTTTCCTTGTAGGCTTTGTTGCATTTACTGTTTAGTCATGCGACAATTCTCTTTGATGTTTACACACACACGCACACACACATATATATAAAAAAAATAATAACTCACAAAGTAGCACGTGAGGTTCGCTATGAATGCAATGTCACGCAGAAAACAATGAAAAGGTGCTACTAAGTAATTTCGAACTTTATTCATTTCATTCTCAAAGATAACTAGTTATCCTTGAGTATGGAGTAAATAAAATTCGAAGTACTTGTAAGCACCTTTTCATTTTTTCTGCGGGACATTGCATTCACACACACACACACACACACATATATATATATATATACATATATATATATATGTATATATATATATATATATATATATATATATATATATATATATATATATATATATATATATATATATATATGTATAGTCATATGAGTTGCTGCTGACCAGTCTAATCTTCAACTTCACGGTGAATGTAAGGATACATAGGAGGCCCGAGGTACATGTGATTTATTTAGGGAACAACGTTTCGGGCGTATCACCCATCTTCAGGTTCTAAAATATAAATTAATCTAATACAGTTAAAGAATAGTAAAAATATTAAAAATAATTAGGTTAAGACTATGTAGGTAAATTAAAAATTAGAAAATCAATCTAATATAACACTATTAAAACGAAAAAAACACACAAAAAAACAAAAGCAAATAATTACAGTATAATATTGCTTACCGATAACTCAGGAATTTAAAAGGCAAGAGAATCAAATTATTAATCTAATGTAATCACTATTGACACGAAAAAAAGAAGCAAAAACACAAAAGTAAAAAATTACAGTATAATATTGCCTTCCTGATGAAGTTCAGGAGGAATCACAAAGTGAAGAAATTATAAAGGATGTGGCTTAAAGAAGGATAGGAATTTGATTGGTTGGTTGTTAAATAAGAGAAGGTTGGTTGGTTGGTTATGAAACATTGCCCTTTAGATTTTAAACCCCTTTTTTATCGTAGGTATATTGACGACTCCTTTGGTATTTTTGATAATATAGAACATGCCCAACATTTTTTTAATTTTATAAACTCTTATCATCCCAACATTAAATATACCATTGAATTAGAGAATAACTATCAACTACCTTTTCTAGACGTCATTATAGAAAAAAACGACAAACTAACTACCTCAATATACAGAAAGCCTACCTTTAGTGGCCTAGGAATGAATTTTTTCAGCCATTGTGACTTGTCACACAAACTCAGTGCAATTAAATCTCTAATATATAGAGGTTACCATCTCTCCTCCAATTATTTCCTAATGCACAATGAATTTCAGACTCTAAAGTCTTATTTTAAAAATAATTGTTACCCCCCACCTTTGGTTGACAAACTAATCAATAATTTTCTTACCAAAATTTACTCTCCATTTTTTCTCTCATATAATGTTTCCAAAAATGATTTTTTTTTCGTAGTACCAGAAATGG
Organism: Ceratothoa steindachneri; assembly: GCA_963969495.1. Classification (NCBI taxonomy): domain Eukaryota; kingdom Metazoa; phylum Arthropoda; class Malacostraca; order Isopoda; family Cymothoidae; genus Ceratothoa; species Ceratothoa steindachneri. The sequence goes on along the minus strand of OZ018330.1, from coordinate 140,107,123 downwards.
GACCTTACAATAAATTATTCACTAGAAAATTCAACAAATTACTCAAAAAATATTTCTTTCATACCAACTTCAAATCACTTTTGTTAACCCACTTTCCATAGGAAGTTTCTTCTCGTCAAAAGAAAAACTTCCTCTATAAATGAGCAGCCATGTTGTTTATGCTTTTACTTGTCCTTGTTGTTTGCAAGGAACCTATATTGGTAGTACGGTTCGCTCCTTGAAAGAGAGGTTTTGTTCTCACATGGGAATAAGCCATTGCACTGGAAAAATATTGTCTAAGAAGGAAGCTTTTGTAATAAGAAATTATAGTATACAATGCAAGACAGAATGTTCCATAGATAACTTTAAAATAATTGGTTATAATAACAATGAATATAGTCTAAGAATTTTGGAACTTCTACTAATACGTACAAAATATCCTACACTCAATATAGATAATACCGCTGTTTCCCTTCTTATTTTTTAATTTTAATTACCTCATTAAACATCCACCTAACTTCTCTTATTCAACAACCAACCAATCAAATTCCTATCCTTCTTTAAGCCACATCCTTTATAATTTCTTCACTTTGTGATTTCTCCTAAACTTCCTCGGTAAGCAATATTATACTGTAATTTATTACCCTTGTGTTTTTGCTTCTTTTTTCGTGTCAAGAGTGATTAGATAAGATTAATAATTTGATTCTCTTGCCTTTAAAATTCTTGAGTTATCGGTAAGCAATATTATAATGTAATTATTTGCTTTTGTTTTTTTGTGTGTTTTTTTTCGTTTCAAAGTGTTATATTAGATTGATAATTTGATTCTCTTGACTTTTAAATTCCTGAGTTATTTTCTAATTTTTGATTTACCTACATAGTCTTAACCTAATTATTTTTAATATTTTCAATATTCTTTAACTGTATTAGATTAATTTATGTTTTAGAACTTGAAGATGGGTGATACGCCCGAAACGTTGTTCCCTAAATAAATCACATGTACCTCAGCCTCCTATGTGTCCTTACATTCACCGTGAAGTTATATATATATATATATATATATATATATATATATATATATATATATATAGGTGTGTGTGTGAATGCAATGTCCCGCAGGAAAAATGAAAAGGTGCTTCCAATTACTTTCGAATTTATATATATATATATATATATATATATATATATATATATATATATATATATATCAGAACAATTGTTAAATCCAATGACAGATTCTAAATATGTAAAAATCACTGTGGGGGAGCGTAGTAGTTTTTTATCTCGAGATCAGTTTCGGCATGAGGTTTGTCATGCCAGCCTCAGTCGAACAATCAGAATACATGCCGTCAAACCAAGCGTACAATATATAAATTGTTTACAGAGTTCCAATTGAAGTTCTTAATCCGGGGGCGTGAATTTAAGTTCATTAAGGACATCTTTTAAGATTAGATCTGATCTTTGATGTAGGGGTTGCATTTAGATTGCCCATCCTAAAGTTTAAAGTTGGGGATTTCAGCTATAAGGGTGACCTTCTTTTGCAGAAGTCCGTGCATGGATAGATTACTTTGGCCTGTGGGAAGTCTATCGGGTGATTAAAGTTGTTACTATGCGTGAAAAGACTAGAGGCATGTATTCTTATTGTTCGACCGAGACTGGCATGACAAACTCCATGCCGAAACTGGTCTCGAGAAATAAAGTACTACGCTCACCAACAGTGGTTTTATTTACACACACATACATATATATATATATATTTTTTATATATATATATATATATATATATATATATATTTACAGGGTCACCCACAAAAAGGAAACCAAAATGGGTGGTGCATAAAATAAGTGAATTAATGGTATTGCAACACTAAAAGTTGAAAGTAAATTATTGACAAAAAGATAGTCATCATTTTTTCTGAAATTTTGATACACTATGCTATTATTATGATAAAATTTGAAAAGAAACAAGGAGATTATGATCTACATCATGCACCTCACCTTGATAACCCTGCAAATCCTAGACAATTCGTGAATGTGATGAACCTCCTCCTTGTATAGAACGCCACACGAAATGTTTTATGCTATCCACCCATTTCATCTTCCAAAGACCCCCTTAAATACAATTACAACTTAAAGAAGAAGAACAACAACAAGAACCCAAGAAAGTAATGGAAGAAGATATAACGGAAACTTACCAAACTTCGCATAAAAAAATGAATGCCCTCTTACCTCAAAGGAGAGGACAAACCAAAGAAGGAAAGAAAAAATTTAGTAACTTAAGTGACGCAAAAAAAGAGAACGGGCACCAAACTGTTGATAGATTCAAGAGAGGCCGACCTAGAAGCGGCTTTCATCAACCAAGACGACGATCACCTACCGATCATCATGAGGCCTGCATTACTTGGGAAAAAGTTTCTCAATATGATGTTTCATTAATTGGAATAAACTTATTCGCTTGTCCTATGTATAAGAATCTGGACAGTAAAAACGCCATTAAAATAAAAACCCGTATTTTAAATTAAAAATGCAAAGGAACTTTCTACAATTATTAAAACAATGAAGAATTAGAAAACGAACTACTAGAAGAGAACATACACGTCCCCGACGACAAATGTCACCTAGTGATGTAGATACGTTTAAAACCATGATAAATGGCGAGCATACACGCATTATAAAGTGAGACAAAAAATGAAAATATAAAAGTGACCAAAGTTTAGTAAAAATTAGTATATATAAGAGTGGTAAGTGAATAAGACATGTTTAAAACTATTATGAGTTTCCATCATACGAGTAATATAAACTGTAGGAGATTTCTAGTGAGAAATAATATAATTTTACTATAAGGATTATATTAAAGAAATATGAAGTGTCGAATATGATATTAGGAGTATCATTGAAACGTCATTAAAAAGAAGTAAATGTAATAAGTATCTAGAAAGAAAGTATGTGGAGAGTAGTACAAATTTCTTGGAAAACAAGAGGGAAATATTATATTTGGCATAATTACTGTGTGAATTTGAATCATTAAATTAAATTCCTAAAAATTCGACAATACTATCAATAGTGTTAATGTAAATAAAGGCTTAGAACAGTATTAATAGAACAAAATGTACTAATTTTACAATAAATATGCAAAAAGGAAATATAAAATGTCAAATGATAAACACTATTTTAACTAGTTAATTATATTGTTTAATTTATCAATAAATTTTAATTGCATGAATCTCCAGTCTCCTGGAATCTTTGTTTCTCCTTACTCTCTTACGAATCTGTCCCTTTCCTACTTATCGTATAAATTTTTTTCTCCCATTCAAAATGTATTATGGTATATTTTATTTCCTTTTAAAAAACTTTACCAAATTAAATCCATATACTTAATAAATTGAAAGTTTATTTTTATACAGTAAGGTATACCCTTAATCGTGCAATTAGCAAAGGAGAAGTAAATTTTCATAATTCCATTTGGATGAAAAATATGCCAATTAAAAGTAGGGGAAGAATTTCAGGCTTGCATACAAACAATATAAAATATAGCAAATTTAGTGAGAACGAAGTATAACTAGAGTGTAAAGCGTATAAGTAAAGAAATAAGACCATTTGTATATGATAAGAAGAGTATGAGTGAAATGTCGTTAAAAGTATATAAAAGTAATAATTATCTACTTAGATAGAAGCCATACCTTTGATTGTACATTTAACAGAAGACCAGCAAATTTTCATAATAACAAGTTGGATGTAAAATGATAGTTTTCAACTGTACGGAAAAGATTGAGGCAAGTTCCCGTTATAGACGTTCTCCTATAAAATCTACCATTTTGGAAAATACTAATAACGGCAAAGGAAAAAAGTTGTTCAGGAGGACTTAAAATAGTAAGAACAGGAAATAAATATCGAAAAATTTCGACAAATGGTTTCGAAAATAATCTAGAGATATCAATCAGAAAGTTGGGTACGGACATTTGCCATGAGCTCCTGAGCACTGACATTCACTGCTGTAGAATTTCCTTTTAGTGGAACCTCCGCAAAATAAATACTCTTTTGGAAAAAATATTCTCGGTGAGAAAGTAGCAATTTTCATCGATAGAAAGGGTAGAATCATATGATCTGGCAATATTTTCAAAGGGCTTTTTCCTTCCGAGTTTAAATTTGACCTCACCATAGAGCACTCTAATCATCTCTTTATATTATTGAAATGGCTTGAACTACCTTGAATGATAAACCAAAAACATTTCCAGAACTACACTTTTGATATTGTAAGAGTTTTAATCCACTTTGGAGGATATAACATGGAACTTCAAGACATAGGTTAATTACAACAAAATATAGACTCATTGAAGTATTCAACAGATGCATCATTGCAGTTAGTCATGCTATTGAGTTGGCAACTAGATCTCGAGACTAAACTCCCCTTGAATTTTATTCTCTGGTGGAAACATAAAACTAAAGTCTACTTAAATCCTCCAGGAAAAGTGAATGAGCTACGGCAACGACTAACATTCGAAGTCAACCTGTTGAAAACAGATCCTGCATTAATTAAATTAGCAGTACAAGCAATGAGATCCAAACCTCCGTTTTGCCTAACGAGGAATGTAAGATATGAAGATGGCAATAGGATGAAGTAAATTATATTTTTAGTCTCGTGCGACCATATATCTCTCTATGTTGATTAGTTGGTCGGTCGGTCCATCGGTTCCCGTTTTTCTGTTAACTGTTTTAGTTATAACATTGTGATTATTCGGCTGCTTCTAACGAAATTGGAAAACCTCATGATGTTTTACATTTTCTTTCGAATGATATAATTGCCAAGGTCCTCTCAAATGTAGCCTAGGAATTATTTCGTTTTGGCAATAACATCATAATTATTCGGTCGATTCGAATAAAATTTTAAACCCTTATGTTGTTTTACGTTCTCTTTTAATTCATGTAATTGCCAAGGTCCTTCTAATGTTACCCAGGGAAATATTTGCCAATAAAATTGTAACTATTTGGCCGATTCTAACGAAATTTTAAACCCTTATCTTGTTTTAAATTCTCTTTCGAATGTTATAATTGCCAAGGTCCTCTCAAGGTTAGTCCGGAATTATTGAAAGTTTGGAAAGTCGTAAGGTCATGAATCAGAATAAGTGAGAGCGCTCGACTTTGGTCAGCAGACCTTTGATTTATGCATTATTATTCTTATTTAGCCATAGATTAAAGGTTTAATACAAAACATGTTTTTCTATTCACCCTACAAAAATAAGTGTACTTGTCATACCAGTAATTAACTTATTTTAGATTTAGTGACTCAAATAAATGCTATTTACCTATTATATGAACTAATCAGACAAAGATTCAACCTCTTTTAGAAATACGATTGATGGACAAAAGTCGTTTACTACGTGTCAAAATACCAAATGGGTAGTTAGCTATAGGTATTTAAAGTTAGATTTTCTTTTATTTATCGACGACATTTCACCTCAAGATGGCCACTTTCTTACGCCTATATTACAAAATAAACGAAAAAATTATAATATCATGTTCAGAAAGCACAAGCCAAGGGTACTCCTATTACGCTAAATGGTACTGGTGGCTTTAAATAGGTGACTTAGAGTTAAATAAAAACTTAGAAATGAAGCTAAAATGAACAAGAAATAGACTAGGAAAGATTTTAAAATATTTAATTTATTGATTATATAAATTGTCAAATTTTATTAAGTAGGTTCACTTTTATAATTATGGATCTACTAATCATAAAAACCAGTTTAATGTATTGATGTAAGGTTTCCATGCTCTATCACAGGATGCTTAACAAGCCTACCTTTTTGGAAGTTCCTAATAAAATAACTATTTCCTTTTTTTCGCGATTTCCACCACATTGTCACAGAAATTGAAAGCAAATAACTCTTCTCCGCAGTTTAACATGTGTATTTTGAAATCCTTGAGAGTTCCTTCAGTAACATCACACTCGTGGAATTTATTGTGACATTCCATATCTGTTAGATCTAAACGAGAAGAGAAGAATCCTAACAGAGCAGTAAATCAGGCTAAAAGATACATATGGACACCAATCACATCTCGATTCGTCATGTTTCTCTGGTAGTAATATTCATATTTTGAGCTTTGCCGAACATTTTATCTTGTTTATGGTTCCAAGCCCTTAAAATTTAATACCTCTTTGAAGATTTTTCCTATCATTTATAATCCGAAGCTTCAGCAATTCTCGGTAATCTTCATTTGCATCTTCCAGCTCCCGTCGAAAGATTGTAAAAGATGAGAGATTAAGGGCTGTCTCTCTTTCCTTATATCTCCTAAACAACAGGATTTCTGTCCATTTAGATAATCCGATTCAGAAAGTTTAGTGTTTTTGAGTTTAAATTCAAATATATTTTGACGACATGCAAGTCCTAACCACTCTCAAGTTTCTTTTCGAAAGAAGGTATAAACAGCACGTTTAATCTTATTTAACGGCGGTTAGAATCAAAGTTAATAGCATTTATAGACTTTTAAAGAATAAAATTTCTAATTAAGCAATCACGTCATTAGCGTGAGTAACTCAACACCTAGATAATACTTTTAGATTAGCAAGTATTTTTTCATACTATCACCGAGCAAAATAATTGGTATTGTATCTATAGTTTGAGTAACAGTCAAATCAACCATATATAGCTACCTCCCATTAAACAAGAAACACCTAATTAACTAAGGATACCTTAATCTTTTGCACTCTGTGTTGCCATTTTAGGCTGGTACTTGTTTCTGGCTCCGTATAATGATGAATAGCCGATGAAATTCTCAGGACGCTGAATTACTCGACTCAATATTTATGGCGTTAGGAGATGAACAGCCTCCCTATCACTAATGAAGGTTTTGCCTAGATTGGCGCAGAGGTTAGGAGTCATGATTGATTGGTTGTTTTGTAATTGAAGTTACCCCACTTGTACCTCCAACATTTTGGTAAATAATCAAATCCTAAGGAGAAGAAGAGATCTCTTTACCTGATTTAGTAGCATCACTTGTTTAAATAGAATCCACAGCATTTGATGTGCTTGCTAGTATATTTTAGCATCTTGATTTTCTCTTTTCTTCATTTGCTACTTTTACAAAATATCCCATTTCCTTCAACATTGTTACCTTGTCTATTTAATCCATAATTCTGCATCATTATAGCTCTTCTTGAATGGGTTTGTTGCATCGGCGTGAGCCATATCAAATAGGCTTTGGACAATACTGATAAAATTTCTCTTACTTGTTTTCTCTAGTCGTACTTTAGTTCCATTCTTCTTTAGAGGGTAATATGTGAAATATAAACTTTCACTTTTTCTTAAACCATGTTCTTCGGTCTACTTGTGAACCTGGCTCTGTTTTTGAATAGAAATATGTCAACCAAAGTTTTTTTAGATGCTTCTTTATTTGTGTAATTCTCTCTCCGATAGAAGTAATAAAGTCACTTCAGGACATCTCCTTTGCTTGGTAACTTAGATCCCATAATAATTTGAGCGAGCTGATAAGTATGAAATTCTTTTTCCCTAATTTCGATGAACCTGAAATAGAAGAATTATATGAAAATTACCATCATATCGGTAATGTTTTTTTTAATTTAATTTATTAGCTTAAGAAATATAGATTAGGTGGCTAAACTACTGACAAGTTAAAGAACCATAGACGAGTCGAACAGACTAATTTCCATCAATATTACAAAATAATTTTATTTCCTCAATTAAATAAGAATTTTAAATTTTATAATTAAATTTAATAAGCATTATATAATTCATATACACTATTACACTATTAGACGTTATAGAACTATTACAGCGTTTGGATAAGAGAAATTCATACAAATATAATAAACATATTTTCACTCTCAATATTTTAATGACCGACATATTATCGCTAGTGTCTTTTTTATCTCCGTTCTTTCAATGCCTATGGATATATGTACACTAATCAAAGATTCAAGAATATTTGATAAAAGTAGTTACTAACAGGCTCACATTTGTTACGAAATCTATGAGCAATACAGTTTGATAGATTTTTTGAAAAATCTAGTTGTTTTAAATACTTAGAAGTACATTTATAAATTAGGGATTTTAGTAGATAATAACTGAATTAAGCCAATAATGTTAATACTTATTAACTTTTCAAGTTTGTATAATTTTAAAATAATCGTCTTGTCATGAATCTAGTTTTCGATGATACAAGTATCGTGAAATAGGGTAATATTTAAATAACAGTAATGTCTTAAAAACAAATTTAATCACTCCTATTATATCAAAACGGTTTCAAAATTATTAAAAAACAGTGGAATAGTATTTTTGCAAATTATTGTTACTTTAAAATCACATTTTCTACACAATTTCGAACGATATTTCTTTGCTAGCTTTTTTCCATTGGTATCTGTTTTCAATTGAACAGTTTAGCATTAATACATGTGGTATTTGTGAAATATATTTCGAAGTCCTCGTAAAAGAGGTTCACAGTGATCTTAATCGTGCCTTGGAGGTTTTGAGGGAAGAGTGTGATTCACCATTCTTTCATCTCTTGCTGTGTGGGGTGCAGTGTAAAACTTTTCTGCCAGATCGCTGTTTTGCTGCACAAAGAAAGTATCGCGCACTAAAAAGCGCAGCCGGCTTTGCAGATTTACTCTCTCTCAATTTACAGGCCCATTTTAGGTTATTTATCTGAATCTGCTCTTTTTTTGGTGGCCGTAAGGCGAATTGCGAAAATTCGGGGATTTTATTTGTTTTCGAGTTAATTATACTACGAGCTGATTTTAAAAAATCCGGATAGACTAAAGAGGATAGAATCCTGCACCAGAAATTGGCTGTAAGGGGACAAAGACTACATTGTTAGGTAAGTAAAAGGGTTAGTAATGTTTCATAAACTGGTAATTTGAAAATTGAAGATTAGGTGTGGTCAGGTTAATTTTTACCCTTTTGAGGTTATTTATCAAAATCCGTTCTTCATTTGTTGCGATCATAAGAGTAAAAGCGACGAAGTTGAGGTTTACTTTGATTTGGCATGAATATCAATATATCTCTCCCCTCTGCTTGGCTGCATTTTGCCATCCGACCACTACAAAGGAAGAATAGATTTGTACAAAGCACAAAAAATTTAAATGATAACCGTGAAATGATTAATTCCAAGACGAAATAGATGAGGCACTAAAGATGTCACTAATATATAGGACGAAAGAGGATATGACGCCAAAAATATAAACATTTAATTAAAAGCTTAGGATCTACAAATTATTGTGAACAAGTTTTATTTTTACAATCCTTTTAAAATATTTTTATTAAAAAAGTGTTCACGTAATTTTTTTTTAAAGACAGGATCCTTTTTAAAACAAAATCTTTTTTTGTTTATGAATTCAATTGACCTGACTGTAATCATGTAAGGTATATTGGGAGCTCAGTGTGATTTTAAAGGTAAAATTCTGTTCACAATTGAAGAGAACTGGAAAATAAATACTTTTGCCCTGTTTTTTTACATTTTACAAATTTTAAAACTGATATTGCTATTATTAGTTTTAAATTTTCTAAAACTGCTTACGACTTTAGTGTCCTTACGCATTTACGATTTTTGCTTATTAAAAGTCTTTCTCTTTCTCTCAAATCTGATAGTAATTCCCATCAATTACTTTCAATTTAAGTATAAGTCCTTTAAAATCATCTATCCTCCTTTTATTCCAGCATTCTCTCGTGCATCTCCTCATTCTTTCTTCCTGTTTTTCGCCAAGCATTTAGGCATTTTCATTTATTTGTATATCACATTGTTTTGATTCCATTCTTCGTATTTCCCTTTTTAAGTAAATGCTACATTACCATTATTGCCAATTTTAATATGTTGTTTTCAATGTATTTTCTGTTTAGTGAATTCCCGTTAATGGTTATAGAATTTTTAAGAACTTTTTCCTAGAAGCTTGCTTTTTTAGAACTGCATGTCATGATCGCTAGGCAGTGGTATGTTTAATCTCTAGTACCTGAGGATGGATTGTTACCCGAAATGTTGTACGTTATATAAAACATGCGAGTTTCCTACCTTTTCTTGTTGTTTATCATCAAACTTAGATGAGTGACACAGAAACAGTTTTAAAAGCTCGACCAGATTGGGGATTGATATGGAGTGCGAGTGATTAAGTACATGAATCAGCCTATAAGAGTGGGGTAGTTAAAAAATCGTACATATTTGCCATAATTTTTATCGCAGTTTAGGCGATAATGAACTTTTGATGTTTTAATATTAATGATAATAATATTAAAGTTCATTTACTCCCTTAATAAGCATATCTTCAGGCCTCAAATTAGGTTCTTCTTTAAGTTCAATAGAAATTTATTTTTATATCACAGAGAAGAGATTATATGTATATATAATTCTATTGAGAATAGTGCAACAAATCTCTACTAGTAGGAATTTTATATTTAAAGAAAAATAAAATATTTTCATTAAATCTTCTACAATATCTTGTAAAGTTTGCTAAGTGAAATATTTAAGAAAAACGAATAATTTTCAGGAGTGTCTCACAAAATCACGTAAAGTCTTTTAAAAAGAGATAAAAACTCCGCATTATCTCATCAATTGCTTCAAAATAACCAGTAATTTGGTCTAAATGACTAAAAATGATTTTAATTTATTCGATGTAAGGACAAAAGAAGACTAGCAACCTCTATGGGGATAAAACAGCAGGAATTGCCATCACAGTCGAGATGCATCTACGTTTGTCAAGGTTCGGGGTGTCAGAAAGGTGGAGATGTTAGAGCTAAAAAACTTAAAAATAGTGAGCATAAAAACAATTTTAATTACTCAATTTGCATTTTTAAAACATATTATTTAATAATCTTGATAATTTAAAATAATTATGGAAAAAATAATGGAGAGATACTGGCAGTTCAAAGCAAGGATGTTAGAAGATGATGAAGCAAAACATTTCGGAAGGGATCGGTAATATGAGGCAACTGATGTTCTGAACTGAGAGGACAGAGGAAAGGTTTGCGCTTCCCACATAAGTTAAACGGAGTGAATTATTCAGTGGACACACAAAGCGGGTTGTGTGTAACTGCGCTAATTCACACAATTGAATTGAGACAGTGAAATGAATATAGTCGTACCCAATGGCGAACCAAATAGGAAACTTTAGGATAAAACTTGCACCATGGGAAGCTATATCAGCACTTGGATATTAGTGGGAGAGGAAAGGAAATAAATTATCACAAGTATGTAGACTGAATTATCAGGACGAAGGCTTTGTCGAATCATAAACTGAGGTTCGCCGGCTTACGCAAGAGCGAGCCCATCTCGTGCATAAAGTTGAGCGGGCTGGTTAATTTCAGCGGTCATAAAGCAAATATTATCGCAAACAGAGAATCATAGGAGGCATATCCATGAAAATATCCACCGACTGACGAACAGCATCATTTTCAGTCAAAGCATAATATAACATTTCATTAGGCAATGCAACCGTCCAAATCTCTATTAGTGTATTTTTACAAAATTGTATTCTGTATTACAAGATGGAATCTTCAAAATATTTGACATTTGAAAGTGTCACCCAAAATTGGAAATTTTTAACAGAAAATTTTTTAGGGGAGCAATTTTCAGATTGGCAGACTGAAAAATATAAATGGTGACTTACCCAAAGTTCGCATTTTCCAACTTGATATATCTCAGTAACCCTTAAACATATTTAGTTAATATTTTAAATAAATGCACAAATCACCCTGCCTCATAATGGCCACAATTTGAAAATGATACCCTATTTACTTTCTTCGAAATATTAATAAATATAACAATATATAAAAACAGAACTGATATTTTATTTAACTTAGTAAATGATCGATTGACACTATATTCCGTTGACAATAAAAGGTTGGTATGTAACAAACAGCCACATTGCCAATTGTAATCTCATCCTATTGTATTACGAGGGGCAGTCAATAGGTTTTACGAATCGGTAGGTCAAAATATAGGAAGGGGGATGGCTGTTTGTGGGGGGTTAGGACAAGTTATGACAAGTCAGGACCTGCAGCCGCACGCTCCTGCCTCTTCTATTTTTGAAGCAGTAGCTGATCGCAGATCGTCAGTAACAAATTTTTTAACACTGGAGAAGGTTAAGCACCGCGCAGTGATTAAATAAATAATCGTCTATATAACGTTGAAAATAAAAGGTTACTATGTAACAAACAGCCACATTGCCAATTGTAATCTCATCCTATTGTATTACGAGTATATATCATTTTAGAGGAAACTTTATTTTAAATTAAAATATGGTTTTAACATCTTAGATTATTGAATATTTAAGAAAATATGATTGATTTAAATACCATTTGAGGACGGGATTTATATGTCTGAAGTTAAGAAACACGGCTAACAACAATGAACCTTAGTGCAGCTAGCGACGTCTACCAATCGCCTTTGAATTCGAACTTAATCCTAGGCTTTTGAATTGTGAATACTAATAGCTGATTAAAAATAGCGAGATTGGGGGGTGGATACTCTCCTAATTTAAGGGTAGCGTTAGAGGCGAAGCCCCCAAGTAGAAATAATCACCTTAGGTTTCGAATTTAATGCGTGTGCTGGACGTTGTTTGGCACTCCATTGTTCAATAGTTTTGTTCAGTGTTCTGCGAAAAATGGAGTCCTTAAATTTCCTTAAAATTGGTGGCTTGTATTCCAAATTTAGCCAATAAAATAAAAGTCAATTTTACCGATCAAGGAAACTTCTGCTGATATCATCACTTTTTATGAAAATCATTTTATGAAAGTTTTGACAGTCACGCGGAATTTTCAGTCCAAAATCCCTCTCATCGACTGATAACTTTTCAAAGAAAAAGCTTCATCTTGCTTTCCTTTTACCATTGACATTATTGTTGTTTACTTAAATTTGGAATTATTTTAAATGGTTTCACAGAACTCTTACGAATATTAAGATTTTACACAATTGCCTGTTGGGAAAAATGAGTCCCTGGTTCGTTTTGTTGAGAGCAGATTTGAAAAAAATGTAGCTAACATTTTGGTAAACTGTATTTGTTTTAGGGCTACCACCTCTCAGTTTTCAGAATGTGGTCTTTTATCGCGAATGTTCTTTAGAAGTATTTAAAGTGTTCGTCTCTCCCAACATTTTTACGGAAATCGTCAAATAATCTTCCACTCTTCCAACCTATTCATCGGAATCGTCAAATAATTTTCCACTCTTCCAACCTTTTCATGGAAATCGTCTAATAATCTTTCAATATTCCAACCTTTGTAACAGATTCTTCTTCTCATCGCGTGATTTACTCTTCAGAAGAACGGAAAGGTGAGTTAAAGGCGTACGATTTGAAACTTAAACTAAGGCAGGCGAGTCTAGGCTGGTAGACGAGGCCCAAAACTCGGTCCGTAGCTTACTAACGTAAACCAACAAGTTTTTATTTTTTTATATGGTCAGAGATGTACACATAGTATTATGGTATCAATATAAATTTTTTACCAATAAATTATCGTAAAACAACTAACTACTTAGTTACTAGGATATAACTAGTTGAACAATGCATATTTTTTGAAAGGTACCCGATATGTAAAAGAGAACTACTTAAAATGGTAATATTAAAAAATTATAAGCAATGCTTTCTATTATATGCATATATATTTTTTCAAAGCTAAGGCATAACTGAGTAGAAACGCCCTTCATAACGGAAGCGAAGTTAAATTAATTTGACTTGCTAAGTCTTCCGAAGGAGTCCCTATACTCCGTGCCTTCATGACGATTTTCATTAGCTAGAGAGACGAGTGGTTGGAATCCCACGTTAAGCTCTGAATTCACAATTGGAAATAAATGGGATTAAAACAAATGCAGATCGCGGGCAAAAACAAAAATAGTTTTGGATTATTATTGTTTAGGGGGTTTTAATAAAATTATTTTGTTAGAACAATACAGATCGACCTTAATCATCCTCTATAATGTATCTTCCATGACCTCAATTCAGTGTATTTTTATCTTTAAATTAGCCATGTATTATGAAATTTGCAAATAAAAAACATGCTTTAGACATATTGATGCAAATTTATTAGAGACTAATGACCCTCTGCCTCATAGAATATAACTAATCTCAAAGTTAAATCAGGTCTGCTTGATTTATTAGGCAATATTCTCAAAAAAATACTGAAGTAAAACAGCGGAAAAACTGAAAATCAATCCTTTTTAATTCTGATGGTGTGGATTTCTTCTAGTTTAGAAATGAATACGGTGAAAATGGTTGTAACTTTTGATTAGGTTTTTCAACTTGGATTGATTCCTAGCATAGTTATAAGGTCTCAACTGCAAACCCTTTAACTTGCCATGAATTGCAGAAATTCCTGAATTTGAGTGCTATATCCAAAACTCAGATCTTTGGGAGGATTAGGAAAAATAGTATAACACTATATTTGCTCATCTTAATCTCAACAGAGAGATTCAGAGTTCACTCGGAAGCTTCGCTGTTTTAACTTGTTAGGTTTTTCTCGGCATCCTTCTCTGTATATATTTTAGCGGTTGTTGTACTTATTTATAAGATACATTAAATAAACGCTTTAGAGAATCATGATAAAGTATACATAAAGATCGAAACTTCATATAGCAACTTCTACCCTAACTCCAAAGACAAAATCCATAGTAAGAAAAGCATAACTTCTTAAAAAGTGAGGTTCAAGACATATTGATTCACCTTAGTAACATTTCACATCGTGAAGTGAAAATGAGATATAAAAACCTTATTACGCAAAAGATTTGATTTATTACTTAGTTTAAATAAAAGGTTAAGTTTTTTATATTTTATTTGATCCACATATTTAATCTTAAATTATTTCTAATAAAGCTGCAGCGATTCAATTTTTAGTAATTTGTTATACACATACAATACAGGTGTATAATCTGCGTTATAGTTTTAACCAAACTTTTCCAATGATTAACCAGTTATATCTACCAGGTATTGCAATGTACAGTGAGGGGACACGAGTATTTGTACACTTAAACTTTTAATTTTTCCTAAATATTTCGTGATTATGTATGGTTATAAATCAACAGGAAATTCAATACAGAGTTGTATAATTAACAAAAGAAATACACATAACAACAGTTGCTAATAAACCAAATTTAGCAGAAGACAAAAGTATTCAACTAATAAAAAAATTTCAGTCATTTAATATTTCGTGGCATAACCTTTGTTGCAATAGCAGCTTTAAGAAGATTCTCATCGGTTGATATTAGCTTTTCGCGATAATTTTTTGATATACTCCTGAATTTTTCTATTCTTCTAACCAAATATCTCTCAAAGATGGAAGGTTCTCTAGGTTTTTCTTTATTAATGAAGCCTTCAGTATTCGCCACGATGCTCAATAGAATTGAGGTCTGGTGATTAAATTGGCCAAGAAAACTTAATCTTTATGTTTTAAACCCTTTCCTAGTTAATTTAACCGTGTGCTTACAATTGTTCGCTTGCTGAAATACCCATTAATAACGACCGTAGAATTTTTTTGCACTTCGGAGAAACCCTTTCGTCCAGTATATTTTGATACATAGCATAATCCAATTTGCCAACAATGACATGTTATTCATGTGCCATGTAATGCAATCCAAAGCCTGAAATTACTTCTTCCGTGTTCCAAGGTCGGGATTATGGTCTTTTGTTCATAGGCAATTCCTTCTGCCCTATAACGTGTCGAGCATCATTTTGCTGCAAGTTCGATTTTAGTCTCATCTGAGCATATAACGTTTTTTCAAATTTCATTTCCTTTTTCAGGATGTTCTCTTGGAGAATGTAAGTAAACTGCAAATTACAAGCTTTTAAATAATAAGTAGAGTTTTTAAGGTGAGAAAGAATGCAGATTATTACAATAAAGCTCTCTACTAATATTTCTTTTGCTCACTTTAGTCCTTGATAGTTCCAGTTTGCTTTGTATCTAGAACTTTGAAAAAATTTATTAAATGATTGTTTAGGTTTCAATGTATGTAACGTGGAGACCGAGATTTACTCTTGAGAGTAGAACCAGAAATTTACAAGATGGAGGTGATTCCATATTCGCGATGTTTTCGAATTATAGAACCTACAGTTGCATAAGGCATTGCAACTTGGTGTGAAAAGGTACTAGGATAATCTTCCTGAATGAAATTTAATTACTTGTTGTCGACTAGCTTGAGAAACTTATTTGAGCTTTGGCATTGCTCGTATCAAACGTCCTCTATGGATTTTTACCAATGAATGACAATGCTAATATTCGGCAATTTACATTACTATCGTTTCTAGAAATTTCTCAAATCTTTGATCTTACCCTTTTCGTTGAATTAATAAGATTTCTTATGTATAAAAACAATAATCTTGCATATTATTAGAATGGTAAAAATCTTTACTCACCTGCCAAATTTGGTATTAGCAATTGCTGTTATATAAAGATAAAATCTGTCTTATAAGTATTTTTTCTGTTATATATGTGTTCAATAATTTTCATGTTAGTTTTCTAACCAGATTATAGAAAGAAATATTTCCAGAATATTAAGAATGTATGTGTGCAAGTACTTATGTAAACTCCCTGTTTGTGTGGATGAGGCTAGAAAGATAGCAAAGGCTGCATAGGTAAGTATGTTATAAGGGTTTTTCCCCCAAACGACATGGCCATTAGGAAAGCTTTGGCCCCTTTTTCAAAAGAAGGTTTATCGAGCCACCTTCTTCCAGGAGAATTATGTGGACCCCCTTCATATCGCAACCTCCTTCAAGATTCCCGTTCATCGTGTCTGAGACTCCCTTCCGTGCCACAGAACCGTCTTGTGTTTGATATTTCATCTCTCTAGAGCAGAGAAAATCTCGTTTTTCAACAAAAAGTACTCAAAACACCCCATCTACGAGTCTTCCTCGTCAGAACTCACAGAAGTATCTCCTCGAAGACCTTGGCTCTTAGTCTTCCCCCTCCGAACACCACTAAGCTTCAAGGTAAAGCAATTTTGCGTTGTAATCCCCTAGATACACCCCCCGTCAATCGTCACCTGCATCCCCTTTTCAATTAACCACTCGCTCAAACTTAAATAATGTCCATTGGTCTAATTAACGATAACTTTTCGCTCCCTGCTTAGCCCTGTCATATTGTAAACTGTCACGATCGAATTAACTATCCTTATTGAGCAATTTGTTCCCCCTTTTTTTATATCAATATATATATATTGCCCCATTTATTATATATATTAAAATTATATTTTAGGGTCTTGATCTTTATATATCTTTTGAACTGCAACTTGGCAAACCATTAGATAATTCCCGGTCAATCGTAAACGCACTCTAAGAATAAAGGAGGTGGCCTTCCACTCCTTTAATTGCTCCAAACATATCGGAGACGGCCTCGGGTTGGCTATATGCCAGTGCTTGTGTATGCGCCGTTACTTTGAGCGGATCTTTACAGGCATATATATAAATATATGTATATATATATATATATATATATATATATATATTGTGCAACAATGACAGAAGCGGAAATCGGAATAACCTTTCCTAGGGGTATTTTTTTACGTATATCATGAATATAATATCTTTCTCTTTCTGTGACCCTTCAGTTTCTCGTAAATTACCATCATACTTACGTTAAATACATTGATGGTTCCGTAGGGACTGAATGCAAACAGGATTGGGCCGAAACTGACAACTTTTGAAGTTATAAACAGTTTTTGATATAATTTCAATGGTGTGTTCCTAAAGTATTTGCCAACCTAATATATGAAATTTATGATAGTATACTCAAACTTCTTTCAATTAGAAATGACAAAATCCGAGATAACTCTTACTGTCGTAGTATAGGGTCGAGTTCAACCCTTCCTGCGTTTCTTAGCCGAGATAAATGGGGGCTATGTGCGTGGGAGACTTATAATGCAGACAGAGTGCAAATTTACCGAATTTTAGGTGGGCCAAATAGTTGGCTATCTCTTAGGTCCCGGGACAAAAGAAAAACGGGTGCTAAAATGACTTTACTAATATGTAAATTAATATTTACTTTACTAAGGTTAAAACAAAGTTTGAAACAAGCTATATAACACATTAGACGTTCAGGAGTCTCAGCGACTAAAAGGGGGTGGGAGAGTTGGGAAGAACGGTAGCCGTACACACAACGAACAATACTGACTTAAGGGTCGCTCGAATGAGCTTGAGCGTACACGAAGCCGACACAGGAGACTTACACTGGGGGTGGGGAGGAGAGATATCAGTTGCACAAGAGAGTTGCACGTTGCTGTTACCTTGAAGATTTGGTCCGAGGGAGTAATCCTTGCCTTGGGGCAAAGTTCAAATAATAGTCTCTTGACAATGGCTCCTAACAGGATAAACTTAGATCTTGCATTCGGGTTTAGAACATCGAGTTGAGACTGGTCGCGTGTCGTTAGAGGAGGGGGTAACAACGAGTACGGGGTAGACACAAGTGAATTAAACGATAATATACAGAGCTTGAGGGTTCTGCGAGGAAGTATGCAGAGTCCAACTGAACGCCACAGCGAGTGCAAATGGGGAAGCGCAGATCGCAGGTATTGACGGGGGTGAGCAGACAGCGAATACTGATGGGGCGGGCAGGCAGTGGAGACTGCCGGGGCAAGCAGGCGGTGGATACTGACGGGGCGGGAAGGAGGCGAATACTGCCTTCCAACTCTAGGGCCGGTGGATTTATAGTCGGGTCGAATGGGTTTTTTCCCCTCTCCTTCCATAGGGGATGTTTCCAGGGTCCGAGGCATCCGCAGGTGAGGGTAGTCTCTTCCTATTTGCACTATGACGGGAAGGTTCCAAATCCGGTGAGTTGAAACTTTTCGGGCTCTCAAGCTTGTGGCGGCTTTCTGCAATGGCGGGCTTTCAGGCTACCACGGCGTCTCATGATTTCGCACTTCCATTAGCGCAGACAAACAGGATCGACCAGGTATCTGTTGTCCCTCTATCTCTCTCTGATCTCTGCCCCCTCCGTAAAGCTTAAATTTCTTAGATTAGTATAAATGCCTCCTATATTTACTTTTATTTAATATTTGTTGCTGTTTCTATTTATATTATTTTTCACATGCTATCGTATTTTTTCTTCACAGGAGACAGAGCTAAGAGGCCTAGAGAATGCAAAAAAGCATGTCAGTTTAGTTTATATATGTGTATCACTTACATTAAGACAATGCAATAGACAGTTGGCTAAACATGTAAAGAAACTTTATGAGCTATAATTTGAAGGTAAAGTGGGAGACCAGGACAAATGCTGGGTATCTTAAATATGTTTTTATGAGTATAATTTCCCTCTCTGCCTGGGTAAAAGACAAAGGGCCTGGTCCCATATTTAACTTACCAATGGTCTAGAGGGAACCAAAGGATCATTCAATTGATTTCTACTTCTGCTTAACATATACGAGGGGTGGTCAATAAGTTTTGAAATTCGGATATAAGGAAACAAGAGATGAGGAAAAGTGTTTTATTATTTTTCAATATAACTACCCTCGACTTCAATGCACTTGAGCTACTTGTCTCTGACGCTTCGAATTCCCGACAACAAGAAATCTCCCGACTGCTGTACAATCCACTTCTGGACAGCGAGATAAAAATCTTGATCGTCCCTAAACCGGCGTCCACGCAGTCCAGCCTTGAACTGGCGGAATAAAAAGTAGTCGCTATGGGCCAGATCTGGACTGTAAGGGGGATGGTTAAGCTACTCGAATCCTCTCTCAAGCAGGGCAGCTTGTGCAACTCTGGCCTTGTGGACTTTGACGACGTTGAAGTCGATCATGGGGCGTGTGGTTTCTAGGGACCCAACGGGCAGAGACATTGGTCATGGCCAGATTGTAGTGGATGATGTTGATAACACTTCTATGTGATATTCCAAGTTCTCGCTCGATTTCTTCGACCTTTAGCCGTCGATTATCGAGGATCATCCTCTCTACACGGGCCACATTTTCCTCGTTAGTCACCTCTAATGGGCGTCCTGGACGGGGTCATCTTCAAGGGTTCAAGGGACTCACGACCATGGCGGAACTCCCTATTCCAGCGAGCAATGGTTGCATAGGAAGTGGCGGTGTCGGTATACATTGCAACTATGCTTTCATGGATCTCTTTTGCATTCTTGCCTTCCTTGGTCAAAAATTTAATCAGTGCGTGGTGCTCAACCTTCTCAGTGTTGAAAAATTTGTGAATAACGATCTGTAATCAGCTACTTCTTCTTAAATAGACGAGGCAGGAGTGTGCGGCTGCAAGTCCTGACTTGTGAGTTGTCCTAACACCTCCACAAATAGACACCACCCTTCCTCTGTTTGGCCCTACCGATTCGCAAAACTTATTGAACGCCCCTCGTATTAAAGGTGGGTATTCAAAGGGTTTTTCTTTCTGGTCTTTAATATATTTTTAAGAGATGTACTAATTAAAATGTTCAACATACATAGTATGTTGTACTTCCACTATTTCTGCAAGTGATCACAGCCAGTAATATCCAATATTAGTTTGATTTTATTTCACTGCAGGTCGCAACAGAAAAGGCAAGAAATCTATCATATATCCAGATTTTCATTCTGCTTTTCGCAAGGTTCGACATTCAAGTGCTGTTACTGTACCACAGCCGCCAACTGAACTACCAAGCGATGACACGATATGGCAGCAGAAAATTTATTTTCATTATTTTTGTGCTGAAATTTCGAAACAGTATTTGTATAATTTTTAAATTTATTTATGCAAAATATTATTAGTAAACTATATTATTGTGTAATTTTTATCTAATTTACTTAATAAACCATTAACTTAAGTACTAATGTATGTTATCTATTTTACTCTATATACTTTTATAATCATTAGTGGTCTCAGACTGGGGCCCTTTTTCAAAAGGTTAAAACTTGGTCCCCTGTTGTTAAAAAAGGTCATGTTGGACCACTATTATTCCAAAGATTTCATACCTTTTCTAATCTACCAAACATAACTTTGCAAAATTGTTTTTTAACACTCTCATATTTTCATCATTTATCGATAATGGCACGTTAACCTACCAACAAAAACCAAAATTAATACCCATCCAAATATCCGCAAGGTTTTAGAAAATACAGGATTTAAGCAACGCTAAATGATACAGGTATCTAGGCATCAAGTTTAGTAGAATAATATATTATAAAACAAAACCTTGTTTCAATTTTTTCTAACAATAAAATAATTCAAACTTAAAAAGGCACAATAACTTTGGGATAAAAATATACAATTATTCTAATTTTTTTTTTTCACCTTAAGTAGCTCTGGGATATCTTGGCAGTAAGACTTTGCTAATAAATTGATACAACCATAAAAACTAACTTTTTATGATAAGAATACACGATATCATTTCCAAGACACTTGATAAATTAATGTGTTAGTTACTTCGGCAGTTACAGATGTCAAAAATCGATTTCAATTTATATCTAAAATCATTTGATTTTTTATCATCTTTAGAGAAGTTTCATCAGTTTTCAAACATATCCGAGTCAAGTGTTTTCCATTACCTCCATACGTTCGATAAAATATTGATAGTAACGCACAAAAGTGGAGACACAGTGAATATTCGTAATAATTAAAAAGAGCATCAAAAAGATTTGGTTGCAAATCATAAAATGATAAGGCGACTGATAAAATTGGTAAATGGGCTCGGGTAGTTGAATGCGCCTATCTGTAGTATAGCATCAGAATCTGCCCTTGCTCGGATCTGTCTTAAAGTCGCCTCTTAATATTAAAATTTTATTCTATCCAGCGTAGTTATTTCATTAAACCATCCAAAGACACTCTATTGAAGGTTAAAAATACGCTTCAAAAGATAATTATTTTTACAGAATACCGATGACCTAGATTTTGGCAGACGCTCATGAGTGTTAAAATATATCTCAATTTTCCCCCCAAATCAAATATCTTCCTAGAGTCAGTAAAATATTTTGCAGGACAACTAACTCACAGTATGTTAACATCTGTCAAATTACGTCAAATAATTTACGTACAAAATTGCGATTAAAGAAATATATTTTAATTTCTTTTTACGTAAGATAATTTTAGAATTTAAAATATTCATTCAAGAAGCCAAATTTTCAGATACTCTTCGTAGAAAATAAAATTTATATCAACATGTTTTCCCCAAAATTTTAACAAAAATCTTTATCGCAGTTGTCGCTTGTAAAGTTAACTTAAAATATTTTCTATAATCATATTTTGATTTTAGTTTTATGAAGTGAATCACCTTTACATCGAGAATAATCTTACAAGAATCACTAATAATCTCTGTCTTAACATTAAGCTTTCAGACACCCACATAGTCCTATTTCGGATAAGATTCGTTTGAACACAATTAAGATTTTTGAATTTTCAGAGACCTAAACTTTTTTAATCATACAATGATGCTCAACGATGTCATTTTTTAACTTCGGAACTTAATAATAATGCAGTTATTCACTCTTCAAAAATAGATTTTTACTTTGCGAAATTTTAATCTTTCTCCGCCATTTGTCCTATTCCCCTCAAGCTTTTGCTTGACTAGTTAGGAAATAGCAGGCGATCTACGCATGCTTCTTTTGGCGATTAACCAATAGCATTATTATTATATTTTTTTTAAATTTATGACGATTTTCGTATGTCCTTGTTTCGAGTTCATATATGTAGTATAATGGCATGCGGTGGCTGTGCTAGGTCGCAATACCAACTTATACAAGAAAATTTTGATGCCGATTGTCAGGCATTAGAAAGATATTTGGCTCATAGTGCAATCCCGTGAGATATTACATGCCCTACATGCCCTATTATTTTTAGATTTAGACATGATCAGAATTTATTTTACTGTGTTAAAATTGAAAAATATTCGAAAGGGCGCAAAATCTCATGCACATTTCGGTTAGTGCATTTAAGGGCTCATGGCTTTCTAATGCGCGCATTCGATCAAGAATTGGCATGAATTTCAACACAAATGAGGTGAGTTTTTCCCCAGAATGTTTCTGATTTTATTAGGTTAGATTAGGTTAGGTTAGGTCTGGTTTGGGATCTTTTAAATGATTTTAAACGTGTTTTTCTTATGTAGATTTGTGTGTAGTTTTTAGATCTGAAACTCCTTTTTTGCTGGAAATAAATACTTTTTCTATTATGCACTTGCAGTCAATTATGGAAAAAGTATGATTTTCCGCTGAAAATTAGTGTCAAATCTGAAAAGTAGACATAAAACGGCATAAGAAAAACATATTTTTAATCCATTTGAAAGTAGGTGTTAAAACGAATCTTTACCCTACTTCTTATACACGTTCTTAAAGCCAAAATGAACATCCTTATAGGTTCATTTTTAAATTATTCTTTCCCCTCCCTTTTAATTTGACAATCTATTTAAAATTTTATTTGACAATTTCTCCCAAATTTTTTCGCGATCGCCTATTTCCTCCAGCGATGAAGACCCAGCTTACTCGTACTGACTCTGAAGAACGCTTCATTCTTCACCCCACGCCTTTTTACTCACCCTTTAGCCTTGATTAAAAGCTGAACGCAATAAACTTTGGTAAGGCTTCGTGGACATTTAAATAAATCCCCTCTCTAAAGGGAAAACATAACTTAAGACACATCGCAGTGGGAAGGGAGAGAGAGGTCGGAGGAATCCTGTTTTCATGGAACGAGTGATGAATGACAAATAAGATATGTATTTTATATATATATATATATATATATATATATATATATATATATATATATATATATATGTATATAAAAGTTCAGGGACAAAATGAAATGTTAAACGGTAACAATTATCGATAGAGAAGACTTTACATTCCACCTTGGAAAATTTGTCACTAATATAGAAATAAAAATGACAGAGTTAAAGCTATATCGATACAATCTATTTGTTCTTTTTTTTTAAATAGGCAAAGTAAAATAAATGCTAAAAATAGTTATTAATATCCATAAATTAAAAAATAAAAAATACTGCACTACACAAATATCAAGGCAAAACAAAGTAATAATAATAAACCAAACATTCAATTTGATCACTGATGTTCTTACCTTAGGGGAAACAAGAATGAAAAAATCTTTGATTATTATAGTTGATGAAATTAAGAAAGATGCAGAGGAATGAATAAGGAGGATAATACAAAAAAAGGTGTAGATTTTAATATACAAAGACAATATTTTAAGAGCAATAGATTAATTAATCCTAAAATTAATGACACGACATTAAGGCAATAGGATTAAGAGTATATGTAAGTAGATAGCTTAGTTTCCTGCGCCAGAGAGTAGCAATTTTATAGCGAAAGAAACTCGCAAATGTTCATCGGTCTTTTATCGGACAGAAAGCTTTATTCGACCAACATTCAAAATTCAAAAACTAGTAGACTTTAAATTGTGTAATACAAAGTATCGAAGTGTATTAAGAAATCTTTTAATTTAAATATAAATCAAGCATCTTTATTTCTGAGAACTAAACTCTAAAATTTGTATCCAAGACATAATGATAAGAATGTTTTTTCTCCATAGGAAGCATGTACAGGAAGAATGAAAATAAAATCTAATATAAATAGAAATCATTTGCTTTCTTGACAGAAGGTACATTCTAAATGGATGATAAGGTCATGGTTTGAAGTTATCTACCAATTATTGAGACCAATTATTAAGGGTGCTGATTTCTGGAGATAAAACTTTTGATTCTTTATGTCTTCCTATTAGATCCTGAGTTTTTTTCTATGATAGATGACGATTTTTACTTATCAAGGTAAGCAATAAAGTAATAGTACCGACGAAATTACTGCTTGTTTCACGTTTACATATACATATAGGGATATGACGACGAAATTTAATTTTTTGATTTGTTTCGACGTATTATATAAATTTAATATTTAAATGCTTAAAGCCGAATAAAGTAAAAAAGAAAAATTCGAGATTTTCAGCGATGAGCAGGACAAAGTTTATTATGCATTTCGTATAAATCAAAGATTTAAATTTAATGGACCATTCAATCATAAGGCATAGCTCAGAATTTAAGTACTATATGAGAGGCCAAATATTGCCTCTCTCGCCGTCCCATTCACTTCTCAGGAGAGACATTGCATATGAAGACATTGTGCAATTGGTTATTGGAAAACAGGTAATCTGACAAGATTTTGCATAGCTCATAAGCAGGGATAATTGTGAGAGAGAGCGTCGATATCAAATGAAAACGCAAAATAATCCGAATCATGGAATTGCGAACCCAAAATAATTTCTCCAAAATTAATCGTGTGGGAGATTCATTCTTTAGTCGAGGCCAAGATCAGCATATATTGAAGTATGTATAAATTGGGAAGTGGATAATAATGACATGGGGAAGATGAATTTTTGAGAAAAGGGAAAGACCTCTTTTATGAAAAGTGCCATATCATAATTTGGGGGGAAAGACATGAGAAGATAGGGTGTTCTAGAGTTTTGAGGTGTAGAGAAAGAAGCAGAAAACATAAAGTCGAGCTAGTGGTGGTAGGAGCATACATGTACTCATATCACAGAAGCAAATACCAAAGTAACACATGTAGAAGAGACTAAGAGAAAAAAAAACAGTGCTAAGAACGACAGGGGGTAAATTTTGCATGCTTGTCTGGGGAAGTTTATGATGCGAATAAGATTTAATTAATTTCTCTCAAGTAAGAATACGAGCGTGAACCATCACCAAATGTGGAAACAATACTCAATGCAAAGACGCAACAACCACCTAATTTAGCAAAGAAACGGTTAAGAAGGGAAGTTTTGAGATGTAAATATGACACCTAAAAAAGAACAAAGCGTTGATGAAAAGTAGGAAAATGTCGGGGACAAAGAGAGGCATGAGAGATACCGCATGGATAGATCAGCCTATGAGAAAGCTAGATATCAAGGAGCATAGTGAAGGAGGAACGTCAAAGAGCCACGATACCACAGCCTTTCGAAATCTTTGTAGATGACAAAGCCAAGTACATATGAATTCTTCAAATCTCTCAAATATGTTGCCCAGATGTTAGCAAGATAAGAAATAATAAGACGAGTGAATCTTGTATTACGGACGCCATACTGGCAAGCAGATAGGAGAATATGACTTACAAGTTATTTAAGTATAAGGCATTTCAGGATGAATTCAAAGAATTTAGAAATTGTAGACGTCAAATCAAGAGGGACATAGTTAGAAGGGCCAGAGCCGTCACTTTTCTAATAGGTGGATGTATCAAAGCATGCTTATAATGAAAGGGAATAGTTAGGAGTTTTATACAGAAAAATAATAGACAGTGGCAAGTTCAGCAAAACATCCTTTCATTTACCCTGGATTTATATTTGTCCAAAACTTTAATTATAACGAGGTAATATACTACCAACACTTCCTGCCTATCAGGTGTAGACTGTTATAGCTGGTACCTGTATAAAGGTGCACCCTCTAGACCTCAGTGACTGAAGAGAGATTAATGATCTCTCTTTGGTCGTCATTTGCAACTCATTTGTAACTCTCAGTATCTTTTCCATTCTCATACTTCTTCTATTATTCAATATAAGTTAGTAAATATAAAATAAGTGAAATGCAAATGCTGCAAGGCAAAGGCGACAACTCCAGTCTCCAGTTCCCCCACTTACTTAACAACCTGTATCCAATACGGCTAGCTATCTTTCACTATTTTCGCTTCGGATACATTTACTTCCTTCTTTGCAGATCTCTTCGTACTTTTTTTTAGACGACCTCACTGCTATTATGCTATCAATTTTTCAGATTCTTCCCCCCCTCCCTTAAATAGTCTGCTTTCGCTAATTGAACTTTTTTGAAATCCTAAGGGGATTTGGGGGAAAAACCATTTCTATCCATATTCTAATAATAAAATGTATAAATATGTAGTGAAAGCACCTTACATTAACAATAAAATTGAGTTTAAAAATTTTCAACTTAAATTTCAGTATTGATGTATGTCAGAGAAAAAAGGTTACCCCATCTTCCCCGCCTAGAACCCAACGTCTACCCATGGCGCCTAAGAAACATGCACATGCACACCCAGACAGCCCCAAGGGATCAGCTAGAATTTTGCGCGGTCGGATGACCCCGGCACTTTTATCAAGAATGGTCGGGTCAGTCGAAACCAAAGAGCCGCCTCAAAGAAGGTCGCTCGCCCCTGTGATCCGTTTGGGTTCCCTTTCTTCTCGGTCACATCGCTTGATTGGTATAAGACCTACGACATCGAGGACTTTCGCTCGAGCCTGTGATACACGCCGAGAATATCTCCTCCCTCGTGGCGCGCCAAGTCTAAGGAGAAATCCGCCCCCTTTGGGGGCCTCTGGCGGAACGTTTCCGCCCACGCAGTATAAATATTTTGGGAAAAGTTTGTGAAATTGGGAACATAGAGCCCCGTCTTGGTTAGCAGCCACGTACAGTCTCGTACGCCCTGCCCCGCCTCCCAACGGCTTCCAACTACGAACGCGACGCGTCACCTCTCTCCTCTGCCTCGCTCATACCTAAGGCTAGAGTTCCAGCCCGATAGACGATAGACACGGACAGTCATCTATCATTCGGGTACTGACCTAGTTCTCTTCTGGAGTACTCTCTCGTTCATTTATAAGCGAAGTTAAAGAAGAAAGAATTTTGCAAGTGTAACCTTGCAGCACCCCGCTTTTCTGCGTATCCAAAGCCCCAGTCAATCAGGCTTAATGTGATAACCCGTCACTTGCACTCTGCCCCTTTCTCTGGAATCAATCACCGTACTTCCTATCTCGGACTCGCGGGTCCATCGAGTCATTTGTATCGTACCCCACCCTCGTTTGGTACCCCGAACCTTATCTTATTTAGTTTCATTTATTTACTTTTTCTAATTTTTTCTTTGTATATAGTAAAGTTATTTTTCTACAATCAGTTTCTCTAAACCCAGAACCTTCAAGATTTTGATAAATTAACTCTCGCATTGCAATCTATATCATAATCTCTGGCGTGCTCCCTTCCCCCGTCAAAATCGAGTGCGGTTGGCCTAAATAATAAATTCTTAGAGTTTCAGGGTTCAGAGAAACTGATTGTGGATTTAAGTCGATGGCAAGGGATGCAATTTTGGCTATAGCAGCATGAGGAAAGACCTTGTCCGCGCCTTGAATGCGGTCTTTTAGACGATGCAGGAGCGCTTGCTCGCCACCAGGAAGTGATAAATTAATTATTATTTCATTTTATCTCATATTTATTTTTAAACAATTAAAACGCGTCTAACTTGATAAAAAACCACCATTGTGTCCTTGGTTGAGAGCGTCGTAATGAGTATAACTGGATATAGGTAATAAATAAATATATATATATATATATATATATATATATATATATATATATATATTGCGTTAATTAATTTCCTTTGGCAATTTTCTCTTCTTCTAACAATCTTTTTTATTCCATCTTGTAGAAGGTGGATTATATATACAAAGTATAAAACAATGCATAAATAATAAGGCAAATTCCTTTAATGATATATATATATATATATATATATATATATATATATATATATATATAAATATGTATTCACCTAGATTTCTTCTACAAAGCTTGACTCTTATATTCAGTAAGAAGGACAAAACGAAGAAGGCAGGTCCCATCTTTTATTTGAACGTTTTGGGTTCTTACAGAACCCATCTTCTGGAGCTAAAAACAAATTCTAAATGAATAATCTAAGCCTACAAACATAAATAACAGCACAAGTTCAAAGGTAAAAACCACAGATCAGAGAAAATCACAAAAACGACGTTAAAAATATAAAATGAACGTTACGTTAATGAACAAACAAAATAGTTAGGTAAAGAACAGCCAAATCTTTGTAAAGAGAAACTATCAATTAAGGACAAACGAAGTAAACGTAATATCACAAAATTAAACAATTAAAATGGAAAAATAGAGAATTGTATACAAACAAAAGGTAAAACTAAAATATAGACAATGAAACATTACCTTACAGGGTCGGATCACAATGACGAGTGAAAAAATGAAGGAATTCAAAGAATGAATACAGCTTGGTTAAGTTATAAACAGAGGAAAGGATGACGAGCCCTCATTTAAATTTAGGTAGTTATATTTAATACAGAGTGATTCTTTAATGCGAAGAGATGGAATAGATTTAGCAAATTTTAAGACAAAAAAATCATTTAAGGACACGTCTGTTTTACAATCAATAGCATGTTTCCTGATGGAAGAAAACTCTTTGTTACTTAATTTTTTACGGGTTTTATGGTTATATCTCCTGTGAGAACAAAAACGCGACTGAAGAGTACATACTGTGCTTTCTATATAGGTCCCCAACTTACAGCTAGGTCAAATAAATTTAAAAACAATGCACGAACTAAACCACGTGGGAATACTGTCCTTCACTTTAAAGAAATTACCAATATTTTTGTTATTAATGAATATAGATTTTAAATTTATTTGACAATAAAATCTCCTAAAAATAGAAATTAAACGTTTTCGGAAAAGGTCATTACAAGGGCTGATGTCTGGTAACAGGACAAACCTTATTTCCTTTGGGACATTAAAAGAAGTGGAGGGGTTATAAAGCCTGAAGAGGAACTTCCTAATACAGCCTTCAACTAAAGATAAGGGGTAATCATTATTTACAAAGTATTCTTTTAAAAAATTAAATTGAAAAAGAATACTAAAATAAGTGGAAGACAAATTAAAACCTCTGAAGAGGATTGTTTTAAAGGCGCCAATTTTGTATGTTAAATCACAGAAACTAAAGAAAATTAAACCCTGCCCTGTGGAAGTTGGTTTTCTAAAAACACACGTTTGAATTCCGGAAGGAGTACGAGAGACATTAACATCTAAAAATGGCAACACACTCGTATTATTAATCTCATGGTCTTAAGTGAAAGTAATATTAGGGAGTAAATTGTTTATAAAATCGTAAAACCTATTTGAACAAGAACGAGAAGAAAAAACCGCAAAGGTATCGTCAACATATCTTAATGTCCTTAAATAATTTTTCTGTCTTAAAATTTGCTCAATCTATTTCATCTCTCAGCATTAAAGAATCACTCTGTATTAAATACAACCACCCAAATTTAAATGAGGACACGTCATCCTTTCCTCTGTTTATAACTTAACCAAGCTGTATTCATTCTTTCAATTCCTTCCTGTTTTCACTCGTCATTGTGATGCGACCCTGTGAGGTAATGTTTCAGTGTCTATATTTTAGTTTTACCTTTTGTTTGTATACAATTCTCTATTTTTTCATTTCAATTGTTTAATTTTGTAATATTACGTTTACTTTGTTTGTCCGCAATTGATAGTATCTCTTTACAAATAATTTGCTGTTCTTTACCTCACTATTTTGTTTGTTCATTAAAGTAACGTTCATTTTATATTTTTTAACGTCGTTTTTTTTATTTTCTCTGATTTGTGATTTTTACCTTTGAACTTGTGCTGTTATTTATGTTTTTAGGCTTAGATTACTCATTTAGAATTTGTTTTTAGCTCCTGAAGATGGGTTTAGTAAGAACCCGAAACGTTGGAATTAAAGATGGGACCCGCCTTCTTAGTTTTGTCCTTCTTACTGAATATATATATATATATATATATATATATATATATATATATATATATATATATATATATAAATATATATATATGAGCTTGTGCGCTCATCTCCTGGTTCCTAGGAATATATGACAATTCATTAGCAATTTAACAAAAATGAGAAATATAGCTTTAGATTACCTATATGAATTGTTTTTAATAACTATAGAAATTAGGTGAATGCTTATTTTACTCTATGCAATTTAAATAAATAATACTGTAAAGTTATCATATTCAAAAGGTTATTTTTTTGTTTTTTCTATGGGAATGTTTGTGAAGAGTGATTTAACATCAAAGTTGACAAAAGAGTTTTCTGAGGTGAAATAATGATTTAAAAGTTCTTTTTTCAATTCATACGAATTTGTAATGGAAAGTTGATTGGCGAAAAAGGGAGAACGCAATGAGACAATATATTTAAATATGTTGTATGAAAGAAAGTTATAGGAGGTCAAAATTGGTCTTAACAGATTTTCAGGTTTGTGGATTTAAATAAACAATAAAGCTGTACAAGAAATGAGCCATTAGCAAATATTTGTGAATATTGGTTTTCGGTTAATTTTTTATCTTTCTTTAGACTTAATAAAAAGCGGTTAATCTGATCTTCAAGTTTCAAGGCTATTTTATTTATTGGTTTAAAAATCTCAGGAAATTTAGAAGTATCTGTCAAAATGGATTGAACTCTTTGTAAATACTCATTACGATTCATAATAACGGCACCATTTCCTTTGTCTGGTCTAGTTATATTAATAGGACTGATGCGCGATAGCTTCGTTAGTATCGTAAGATCTTCCTAACGGAAAATTATAGATTTGTTGTAAATATCATAGGACATGTTCGAAAATTTTAATTTAAATTGATCAAAACTACCAAAAGATGGAAGAGAGTGTAAATCGTTCCATATTTTTTTCAAAAGGCAAAAAGGAGGAGGGCTTATTAAGGTTAAATTATGGTAGTTTAAATTTGAGGCCAAGTGCAAGTAGGAGACTACATGTAGGAGACCACATAATAAATTGTAAAACGTCAATAACAATAAATAACTTTCAAACCATAGCCAGCAATAAATGTCCGACCACACTCAGGATCGCAGAATCAATACGTATTAAATGTTTAAAACCTATTCTTAATTCAGATACCTCACCCATTCTGATCCCTTTCCGGCGGGCTCATTAACTTCCTCTGCTTCTGTGAACCTCGCCTTTCTACTTCTCTTTGCTATTTTTGATACTTTTTGACGTAATTTTATTAAAAGACCCTCTGGATAATTTAGTTTTATGAGGGTTTTCTTAATATACTCAATTTCATTATTCCAATGGCTTTCGCTACAAATGCGAAGAGCCCTAAAATAAAACACAATGACTACCCATGTCTTCGTTTTATTACCATGTCCAGAGAGAAAATAAAAAAAATCATCTTTATTCATGACTTTCCTTAAAGTCCTTATCCACTTCGTTCATCCATTCGAATTTGTTGCATATATCGGTACTAGCTAGAATTACGGCCAGGACATCGGTTACCTATCTACACCAAAGTGAATCCCTCTCCATAATCCTCGGCAATTTCTCCGTCTCTAGAACTTCGATGAACAAGCATGCCATAACGGCAATAAAAGGGTACCCCATGGGTAGTTACCTCTGCTACCTATATTCGCTCCTCTAAAAGGTGAAAGAACCAAACCTTACACATAAGGATATTAAACTGTCGTAGAATTGCTCATAGTCTGGTCCAATAATTATTCTAGTCCTTCATTTGGACACACCGCTTTTGTTTCAGTCGATGGTATTGAGACCCTATGACTCAATCTACGATCATATATATATATATATATATATATATATATATATATATATATATATATATATATATATATATATATAGGCTTTAATTCCTACTGAACGTGCGAAGTCTGGTTAGAGGCGAGTTGTGCCCCAGCCAGGATTCTCACTATAATAGTCCCACTTGTTACTGGGGGGAGGTTTGTGATTGTTAAATTCTAAGAGTGCATAATACAGGTTGAGTAAATTAGCTGAAGGGATTCTTAGTTAAAGTCTTGCCAAGGGTACGTCAAAAAGGAGGAGCAACAAATAAACACACCTACAAAAATAAACCTTACTTTACACAAAAATAATAATAAGAAGCAATAGTTAAATGGGCAATTAGGTAAATAAGGATTAAATATTAAACCGGATTAGTCCGGGCTGACAGCAATTATAAATAATAATATCAGGGAATGACTCACTGGAATCTCTTTAAACAAGGAGGGGAGGATAACAATGACGTTAGGCTTCTAGATTTATAATGACTCAATGGGAGTATCAATCACTGTTAATTAAATAGGTAATTTAAGAATAGAGCGACACTGGGTTTACAGATTAACATTAAATGAGATGGATTGGAGAGACGACTACTCAGGTCCAGACGGGGTGGTTTGGGTGGCGTTAACACGAGTTCTCGGGAGAGGGAAGTAAGACAACTGATTCGGGGCTGCTGACTGCAGTTTCGGTTAGTTCACTACTAACTGGATGTTCCGTTTTCTTTCTCAAGTTACGTTGAGCAACAGAGCGTATTCTTCTAGTCACAGACTCTGCGGGGCGGGATTTGCCTAAGGAACACTTTGAGACAGCGACCAAGTTAACTCAGCGGCGCGTTGGCAGTCGATACGTTATGCCAATAACTCTCGTTCAACGTGAGGGTTTCGCGAGTAGATTTGGAACACTTTTCTAGAGGGATGAACGGCGAGGTCATTTATACCGCGGACTGTGTAAAATCGAGAGGGAGATTCCATTTACGTCAATTCGCTTATCACAGCGCCTTCTGGACAATCTCCATGGTATCATAAAGAAGGCAAATAGAATTTAGGCTTCTCTGTGAGATAGGCCTTCTTTCGTCAGACTTTCTGTCGCCTGTTCGGGAAGTTGGGCACGGATCTTTACTTAGGTCAAGGGGAAGGCGGAGGATGGCGGTAGAATATCAAGGAGGGGGGGGGGAGAGGATACGAAGTTCAACTCAACGACAAATTTATTTCGTTCCCACGAATGTCTGGCGGCATGCGAGTATGTACGTTCCATACCCTCACACGCCTACCTATTTCTAGGGACATTATTTCGCCATGAAATAGGAAATGTTGTGAAAGTTGACTTCACCAAGGGTAATTTGTAATTATCTTCCTCGACTCGAACAATTGAGTCGGTAATTTTATCAAAACCGTTAGCAATGTACCTTAGTATCTAATGGCTACAAAATACTACTGCTACGTCAGTTTCTCTAATTTACATATACAAAACAAAACAAATACAAAGCACAGGCAAGTAATAATTATTTATACAAAGAGATACACACAAAAAAAAATTAATAATTGACTATTAATCGCTATCTGAAATTGGGTTTCTCGAAAGGCTATCTGCGAGTACATTGTCAGACCCATTTAGATAGCCGATTTCATAACGGTACTCAGCTAGCAATCATGACCAACGCATTAGCCTACCGTTTCGGATTTTACCAGTGTTTAAGTAGGCTAACGGTCTATGATCAGTCTTTGCTTGGAATGGACGACCTACCAGATACATTCTAAATTTTGTTATTCCAAAAACAATCGCTAGAGCTTCCAGTTCTACCGTACTGTACGCCCTTTCGTGAGCCGTCAGTCGGCGACTCGCATAGCTTATAGGAGCGGGTTCTTGTACCTCATCGTATTGGAGTAATACGCAGCCAATACCCAGTTGGGAGGCATCTGTCCTTACGCCAAATTCTTTTTGAGGGTTCGGCAGTTTTAAGATCGGGGCGGAGACTAGCTTCTCTTTGAGCTCTTCAAAGTGCGCTTCGGCGTCGGAGTTCCACTGGAGGGGGTCCGGGAGTTTCTTTTTCAGCAGATCGTTTAGAGGAGCTGCTACAGAAGCGAATTGGGGTACGAAGCGGCGGTGAAACGAAGTGGCACCGAAAAAAGACCGTAATTGCTTCTTGATGCGCGGTAGGAACAAATTTACAATAGCCTTTACCTTTTCTTTCTGAGGGGCCAGATGACTTTCGCCAATTTTAAATCAAAGGTATTCTATGGATTTATAAAAAAATGGCATTTTGAGGGTTTAATCGTTGAGCCATGATGCTTCAAGCGTTCTAAAAGCGGGCGGAGGGACAAGATATGGTCGTTCCATGAACGTGTAGCCAC
This sequence comes from Ceratothoa steindachneri, assembly GCA_963969495.1. NCBI lineage: Eukaryota > Metazoa > Arthropoda > Malacostraca > Isopoda > Cymothoidae > Ceratothoa > Ceratothoa steindachneri. The sequence goes on along the minus strand of OZ018330.1, from coordinate 140,072,515 downwards.
ATACACGTTATCAAAATAAAAAGAAACGTTTTTAAACCGTCTATTACACGGCGCATTATGTGGTTGTAGCTACTGCAGACAGTGACTATGCCAAAAGGAAGACGAGTGAATTCCATTAAATCTTTGTCTGTAGGAAATGCTGTTAGTTTCCTCGCTGATGCATTTAGAGGGATCGGATAATAGGCCTTACATAGGTCTATATCAGTGATGTAGGCGGCTCCTTCGAAGAGATGTAAATTTTGGTCAATTAGAAGGAGAGGAGAGGCGTCAAACACAGTGACGGTGTTTAGCTTCCGAAAATCGACGCGCATCCTAAAGGACTGGTCTGGCTTGCGGACCATGACTATTAGGGAAAGGTAGTCGGACGTAGATGCCTCGAAAATCCCTAATTGCAAAGGATTGTCGACTTCCTCCTTGAAAGCGTCTCTTAGGTGCACCGGTACGGGATAGGGCTTATATCGCAAAAGTTTGAGCGTAGTGAGGGCGATATCATGTTCGAACTGAGTCGAGCATCCTGGTGACTCGGAAATGACGTCACTAAATTCTTCCAAAAGCGCCATCATTTAGTTCCTTTGGGCAGGGGTGAGGTTGGAGTTTACATCCAACTCGGGGAAAGGTTCTTTTATGGGGGGCAGCTTGGACGGTTGGATATGAAGGGGACAATCTTCGCTTGACTCTACGCAAATCGAATTAACAATATTTAGGGGGTTGTTTGGGTGGACGGCGTCAATTACCCTTTCTTCGTCGAAGGTGACTATATTGTTTATACAGGCCCGTCTATGATACTTTTTTAGAATGTTTATGTGATATAACTTATCACCTGCAGGTGTCTTTATTACGTAATCGACCGATCCGTGGGTTTTCTGAACGGGGTAGTGGCCTTTCCATTGGGAGAGAAGATTATGGGAGTCCGAGGGAAGGAAGAGTAGAACTTCATCTCCGGGCTTCAGCTTTCTGTGCTTGGCCTTTAGATCAAAGTATGTCCGATACTTTTCCATATTAATTTCAGAATTTCTGACTGCTATGTCAGAACACATTTTTAATCTTTCCCTTAGTTCAAGGACGAAGAAATAAGTGTTCCTTAATTCTGGACACATACGGGAATTTGTCCATAACTCCTTCAAAATACTGAGGGGCCCTCGCACGTTTCTCCCGTATAGGAGCTCAAACGGGGAAAATCCGATGGTCCTATGGGGAATTTTGCGGCATGCGAATAACGCAACAGGCAATTATCGGTGCCATTCCTGGGGTTGTTCCATGCAAAGCTTCTTGAGGACGCTTTTCAGGGTCGCATTGAACTTTTCGCACATGCCGTTCGCGCTCGGATGGAAGGGCGTGGTAAAAATAGGTTTGATTCGTAGCAGGGTGTTCACGTGTTCCATGAGCTCAGAGGTAAACTGGCGGCCTCTATCTGACAAGACTTCTTTGGGGAATCCTACTCTAGAAAAAATGGACATAAGGGATTCAGAGCAAGAGATACTATCGATCCTTTTTAGAGCGACAGCGTCTGGGAATCGAAGAGCGCAGTCTATCAATGTTATTACATGCGTATGACCTTCGGCGGAAAGGAGGTGAATTGGTCCTATGACGTCAAAGGCGACTGTCGAGAAGGGCTCTGAAATGACTGGGGTTCTTTGCAGGGGAGCTGCGGCTATTCGACCTTTTACAGTGGTTTTCTGGCACAAATCGCACGTTTTGCAGAATTCTGCAATATCTTTGGCTGCACCGGGCCAAAAAAAGTATCTAAATACTCGCTGAGAAGTCTTGCTTTGACCGAAATGACCGGCCATGGGACTTTCATGTGCTACTTGCAGGATTTGGTCTACATGTGTGCGCGGAATACACATGACCTTGGAAGGTGGGTTAGACTCATCTCGCGAGGTGCAAAACAGAAGGAAGTCGTTAATGATATACCTTATGGGACCGTTCCCTCAAACGATCACCTCTTCGTTCTTTAGGGCCTTTTCCGAAAGGGGTTGGAGTAAAGGGCAGCTCTGCTGAGCTCTGAGGAATTGTGCATTACTCGTTGGAACCTCAAAAAATGCCTCTGGGGTGAAAAGGCGCGTTGGGGGAGAGGCCTCGCGACTAGCTTGCGCTAGAGTGACGACATCCTTGAATCACTTCACTCGGGGAGAATAGTGCGCTCTGGCCAATGAGTACCAAGCAAAATTTAATGGGGGCTGCCACTACGTCGGCCCAACCAGTGAAATATTTTACATTGTACATGACATCGGATTACCGGGAATCTATTTTCTTGACCCAAGAAGTCGTGTAAAATTGCGTACTTCTTATGTTGGGGGTCGATAGGGGGAAGCATTTCGTCTGACACCACAATGCATGTGCACCCTGTGTCTCTCACGAGGGTGGACAATTTACAGCCATTGATGGAGCTGGTTTCAAAATTTAGTCCTCCGGGGGAACTCTTGTTGAACAGGAAGTTCACTTGAAATTCCTGTGAGGATGGAGACGAGGGGGATGACGTAAGCGCGGCTGGCTGCCCCAAGGAAAGGGTAGAGGTTACTTGGTGAACTTGTTGGCTCTGGCTGCGACGTAGGCTGGAATTCTGTACACATTGGGACTTATAATGGCCGGGGGAACCGCAGGAGTAGCATATAACCTGCTTTTCTAGGGCTGGTTGTTGTAGGGGGTATTGAAGACTAGGAGTTTTCTGTCTTCGTGGGCTACAGAAGGCTTATTCTTTGGCCTGAACGGGGCTGTGGTCCTTATCAATGGAGGCGGTTTCCTTTGTTGAGACTTCTATTGACTAAATTTATTCTTCGGGGACGGGAGACTATTATTCCGGATATCCTGTGGGTATAGGCGATGATTTGTCGAATGGAGATCAGCTTCCTCGAGGCATTCTTGAAAGGTAGACGCTCGGCGGTCTTGCACGAATGCTTGGATCTCCCTGGGGAGGGTGGACAATAGCTGATCTTTTAACATAAAGTCAATCAGGGCCTCATACTCCGATTCGACTTTGGAGGATTCTAGCCAGAACTGGAGGTTTAGCTTCAGGATATATCCAAAATGTCGGTAAGTTATACTAGGCTGGATTTTAGTCAATTTAAACTTAGCGCGGTAAGACTAAGGGTTCAAGTTGAAGGCGGATAGCAATTCGGCCTTCAAGGTGCTGTAGTCTATTTTGGCTTCATGTGGTAACGAGATGAAAATTTCTCTTAAGCGTGGACTAAGCAATGGGAGCATTCTTCTGACTCCTTCGGATTCTATGGCCCATCCGTTTACCTCGAAGGTCTTTTCAAAATGTGTTAAGTATGAGCACAAATCTTCCTCGTCTTTATATTGGGTAAGTTTCATAGCGGGAACCTGGGGTTGGTAATCAAGGGATCCAACAGAACTGACCTTAATTTGGTCTCTGCTTCATTCCTTTTCATGTTTTCGAATCCTTTCTCTTTCTTCAAATTCTTCTTTTCTTACTTCCATTTCACGTGCTCTTTACTCAAGCTGTTCGCTTTGGACGAATTCCTTTAGTTCCTTTCCTGTGAGACCGAGAGCTTGTCCTTGCTTGACGAAAACTTTGAACGCTTGTAAAGCAATTGCTGCTCTTGCTGAGGCAACTGGTGACTCACGAAAGAACTTACGCGCCTGGTAAGAGAATTAGAAGCTGCGATTATTCCTAACCGATACAATCTAATAACTAACACCAAAAATAACGAATATTTTCCTAGCTTTGTTTTTGCTATCTGGAAAGGATTATTAATGGTTATTATTTAAATTCCTTCGGGTAATAGACTCTAATTATTAAAATTTACGTTAGTTTATTTGGGCTTCATGGACGTTGGCAAGTTTTAAGCTATATGAGTTCGCTTTCTCAAAAATTTGACCCCACACCTGACTGCACTTTTATATATGTCGTAGAATTGCTCATAGTCTGGTCCAATAATTATTCTAGTCCTTGATCTGGACACACCGCTTTTGTTTGAGTCGATGGTATTGAGACCCTATGACTCAATCTACGATCATATATATATATATATATATATATATATATATATATATATATATATATATATATATATATATATATATATATATATATATATATATATATATATATATATATATATATATATATATATATATATATATATATATATAGGCTTTAATTCCTACTGAACGTGCGAAGAATGGTTAGAGGCGAGTTGTGCCACGGCCAGGATTCTCACTATAAAAGTCTCACTTGTTACTGGGGGGAGGTTCGTGATTGTTAAATTCTCAGAGTGCATAATACAGGTTGAGTAAATTAGCCGAAGGGATTCTTAGTTAAAGTCTGCCACAAATAAACATACGTACAAAAATAAACTTTACTTTACACAAACATAATAATTACAAGCAATAGTTAAACGGGCATTTACGTAAATAAGGATTAAATATTAAACCGGATTAGTCCGGGTTGACAGGAATTATAAATAATAATTTCAGGGATTGACTCACTTGAATCTCTTTAAAAAAAAGGGGAGGATAACCCTGACGTTAAGCGTCTAGATTTATAATGACTCAATGGGAGTATCAATCACTGTTAATTAAATAGGTAATTTCTGAATGGAGGGACACTGGGTTTACAGTTTAACATTAAATGTGATGGATTGGAGAGACGACTACGCGGGTTGCGTTAACACGAGTTCTCGGGGAGAGGGGAGTAATACGACGGGTTCGGGACTGCTGACTGCAGTTTCGGTTAGTTCACTCCTAACTTGATGTGACACTAACAAATAGTTACTTTCAGTAACTATTTGGATGTTCCTTTTTCTTTCTCAAGTTACATTGAGCAACAGAGCGTATTCTTCTAATCACAGACTCTGCGGGGCGGGATTTGCCTAAGGAACACTTTGAGACAGCGACCAAGTTAACTCAGCAGCGCTTTGGCAGTCGATACGTTACGGCAACGACTCTCGTTCAACGTGAGGGTTACGCGAGTAGGTTTGGAACACTTCTCTAGAGGGATAAACGGCGAGGTCATTAATAACGCGGACTGTGTGAAATCGAGAGAAAGATTTCATTTACGACAATTCGCTTATCGCAGCGCCTTCTGGACAATCTCCATGGTATCATAAAGAAGGCAAATAGAATTTAGGCTTCTCTGTGAGATAGGCCTTCTTTCGTCAGACTTCCTGTCACATGTTGGGAAAGTTGGGCACGGATCTTGACTTGGGTCAAGCGGAAGGCGGAGGAGAGCGGTAGAATGTCAAGGGAGGGTGGGGGGGAGAGAGAAGAGACGAAGGTCAACTCAACGACAAATTTCTTTCGTTCCCACGATTGTCTGGTGGCATGCGAGTATGTACGTTCCATACCCTAACATAAACCTATATAATTTCTCTTATTAATAGGTAGATAAGAGTCATTTATGTTTGCTACTGCTTTCTTTGCTGCCTCCAGGGCACCATCTAATGGGACATTGGTGAATAACCCCTTCACTGCAAAGCTAACGAGCTTCTTTCCCTGAGGCTTAACTCACATAATAGATCTTTGAATTCGGCCGAATTCTTCCAATGAGCTTTATGTATGTTGCCCGATGCTTGAGACATTGGTTAAACTAATACCTTAGCAATCTTATGAGGAGCATTACCCATCCTAAGGTAATTAGTCTAAGTCGGATGTCTGGCCTGTTAGTTTTAGGAAGCCCTTCATTTTAGGCAGTCTGATATTCTCCTGAATAAGGTTTACTAGCTTCTTTCCCCTCTCCGTCTTCCTAAGTATTTCCCTAAGTTCTTTCTCGAATAATATAGCCTCCTTATCGGTACTTCCTGGATACCTTTTCTCGTATGTAGTACTGTCATTGAGCAAATCGTTTATATTTTTTTTATATGCTAACCTGTCGAATACTATCACCCCAGCACCTTTTTCCGCTTGTGTTATTACAATTTCCTTACATTTCTCCAGATCTTTTAATCCGGGCATGAATCTTTTGGGTATAACATAGTTGTGCCCGTCAGCCATACTCTTATAGCAAAATGAAATTCTTTGAATAGACCATTAATCTAAATCCCTCTCACTGTGTATGTAATTCTTAGATAAGTAACTTAAATAACTCTAATTTTCCGTGTCCATATTAAACTTTAAACCAAATGAGAGAGCCAGTGTCTCATTGTGTGAAAGGTTTCTATTCGATAGATTATTAACTAAGTTAGACCTGCCCATTCTATTCCATTCACTTTTGCCAGAAAGGTATAAAGATGGAAACAAGCTTTAGCTTTCAAATGATGCACAGTAGTTTCTATATATGTTTCTATTAAACCTAGGGAAATTAAATGTGAAACAACTATGCACATGTTTTCAAGCGGAAGCATATCCTAACATTTAAAGAACATACTCAGTTTGAATCCATTAACAAAGATAAAACTAAAGTTTTAATGCAAATAGAATTTTATTAGTATCATAAAAAAGCGAGCAAATTTATTTAGAGGAGCAAGTTCTGGAAATAATGTATATTTTATATTGTGGGAAACATCAATTTTATGGAGTCTGGGATAATATATATTGTTTTATAATGGCGAAATGGATATATAGACGCGTGAAGATGCGAAAGCGTTATTAATTTTTTTAATTAGAAAATTCTTTGTACATCAAAGCAAAATTAGAAGAGAATCTGTATGCATGGTTTATAAGGCTAGTAATATAGCTCAGGTTGTATTAAAGGTTGAAGCTACTAAAAAAATTTTGACCAAGTATGTGACGGTTGGATTGCGGTAAAAAAAAGGATTGAGAATCGAAAAGGTAAGAGTGAATTATCTAGGAATGAGAGGAAATGAGAGGAAATTATATATATATATATATATATATATATATATATATATATATATATATATATATATATATATATATATATATATATATATATATATTTATATATATAAATATATATATATATATATATATATATATATATATATATATATATATATATAGGCTTTAATTCCTACTGAACGTGCGAAGAATGGTTAGAGGCGAGTTGTGGCACGGCCAGGATTCTCACTATAAAAGTCTCACTTGTTACTGGGGGGAGGTTCGTGATTGTTAAATTCTCAGAGTGCATAATACAGGTTGAGTAAATTAGCCGAAGGGATTCTTAGTTAAAGTCTGCCACAAATAAACATACGTACAAAAATAAACTTTACTTTACACAAACATAATAATTACAAGCAATAGTTAAACGGGCATTTACGTAAATAAGGATTAAATATTAAACCGGATTAGTCCGGGTTGACAGGAATTATAAATAATAATTTCAGGGATTGACTCACTTGAATCTCTTTAAAAAAAAGGGGAGGATAACCCTGACGTTAAGCGTCTAGATTTATAATGACTCAATGGGAGTATCAATCACTGTTAATTAAATAGGTAATTTCTGAATGGAGGGACACTGGGTTTACAGTTTAACATTAAATGTGATGGATTGGAGAGACGACTACGCGGGTTGCGTTAACACGAGTTCTCGGGGAGAGGGGAGTAATACGACGGGTTCGGGACTGCTGACTGCAGTTTCGGTTAGTTCACTCCTAACTTGATGTGACACTAACAAATAGTTACTTTCAGTAACTATTTGGATGTTCCTTTTTCTTTCTCAAGTTACATTGAGCAACAGAGCGTATTCTTCTAATCACAGACTCTGCGGGGCGGGATTTGCCTAAGGAACACTTTGAGACAGCGACCAAGTTAACTCAGCAGCGCTTTGGCAGTCGATACGTTACGGCAACGACTCTCGTTCAACGTGAGGGTTACGCGAGTAGGTTTGGAACACTTCTCTAGAGGGATAAACGGCGAGGTCATTTATAACGCGGACTGTGTGAAATCGAGAGAAAGATTTCATTTACGACAATTCGCTTATCGCAGCGCCTTCTGGACAATCTCCATGGTATCATAAAGAAGGCAAATAGAATTTAGGCTTCTCTGTGAGATAGGCCTTCTTTCGTCAGACTTCCTGTCACATGTTGGGAAAGTTGGGCACGGATCTTGACTTGGGTCAAGCGGAAGGCGGAGGAGAGCGGTAGAATGTCAAGGGAGGGTGGGGGGGAGAGAGAAGAGACGAAGGTCAACTCAACGACAAATTTCTTTCGTTCCCACGATTGTCTGGTGGCATGCGAGTATGTACGTTCCATACCCTAACATAAACCTATATAATTTCTCTTATTAATAGGTAGATAAGAGTCATTTATGTTTGCTACTGCTTTCTTTGCTGCCTCCAGGGCACCATCTAATGGGACATTGGTGAATAACCCCTTCACTGCAAAGCTAACGAACTTCTTTCCCTGAGGCTTACCTCACATAATAGATCTTTGAATTCGGCCGAATTCTTCCAAAGAGCTTTATGTATGTTGCCCGATGCTTGAGACATTGGTTAAACTAATACCTTAGCAATCTTATGAGGAGCATTACCCATCCTAAGGTAATTAGTCTAAGTCGGATGTCTGGCCTGTTAGTTTTAGGAAGCCCTTCATTTTAGGCAGTCTGATATTCTCCTGAATAAGGTTTACTAGCTTCTTTCCCCTCTCCGTCTTCCTAAGTATTTCCCTAAGTTCTTTCTCGAATAATATAGCCTCCTTATCGGTACTTCCTGGATACCTTTTCTCGTATGTAGTACTGTCATTGAGCAAATCGTTTATATTTTTTTTATATGCTAACCTGTCGAATACTACCACCCCAGCACCTTTTTTCGCTTGTGTTATTACAATTTCCTTACATTTCTCCAGATCTTTTAATCCGGGCATGAATCTTTTGGGTATAACATAGTTGTGCCCGTCAGCCATACTCTTATAGCAAAATGAAATTCTTTGAATAGACCATTAATCTAAATCCCTCTCACTGTGTATGTAATTCTTAGATAAGTAACTTAAATAACTCTAATTTTCCGTGTCCATATTAAACTTTAAACCAAATGAGAGAGCCAGTGTCTCATTGTGTGAAAGGTTTCTATTCGATAGATTATTAACTAAGTTAGACCTGCCCATTCTATTCCATTCACTTTTGCCAGAAAGGTATAAAGATGGAAACAAGCTTTAGCTTTCAAATGATGCACAGTAGTTTCTATATATGTTTCTATTAAACCTAGGGAAATTAAATGTGAAACAACTATGCACATGTTTTCAAGCGGAAGCATATCCTAACATTTAAAGAACATACTCAGTTTGAATCCATTAACAAAGATAAAACTAAAGTTTTAATGCAAATAGAATTTTATTAGTATCATAAAAAAGCGAGCAAATTTATTTAGAGGAGCAAGTTCTGGAAATAATGTATATTTTATATTGTGGGAAACATCAATTTTATGGAGTCTGGGATAATATATATTGTTTTATAATGGCGAAATGGATATATAGACGCGTGAAGATGCGAAAGCGTTATTAATTTTTTTAATTAGAAAATTCTTTGTACATCAAAGCAAAATTAGAAGAGAATCTGTATGCATGGTTTATAAGGCTAGTAATATAGCTCAGGTTGTATTAAAGGTTGAAGCTACTAAAAAGATTTTGACCAAGTATGTGACGGTTGGATTGCGGTAAAAAAAAGGATTGAGAATCGAAAAGGTAAGAGTGAATTATCTAGGAATGAGAGGAAATGAGAGGAAATTATATATATATATATATATATATATATATATATATATATATATTATATATATATATATATATATATATATATATATATATATATATATATATATATATATAGGCTTTAATTCCTACTGAACGTGCGAAGAATGGTTAGAGGCGAGTTGTGCCACGGCCAGGATTCTCACTATAAAAGTCTCACTTGTTACTGGGGGGAGGTTCGTGATTGTTAAATTCTCAGAGTGCATAATACAGGTTGAGTAAATTAGCCGAAGGGATTCTTAGTTAAAGTCTGCCACAAATAAACATACGTACAAAAATAAACTTTACTTTACACAAACATAATAATTACAAGCAATAGTTAAACGGGCATTTACGTAAATAAGGATTAAATATTAAACCGGATTAGTCCGGGTTGACAGGAATTATAAATAATAATTTCAGGGATTGACTCACTTGAATCTCTTTAAAAAAAAGGGGAGGATAACCCTGACGTTAAGCGTCTAGATTTATAATGACTCAATGGGAGTATCAATCACTGTTAATTAAATAGGTAATTTCTGAATGGAGGGACACTGGGTTTACAGTTTAACATTAAATGTGATGGATTGGAGAGACGACTACGCGGGTTGCGTTAACACGAGTTCTCGAGGAGAGGGGAGTAATACGACGGGTTCGGGACTGCTGACTGCAGTTTCGGTTAGTTCACTCCTAACTTGATGTGACACTAACAAATAGTTACTTTCAGTAACTATTTGGATGTTCCTTTTTCTTTCTCAAGTTACATTGAGCAACAGAGCGTATTCTTCTAATCACAGACTCTGCGGGGCGGGATTTGCCTAAGGAACACTTTGAGACAGCGACCAAGTTAACTCAGCAGCGCTTTGGCAGTCGATACGTTACGGCAACGACTCTCGTTCAACGTGAGGGTTACGCGAGTAGGTTTGGAACACTTCTCTAGAGGGATAAACGGCGAGGTCATTTATAACGCGGACTGTGTGAAATCGAGAGAAAGATTTCATTTACGACAATTCGCTTATCGCAGCGCCTTCTGGACAATCTCCATGGTATCATAAAGAAGGCAAATAGAATTTAGGCTTCTCTGTGAGATAGGCCTTCTTTCGTCAGACTTCCTGTCACATGTTGGGAAAGTTGGGCACGGATCTTGACTTGGGTCAAGCGGAAGGCGGAGGAGAGCGGTAGAATGTCAAGGGAGGGTGGGGGGGAGAGAGAAGAGACGAAGGTCAACTCAACGACAAATTTCTTTCGTTCCCACGATTGTCTGGTGGCATGCGAGTATGTACGTTCCATACCCTAACATAAACCTATATAATTTCTCTTATTAATAGGTAGATAAGAGTCATTTATGTTTGCTACTGCTTTCTTTGCTGCCTCCAGGGCACCATCTAATGGGACATTGGTGAATAACCCCTTCACTGCAAAGCTAACGAGCTTCTTTCCCTGAGGCTTAACTCACATAATAGATCTTTGAATTCGGCCGAATTCTTCCAATGAGCTTTATGTATGTTGCCCGATGCTTGAGACATTGGTTAAACTAATACCTTAGCAATCTTATGAAGAGCATTACCCATCCTAAGGTAATTAGTCTAAGTCGGATGTCTGGCCTGTTAGTTTTAGGAAGCCCTTCATTTTAGGCAGTCTGATATTCTCCTGAATAAGGTTTACTAGCTTCTTTCCCCTCTCCGTCTTCCTAAGTATTTCCCTAAGTTCTTTCTCGAATAATATAGCCTCCTTATCGGTACTTCCTGGATACCTTTTCTCGTATGTAGTACTGTCATTGAGCAAATCGTTTATATTTTTTTTATATGCTAACCTGTCGAATACTACCACCCCAGCACCTTTTTCCGCTTGTGTTATTACAATTTCCTTACATTTCTCCAGATCTTTTAATCCGGGCATGAATCTTTTGGGTATAACATAGTTGTGCCCGTCAGCCATACTCTTATAGCAAAATGAAATTCTTTGAATAGACCATTAATCTAAATCCCTCTCACTGTGTATGTAATTCTTAGATAAGTAACTTAAATAACTCTAATTTTCCGTGTCCATATTAAACTTTAAACCAAATGAGAGAGCCAGTGTCTTTAATTTATATAAGTTAGAAGGTTCATCCAGTTCATTTCTCAACCAATTCAATATTAAAAATGAATCATCAAATATCTCCATTGGGCAGCGGTTCAAGGAATCCTGTTCGAGCTTAGACATAAATATGTTGGAGGAATTAAGACAATGAGAGAACCCATGCTAACACCATCTACCTCGCAGTAAATTCATTAAATATGAAATAATTATAGTTTATGAGGAAATGTAAAAAATATCGAAAACGAGAAAATCCATGGAATTTGAGTTATGTGAAGGGAAATCTTTACCCATGTCAAGTTCAATAGGTTCATTTTCAGTAATGGAAGCAAATAAAGATTTTACACCCAAACTCGAAATGAAGTTTGGTGTATTTATCCCTAGTTTAGTATTTTTTCGCAAAATGAATATCTATTAATTATTTATGCTATACTGATTACGGATAATAGGAGTAAGCAAAGAGACTAGAAATTCGAATAAGATGTAAGTGGTTATTGTTGCTGTCTTGATATATATATATATATATATATATATATATATATATATATATATATATATATATATATATATATTGTGTGTGTGTGTGTGTGTGTGTATGCGTGCGGAAATGGAAATTTGGTCAATTAATGTTCAACTTGGAAAGTATTATTAAAAGCAACAGCTAAATTTGTATTAATAATTTTATTTTCCATCCTCGCAATTTTTCGTAGATTCACCTTCCCATGAATAAGCGCCCCAAAGTACTTTGAAAACTTATGGTTTTGATCTTAAGAAAGGTAGTTGTTTAATATAACGAAAAATGGCCTTATATAAAAGAATTTTTTACAGACTTATAACGAACAAAAAATGGAATCGTGCAGGCGAATAAAATCCCATTAGGGGAGGGTGGTGGGGAATATGATGAATGTGGCGAACTTGCGGACGACCGGTAGGGGGCTCAGATTAAGTAAGCTCCTTTCTCATGGTGATTAACTACTTGGGGCGAATAGGTTAAGCAGGCGCTGTTGCTTGGCTCAGTCCACTTGCGCTTGGAATTATGTCGTGTGAATTGAATTTTAACTTTAAATTTTATTGCTTTTATTTGATATATATATATATATATATATATATATATATATATATATATATATATATATATATATATATATATAATATATATATATATATTTATATATATATATATATATATTCATATAGCATCAAGGAAGAGTTATTGGCGTCGATCTGAGGCAGAATCTACATATGTTTTATTCTCCTCCATCAATTTACTGTTAAAGCAAACGTTGTGTTTTTCTAGTATGTGTTTTAAGACCTCTTTGTTTATGTTATAGGTCATTCTCATTGTGTGTATTGTTTAGTCTTGACGATACGTGAGTGAGGTACATTTAAAGCTATGTCTCTCATTTCCATGTGTAATCACATATTGTGGGTACAATGTTTGGTTCAGATGTGTTCTTAACTCACTTATTATTGAAAAATTTATTATCGAGTCCAGTTGAGATGTATTTATGTAAAGGAAGAATAAACTACAGAGCATATACTACCAAGTTGTCCTAATTTTGGGATTCATCTATCTAGAAATTTGCATGAAATGGAGTTATATTTCAGCAGGATAATTCCGTATACCAAACCCCCAACCACACCAAGAATTGGTTAGTAGAAAGAGTGATCAGGATTATTAAGTTACCACCACGAAGCCCAGACTTAAATCCAATACAACCCTTGTAGGGTATGCTTGGAAAAGAATTGAGTACTACAAGTACAAATAAAACCAAACTGTATGAAAAGGTAGCTAAAGAAATGTGTGAAGTTTTGGTGAAATGAATGCCACAAAGAATTATGGTTGTCACCAAAACAAAAGAAGTTCCAAACAAGTATTAAAATAATTAAAACTAAATAAATATAAAATTTATATATACCGAATTCATTTGCCACAAATGAATAATTACCTTATATGAATGATTGCATAGTGTGTTTTATCCATTTTACAAAGAGTGTAATTACAAGTAACGGATGATGGGGAAGACCAAAATAAACATTTTTGATGCCAAGTCAGATTTTATGGGACGTCTCTTCAAGGCGGACAGGAAAAACTTAAAGTCAAACATATTTCCTAAATGTACAAGAGTGTAATAACAATGACAATACAAGAGGTTGGTTAAAAAACTAAAAAACTAAAAATAAAGTAGAAATTAAAATATTAAAGGCAAAAACTGCAATGATAAAACTGACTCGTTGACCAATCACGATAATTTCTATTGTGCTAGACAAGATCATACGATTTCGTCTTGATTTCTTCTGTCATTTCTAAGTCATCGGCCGAGCGTGTAACATGGAGTGCTTTAAGATGCCCAAGATCGTTGATATGCATCTGATATATAGGGCTGCTGATTAAAACGCGAGAAATGTGAGTGAATTAAGACCGATTTCCGAATATACTTATGCCGAGCAATCACACGTTTACCTCCTGACATTGGTGCATGTATGAAGTAGAAACACTTACTATATACTTGCATACCAATGATCTGCTTAGACATGTATGAACTCAAGAGATGGGAGAATATATATTAAAAAAGTTTGCGAATAGTCTCCTCACGAAGACGCCAGCTTTTCCACGTAGTCTTGGTGTATGTTATGTCCTAGTGAGGAAAGTGTTCCCTGAACAACAGCATCAGCCATAAGATTGAAAGAGTACCAGCATTGCTATTTGAAATAAGCATGTGCGAGTGGTTATCACATGGTGGTTCTTGCAACAAAGAGCAGAGAAACCTTGCGTGAGACAATTAATGTCATCATATTTACTATTTTTTGGATTTTTCAAGGAGGTAGATCTGATAGTAGAATAAAACATCTGAATCATAATTAACAACGTGAAATTATTCATATAAGCACAGTCACATAAAGGACAAGCTGGTCTGTTTTGGGTTAAATTACTGTTGCACGACACAACTGATGGATTATTGAATATTTCTGTTAGGATTACATTCTTACATATAATCAAACTACAGCTGTATTATGTTATGTTAATATTAATGATGATAATAATAAAAATGTTAATAAAATAATATTAAAAATTATAAAAATAATCATGATAATAATAAAAATAATGGTTATTATAATAATAATAATGTAAGTAATAATATTAGAATTAAAAGATTATCAGATAGGCATGAAATAAGCACTTGGAAAGTCACACAAATATGCATTATCTTCCAAAGCTAAAGGGTGCTTATATGACGCAGGCATTCCATTTTCCTAACTCCCTTCTTGCAGACCCAGCCTTCCTGCTTCATCTATCCCCTATGGCCACAACTAGCAATATTCCCTCTTAAGTATCCAAATTCTTTAATAACGCCGACTAATTTCATGTGGTTTTACTGGGTTTTTTTTTGCAACCGATATTCTTAGGTAAACCTTGTGGGGCTCCATCTCTAATCACCTTGAATTATATACTATTGTTTAATACCCAGGTAGGAGTATCCCCTATCTTCAAAATGCATTCACATTGGTTCAGTTTTAAGAAATTTTCGCCCCATTAAACCTATGAAAATTTTAACTGGATAGTAATTGTAAAAACTATCCCACTGTGTTCAAAGCTCTATAATTGTAAAAATATAAAAAACTAAATCATATATAACTGGACCATTATTATAAACCCCTTGTAAGGGAGAAGAAACTCTCATCATAAAATCCACCACCTTGGCCCGTTTAATTCGACATAACTGATCCATATCTTCAGGCGACTGGTAGTCTCCTCCTTCATCGAGCATCGTGCCTTCTTCAGTGGTATGAGATGACGCTACCAGACGTAAACTGGTGTAATCTTCCTCATCAGTCGTATTAGACGACGTTTTGTGTTTCCTGCCTCTTCAGTCGTATAAGACGACATTACCAGCCATAAGCTGGCGTAATCTTCCTCACCATTCGTATCAGACGACGTTCCGAGTATCGTGCCTTCTCCAGTCATAACAGACGACGTTACGAGCTGTTAACTGGCGCAACCTTCCATACCAGTTTTTTATATAAAACCTAGTTTGATGGAATAAAACAAATATCAGATTCAAATTCAGCAATAAGAAATTAATCGTGTAAGCATAATCTGATATGTAAACTATTTTGGCTGCTGACCAGTGTTATTTATGATATCTGAAATGTGCGTTAGCCAGCTTTCACGAATCAATGAGTACATTTATCATATATTCTTTGGAAATTACTTAAACTGCTCACGATTTACTTTTAGACAACTGCAGAATGAATTTTCAACATAATACAGGCATTGGGAATAGATTTTAATGCTCGACATCTCATCCCAATACCTTTCCATTACAATAGATTTGCAATTAAAAACCATTTATAATCCTCCATTAAACTCTGTACAGCTTTTCGGGACACAACAACATTAAAAAGTTGATTGAGCATAGACATCATCAATGGTATCATTGAAGATGAACCATTGAAAAAGTTTAGTTTTTTTCAACCTTTGGTAAAAACTTGATAGAGTAATTTGATGAATCAGATCTCAATAATCCTGGGTTTAGTAAGCAACGACTCAACACTCAAAACAAGGAGGTATGATACACTGGGTCAGAAAAGTTTGGTGGTTCGCTGCCTTATGATTTGTTTTTAAGAAAAAAACGACTACTTACTTATAGTGTATTTATTAGGGAGACTGATTTATATGTATCTATCTTCCACTTTATCTCTTAGAAGAGTTTTGATGTCTTTTAAATAGTGGATAGATAGTCACTGAAGACGAAACGAAGCCAAAACAGCCTGAGGATAACTATAGTCTGATTATTATATTTTATTGATTAGAAGGTTTAGAATTAAAGAAAAAGAAAAAGTTTGTACGAAAATCTTTAAACCGAAAATATATCCTAGTGAAGAGTTATCAATTTTCAAAGTTGATGAAAAACGGGACCTTGACTGCTTCTTTACTCCTATCTCGTCAAGCATTGTTTAGCGCTTGACAAAGTAATTGTAATATTTGGTTAAGTAATCGAATTTTATACAACCTCTAGAAAATTTCCTTGCAGAGCATCTGGTCTTTACGATTTCATTATGAATAGAAAATCACAACCTCTATCCTTTAATTAGCCGCAAATGGAGAGGTAGCAATATTTATAGAGCAAAAACTACCTAGGAATTTTGACGTTTTGTGTCAATTTAATTCAAGCGCAGTGGAATGTTGATTTCCGTTCCACCTAATTAACAATGACGATGATTTCCGTCCATTACTGTTGAATTCTAACTTTTTTTTCATCGATGTCAATTTCTATGTAGTTGAAAATCTCTTTCTTCCATTTATCCATAAATAAACACACGGCCTCATGAAATTGTTTCATATCTCTTTCGCTTACATAAGTTTAAATAAAAAAGGAAAGAGATAAAGAAGCTAATATTGATATCAATACAATAAAGTTATGCCCATCCATACAACTATCTTCTAAGTACGTACTTTTTTATATATTGTTTTATATTATTGGATAAAAGAAGAAATTTGAACTGTAATAAGATTATTTATAGTTCGTGCAAGAAATAATCTTTTTTTTTTTAAATAGGTTCTGTAACTGTCTTTCAACTTCTATTTTGTTGTTATATTTAAGAAAATTTTGGTTATGTAAAGTAATAAGTTCAAAAATTGGTGTTTGAGGCATTTTCAATATTTTCTTGTCAAAGAACAATTCAAAGTAAGAAATTGGTTTTTACCAATTCGCTCTTCTCTTTTGGTCAAATTTTGTCAATATTAATTCAAGCCTTATATTAATAAATAAATAGATAGAAATAATATGATAGAAAATCTTGAACTTTAATTTTAATTAAAAATACAAAACCAAGCCTAAATTTCACTCCATCATACCAGATCCTAAATAATAAAAGATATAATAGCATTCAAGTTCCTTTAAGTATAATAGCCTTAATGGAAAAATTTGTTTGCAATTTCAAAACTGTGAAAATCTCTTGGTATATTTAATTCAGCTTTCCTCATTTTGCTATTATTCGAAGTGAAATCGCCTTCCTCCAACTCACAGCTAATCTGAAGATATTTCAATGCTCTCCTTTCCCTGACCAAAATTTTGATGAACTAATAGAGCTTCAAAACGCTGTTTGCCACATATCATTGAGTAATGCTATAATCTTCTTCGATGCAGCAAAGGATGAAGGTAGAGACACAATTAATCTCAGTTTCTGTTCTTAAACAAAGCTAATTAGAATCAACAGCATCACCTCGGTGCTACCGGAAGATGTTCTCGCTACGCTCTACGTGGACGACCTTTTGATCTCTTTTGGCGCGGCCTAGATGCCAACTCTGGAGCGTCGACTCCAACAGGAATTGAACCGCGTCTCTCGCTATGCCGAAGAGCACAAGTTTCGGTTTTCTTTGGCCAAGACTAAGGTGGTGCACTTTTGCGGCTATCCACGGCTCCAACCAGACCCAGATTTGTTTCTTAATGGGGTGCGTCTGAAAGTGGTATATTCTCACCGTTTCCTTGGTCTTGTATATTGAACGACGCCTCGCCTGGCAGGCTGATATTCGTAGCCTTAGGGTCTCTTGTGCCCACCACATGGATATTCTCTGTCTTGTGACGTTCAGCGCTTGGGGCGCTGATAGGGCTACTGCCCTACATTTTATAGATCCTTTGTTTGTTTGAAGCTCGACTACGGATGCGAGTTTTATGTATCTGCAGCCGAGCGTATATTGCGGGAGGTGGACTTGATCCACCAAACCGTCCTTCGCCCTGAAACCGGTGCCTTCCTCACTTCTCCCATTGAGAGCCTGTTGGTCGATGCTGGGGAGATGCTACTCACTCTACGCCGCGTGCAGTGCATTATTCGCCTGTACGCGTGAGCCCGGCGCTTCCCTCAGTCGCCAACAGCTCTCACTGCATCCGTAGCTGATCTCGACGGTGCCTATGCAGCCGAGAGACGCCAGTCATACCCTAAGCCCTTCGGGTTTAGGGCCAGCAAACTCCTTCAAGGGCTAGGTATAGCTGTCGGGCCGGTGGTACCCCTGGTTCTGCCCAGGACGCCACCCTGGAGGGTTCCACATTTGGCTATTTGTCGCCAATCCTCTGCTCTCAAAGCTTGTACAGCGCCAGGAGTATTGCGTTCGAACTTGTTGGAGCACACCGTGTGTCACGCTGGAACCATATCAGTGTATACAAATGGCTCCAAGTCTCAAGAGGAGGTCGGTTTTCCCTCTGTTTGAAGTCAGCGGGGCTCTGCGAGGCACTGCGTCTGTCTTCCCGGCCAAGCTGCTGATAATACATCAGTTGGTACGGGAGATCACGCGACGTGCCCGGTTCGGAGACCGCATTGTGTTCTATAGCGACAAGCAAAGCGCCCTGAGTGCCTCGGGGCATTGACATCTCCGCATCCCCTGGTTCGTGATATCCGTGACGCCACGGTTTTGGCGAGCCGGGCGGACTTTGTGACCAGACCAGCGTTTTACTCTTCCTCACACTGACTACATGGCAGGAATACGGGCAGCTCTTGGGACTGCTTGGCAAAGAAGATGGGACTCGGTCGAAGGTAACTTAATGTTGCGTGCTAGTGTACCGCGACTGTTCCCATGCACCTATCCCTCAATGCCGTGACGGCTTCAGGTCGCTTCTGTTATCTCCGAATCGGACACACTAGTGTGACGCATTGCTACCTGATGGAGCACTCGCCTGCGTCCTATTGTGATGACTGCGTCATCCTCCAGATTGTTCGCCACATTCTTGTCCAATGTCCCAGTCTGGGTGATCTTCGCGCACGTTACCTGTCCCGGTACCGGGATGGGCGGGGTCGCTACCGCCTGTCCCTTGTACTCGGGACGAGTGCGTGCACATTGACTGGTGGACGTATTGACTTTTGGGGGGAGGCCGGCCTTCTCCCTATTATTTAAGCAGGTTTTGTTTTGTTTTGTTTGTTTTTTTGCTTTTGTTTTTTTTCATTATAGATTGCACTCTCCTGCGCCGGGGTGACCTTTCCCTGACTCAGGAGCTTGCATACTGCTCGCCTCCTTTTCTCATTTTTTTGCGGGGGAGGATTGCTTTTTATCTTTTTGAATTTTATTTTAAAGTAGCCTAGTACTAGGTCAGTTTTTAATTCGGCGACTAATGCCCAATTAGGCAGTCGCCAGATGAGCTCTTTTAAAATAAAAATAAAAATTTTGTTTTTTGTTTTTCCTTTTTTTTTAATCTGGCTTTTAATGTAGCTTAGATTTAGGTTGGCTTAAGGGGGGCGATTTATGCCTTAGAAGGCAGTCGCCAGATGACATTAAAAAAATAAAATGCGCCGCGACTGTTCCCATGGACCTATCCCCCAATGCCGCGGTGGCTTCAGGTCGCTTTCTGTCGTCTCCGAATCGGACACACTCGTGTGACGCATCGCCATTTGATTAGGCAACTCTAAGGGTTTCCGTATCGATCTGAGTTTCCAAAGATTGAACCGGGATGGCTAAAATCCAACAGCCACTATCAGAAAGCCCCGCGGCTTGCAGACGGGCTCTTGCCACCTGATTTACTCTCTCTTTGAGGCTATTCAGTTTGGAGAGACAAAGAGGTAGATATCAGCATTTCAGCTCCAAACTGTTCTCATTGTCAAGCTCAAACGCAATGTGTCCAAGTTTTCCCTTCAAAAATCTAATAGATCCTGCCACCCTGTCCACTAGAGTTAAACCGTTAACCGATGAAAGAACGGCTTGCATTAAAAAGTTAACTAATTTCAAGAAGGATTTGTACCCAGGGAGAGCAATTTCTTGTGTCAATCATATTCCTAAGCCACCCAGCAAAAATGGAAGAGAGTTGCTTGAGTCCATGAACCAATTGAATAATCAATTTTGATTAGTTTGAAGACAGAGTCTTCATAAAACTCCAAAGATGCCATATCCATGCAGGCTGGATAGTATATCAAGATGAACTGTAGCTTAGGTAAATAAAATGAATTTTTTTAATAGGACTAACGCTTAATGTGGATCAATTATTTAGAGGGGAGATGTTATTCCTTTTAGGGCTTAATGTTTTCTGTCTATAAACTGTTTGATTGCTTCCTTAGTGATGGGAGAGCCAAATACAGACAAATCATCCAAAGCCGCAATCTTAAAATGGAGAAAAACCGTTTTAATTTTTTCAAGAATCGCTCGAGTATCATCATCATTTAGAATAGCTAACTCACACTTGGAGCTATTAATCTCTAACTTTATTATTTAAATTTATAAATGATAGGTTTTTAAAACCTTTTTGTGGGAAATCATCAATTGAACTATCGTCCAAGCACCAGATTTAAGCTCTGATCTTTGGCTTTTAATGATTTTATCTATATCGAGTTAAAACAGTACAGGTCCCAGTAGGTCTTCCTGTTTTATGCCAGTAGCAGAATTAAAAATCCCACCACAATAAAAGAGTAAGGTTGGCCAGGATTATGCTTGATTTAACATTTTGCGTAAAGAAGGCATAAACAGCCCTATGGCAAACATCCCTATGAATGCAAGTAAAAGCATTCTTCAAATCGATGTTCAAAAAGACCCGCCCTTGGGCATCACTAGTCAAATATTTCCAGGCTAAATGGAGAGCCACCTCACAACCACCCTTAGTAGAAAATCCGAGCTGGGCTGGTCTTTGGTGAGCATCCAAATCTTGTTACATATGTGGCGCACCTACCTTGTCCGTAAGGCGACGGACTGTACATCCTACATCAATGGTGCACCCCCACCCCCACTATCCATTTTAGCTAGTTCACAAAGTGATGCTCCCTAAAATGGCATGCTTCAGGCCATAAGACACCCCAACCTACAAGACTAAATTCACAAAATTGGTCAAATTAGACATGAGTTGTATTCCCGCCTTGGCAGTTTCACGAACAAACAAAGATTTAAGATGCCTCGGAAGTAACCCTTCAATTCCTTGACTAGGGTCTCCTCAGCAAAGAACGCCAATCCCTCATCTGAATAGAGCTCCCAAATGGCTCTCCGAATGTTATAGTCTGCGAGCTTTGAAGATCTTCTCCTCCTCAGAGCATCATCTGGGTTTTTACATTTATTCTACTTCCTCTGACTGTTGTGCATCATATATGTCCTACAGTGATAGTAAATTTTAATACAGTAAGGGACACCTGTTATCTTGGATTTGAGGTCAAGTGGACTTTGAATCATAAATTATGCCATTCCATTGTGTTTTTGACACTAAAATTTGTAGGAATTGTCACCTAAATTGTAATTTTTGACTAGCCATTGTAGAAATATAATTTTATGAGTTTTCTAAGAGAGCGGTGGCGGCCATTTTGAAAAACGCCTAAAATAAACACTTTCCTGCCATTTTAGTGAGGTGTATGGGAGATGATTTTTTTTAGTATCATTTGATCTTGCTAAATATCCTGAGGAACTTTGATATCATAAAAATGGTCACGGAACCTCCGAAAATGACTACTAATAATAAAGTACTTCCCAACTCAATTGAGTTATAAAAAATAACCCACTGGCTTCGTTTGGCAATCGGATTTGAATTTGAATTTCATTTAACTTTCCGTTAAAGGATTAATTCTAGTAATAATTTACTTAAACAAAGTGATATAGGGCGCCCAAGTTTAAAACTTGTTACCAAGTTGGCCGACGATGTAAACAAAATTTCGCGAGAAAATTAGGCCGCTCTGAAACGTAAACAAACGGGACCCACTTTACGATTTAATTTGAAACACAATTAAAAATTCCTCAAGTATTTTGTCGAAACAGGCAATGTTAACTATGTTCGTGTACTTAAAATATATTACACCGAAAAAAACAAAAATAAAACTTTCGATGAAGAGAGAGCTCGCTGAGAACACGTCCGATCACTACCGCTTTCTCGATCAATTATATCTAAAGACCATCCAGCCCGGCACACAAACCCCATTCCTCAAAAGATGCATCGCGTGCTCTCATCTCTGTTAAGGCAAACCTCATCTAATTTCAATCGAATACGTCTAATAAAGAATAAACTGAAGGTCGACTGAAGACAAGAGGAGGAAGATATCCCCGTAGTAAATAGCTAAGGATGAAAGATAGTCAAGCCTGCCAAAGACCCGAAAACAAAAGCCCACAAAGAGGAGATCCTCAGACAACATAATGGAGAATATAAAAAAGGAGTGGAAGGTAAACTATATATAATATTATTTTCTTTTTCAAAAATATCCTCTGAAAGGAAAAAAATGGAGGCAGTAAGTAAGGTTCTTTCCTTTCCTATGATTTCCTTCCGCAGACTACTTAAATCATGAAACTTACAATATAGATGTGTTCGTGGGAAGAAAGGATAAGATAACCCCTACTTAGGTGCCCTAAAAAGGGATGTCAGATGTAGCTTGGACCAGCATGATGCACCCGGATTATGGAGGCTTTTGTGCCCTACCTGCGTCAATAACCCGAGAATCTTCGGCTATGTAATATGTATATCTTCACTTCCTTAATTCTCACCACCTTATTTAAAGATCTTCCCTTATAAATATTCTATGGGAGATGCTCTCGCCTGTTTTGGTTTTAAATTTAGGACTAAAGTGTTAAAGTACATTGGGGTCATCTACCGTGGTAGAAGGATATGAACTAACAACAGAAGTGTTCCGAGTCTGTTTAGAATTATGCCCTCCCACCTTTTAGTTATAACCTTAGAACAACTTAAATGAAGACGCATTTTACTGTTAGGCGAGATTAGATTCAGTGGTACCCTGCTTCTATCATAATTTTTTAAAATAATAAATAGAAGAGGATGCGTTCATTATTTCAAGACAAGGGAGGCAAATAGAAGCTTTCGATACTTCTCCCATCTAATAGAGATTTCCGAAATAAAAAGTATCTTATAATAATCCGTGATTGTTAACTTCGGCCCCAAAGTGACCTCTAAATCTGTCTACCATTCCACTTCCTTTTCTTTTTTCACTTTGGACACTAACAATTGATAAAAAAGCTGCTTTTGTTGATTCCGATTGGAGGCCTGACGTCTATGAAGAAAGGGGTCCATTTAAGAAGATATGCGTGCCCATGAGTTCCTAAACGTCCTAATTAGTCCTTTCCTACTGTTTACCAGTCTGTCCCTTAGACATATTTTCTATTTAAAATATCAGGTGAGGTAGAAGCTGTCCTGCAGCCAAAAACTGCTTATTCGAAAGCTAATGATTATTGAAACTAGTCACAATTTAAGAAGTTACAACCAATAAGATAGTAGAACGATAGTTATAACGCTTGATTCGAGTAAGCTTTATAAATACTGAACACTTTCTTTATTTGTACCTCATAATTACTATACACTTTAAACTTATAATCGTTAATTTAAATTCCCTATTCTCGCAGAGATGCTGAATGGCCCTTGCTTTTTCCGCATAACTAAATTCTTAACTACTCCAAATGTTTCGGAAGTTTAAGGTTAGGAGATCGAGGAGGATCTTTCATGGAACCACGCTGTCCAGTCCATCTTTGCGACAAATACTCATCAAGCCAATCAATTGCAACGATGGTGAAAGGGAATGGTGATCCGTCTTATTGGAACCATATCTCACGAATGTGTAGCCATTTTGCAACCCGATAATTATGTGTTAATCAAATAAATTTTTTCGAGTTATATCTAAAAACTTCCAATCTAAAAGCTGCCTGGTTACTTTTGCCAAACCAGATAAAATTTATTTTTCTCGTTATGATTAGCATCATAAGGATGCTCGAGCCATATCTACCTGATCTCGAACTTCGTTCTCATGGTGGATTTAGTGGTTAATTTTCCAAAATATTGAGAAATAATTTTTTTCATTGAATTAAGCGTTATGGCCAACGTATTATTCTTTATTTTTTAATTTTATTAACGCTATTTAATTGGATCGTCAAAAAACTAATATCGTTTGAACATGAAAGATAAATAAATTTGTAGAATACTGATAACTAATTCAACAGTAATTTTAATAATATAGAAATTTGTTTAATATAGAAAGTAATTTTAATCTTTTTTAAACTTTCATTTTAAAAAAACCCTTATTAGTGATAGAAGAAGAGGGTTATTAATTATTTATTCTCTAATGACAATCCATGGCCCACGTGTGAGGGGTTATTGTAGAGGAAACTAATCGATTCCGTTTGGAAGCTTTCGGATATATTTCCAAATTCTTGAATTTTCTCACAGATTCTTTTCTATTCTTACCGTATCATGTAAACAAAATGTATAAAAGGGTTAGAAAGAAATCAATTCCTATATTTGATCAAAAAAAGCTTATTTTTTTCTAAGTTAGCCCTCCACAGCATAGTTAGGGTTGGAGATCTTTCGATATAATGTCACTAATTTTTTATTATATTATAATTTCTACATTTCATAGTTTTATTAATTCACTATTAAATGAATGAGAATATTTATTTCAATCTTGAGATAATAAAAATAGAATAGGCTTCTTAATTAGCTCTCCGAAGAAGGGCGCAAAATCGCAATTATTGACGAAAGCCCCATTTTCATAAATCTCATATAAATTAATAGCGACAGAAATTGGTGATCACATTTTAATCCTTTGCGATTTACTTTGCTTCTATAATGTTGATCTTACCTTTCTCTATTTTCTTTGTCGTTTATTTTTGTTCATCTTCCTTGCTTTTCTACATTATTCTGCCATTGTCTCTTTACTTATTATTAGCTTATCGTTCTATCTCTTTTTTCTTTTTTTCTAGTTCCCTCTCCTTTATTTTTATTTTTTAAATTTTTTTCTCCTTATTTATTTTCGTTTTTATCCTACATTCACTAATTATTGAGCAATAGTACCAATATTTGCTCAAGGATTTAAAAAATGTTGGGAAGCAAATAGAATATAGAGCTTAGTGGGGAGAGATAAGTTAGAATTTGTGAGATTATTATACATTACGTTATGTTAATTTGCAACCGTCTTCGCTTATTTTACATATGGAAGGAACTTTAGTTTGACTTTAAGTCTTATAACTGAATTTACTTTGGCGTTACTCTTATCCTCTTTATATTATAAAGAGTGATGACGTTGCAAATAAAAAGACTAGAATTTGGGAAAGAAATAGTTGCGCTTCAAAGCTGGTAAGCGAAAATGCTAAAGGTTATCTCGAAATTCAATTGCCTATGAAGTTACGAGGATCAGCTTTCATGTATTTCTTGAAAATTGATGTAAAACTTTCCTCTTTGAACTCCCTATGAACAATTGACTCGGTAATTGGCTTTTTGCTAAAAGATCGTGGGAAGATCTTTTTAACAATTCCCTTTCTAATTCTTTAAGATCGATTGGATAGATTTTATATGGATCGAGTAATTTAGAATTTTTTCATTTTTCTAATATATAAAAATATCTTCATTTTCAGTTATGGCCTTCAATGAAACAGAGGTTTTGAAAAAATATATAACGTATTATTTTATTGTGGGGAAGTTATTTTTATTTTGGACGGTAAAAATCGTCGCAAAATCTTCATTTAATGTCTTTACCACATAGTCACTTTCACACCTAAGGACAACTTTGGCAACCTGAAGGGACCAGATGTTCCTCAAATTTGCTTAAATTTATTTTAAGGTGTTGTCCCTGGATTTTGGCACCATAAAGCTATATTTTACTCGCCAAATTTATTGAAAATACGCAAATATTTTTTTCTAGAAACACTTACAAAAAATATAGAATTAATGAATTTCAAAAGAAAAAGCAATAATATTGGTTACCTTTGTGTTGGTAAACTCAGTACTCAAGAAGGATCAACAATTCAACAACCAGCTGATCTTCAGTGTGTTAGTAACAAAAAAACAGCTCATACTCTCCAAAAACTTATCCACAGTACAAGAATCCTGGTCATTCTCGAGGTTAATTCTAATTACTCGTAAATACCCTGCGATGTTGCCGCCCAACTTCCTTCTCAGAGCTTCGAGATAAAAACTCAGTAAATCTCTTTTCTGTTAAAATTAAAATGATTTTAGCCACAAAGTATAAAGAACAAAGACTTATATTATAAGTAGTTTGATCCTGCGTACACGAAGAATTCGTAGCCAGGAGTTCCTAAAGCAGGAAGAGTAGCAAGTTAGGTCGATTTTACATCTAGTTCTCAAGCTGTCTGAATATATGGAAAGAGCAGAAGCACAACAGAGATATGTTTAAAGATATAAAGGAGTAATACCGATAATACAAACAAAACTGAGTTGGAAAGCAAATCAATTATAACAATCAGAACCTACAAATAAATTAAAGAATACAAGAAACTTTGGGAAAACGTGTAAAGAAATAATAAATACGACGAAGCAACACAAAAGGACTAAAATCCAAGAGGAAGAACACAAACTACGAAAAATACAGGGTACCAGATATCAAAAAGCTGAACTAACATATTACCATCAAACATACAAGTAAGTAAAGATATTAACTACAAAAACAGTAGTAAACAAACATTTGAACAACAATATAGGAACACATAAGTAAAACCATATAAGTAACATTATACAGCACGAAGGTAAACAACATCCAAATCCGACAAACAAAATAACAAATTACGAACATAAATAATTAAATCAACGTGTGAAAACACTTTAAGAGGTAACAAGCCAAGAAAACATTGAAACACAAAACATAACAGAAGAAATTGCAAGCAACTTCCATAAAAGACCAGCGAAACAGTCAGAGTCCTGAACACCTAATAGAATGCCCTAACCATAAAATACAACGAAACTATATTATTATCTTTCCCCGATTTATCTCTCTTTTACTCTATAGCTAACATTTTTCCTCTTAACACAAATCCGTTGCAAAAATTGAAATAAAATTTCTTGTCATTTTTCTGAGGAATCTGAGAAAAACGTTAACAATAAACGGACCATATCCGATATGCGATTCTTCATCCCTCCTAATATAATTGCCTTCAGAAGATGACTATATATATACTCGTACTCGTATATAGGTAATAGTTTAGTTTAGGGGTGTACGATAGGGGGCGCTGTTTTGGGGCTACAATCTATGTCTTATTACTACAGACGGTAGCTTCGATTGTGGCTAATCACAGCGTTGTATTTGTTTTGTTATTTGTTTTGCTGTCTCTCTTCTTTATTATTTAGTCAGTGACAGCAGTTCTACTCAATTTTTCAAATTATTATTGTAATGAATTTTCCGAGGCTTTATTATTTTTTTAAGATAAAATTGCACAACTTCTCTTGATGTTAAAAATAAACCATTATTTTCACAAATTAGCAACCTTAATTCGACCTTATTTCTAACATTGGCATTCATGCAGCCAAGCAGTTAAAACAGCGCGAATCTTGAGCATTCGGTTTGTTCGCCTTTAATATGACTGTTGTCAATACCTCTGTGCATTCAATACTTCCTTTGTATAGATTTTGGCATTACTTTAAAAGCAAAGATTTGCGACAGGTGTACAAAAGGTGTACAAATAAGCGAGGGCCGATGTTAATAGTGAAAGGTGGAAATGTTTTAGCCTAAGCCGTGAAGTGATTATTTCTTAGTTAATTTCAGATCTCAATAGCGAAGCAGACATTCAGCAATCGCCTAAATATTAGCCTTTAAATTTAGCAATATTATGTGTTTTATAAAGTTGCGGCGGGCGAAGCCTCACTTTCGAAAGTACCTAAACAATGTTAACTTTGGTCGGCAATAGCATAAATTATCCGGCGCTCTCGTTTTTATTACTTTGATTAACATACGTGCGATCGGCTCTGCACATTGATGGAAATAATAGAGAAGATAGCATTGCCTACTTTATGCTATTTACGCGAATAATTAACATTTTTAGTTCCTTTCGAAATGAGGGGGGTTCACATTATGACGTCTGACGTCATAAGCTCTAAATTATAGCCCAAAATTGTAACTCTGAGTTAAAAATCCCACCTTAATCAATATTAAACACTTTACATAAATTCATCATTTTGATTGTCTGTTAAAACCTAACTTAAATTGTTTGTCTACTCCACAGATTGTATTTTCTAGGAACCGAAGATGGGTGAAAAATTCACCAAAACGTTGTATCTATTAAGAAAATGAAATGAATTTGCCTTTATGCGTCCTTTCGTCCATCCTTCAAATTATATATATATATATATATATATATATATATATATATATATATATATATATATATATATATATATATATATATATATAGGTTGGGGACAATATTATTTCGTATTATAATAGTCACAGCTATAAAAGGCTATTTTTTAGTTATATTTGTCACATTTGGCTAGGTTTGTCTTCATGACATGTTCTGCTGATCTCATTATGTGATCTGTTATACCCGGATGTGCAGCCTGATTTTGGGTGTGAGTCCACAACCTTAATATTAGTGCCCCCTACCCCATTTATCTATCATAGTATAATACGCTACTGCGTGAAACCCCGACTTAAGGGGGCTTGGAGCGAGCGCTGTGGTCTAGATTTCAGGAAATAACTGATTTCTCTGTCCCAGTCAATGAGTTTAAATAGTTGATGAGGCCACTGAGTTAGCCTCCAACAACCTCATTGCCGGAACTTTTTTTACTAGTTCTAGAACATCTGCTCATTATGAATGCAGCCTGATTGCAGGGTGATTAGCTTAGTGTGGGATGTCCATCAAAACGAAGCGATGAAGCTATTCGCTATAAGCGCCGCCATAATGATTCACCGACGGTGAATTTCTTCGACCTAGGGATAGGTTCCGGTATATTTCGAAGTACGCTTGCCATTATTACTAGCAAGCCAACATGTATTCACTTAACGGGATTACCACTTTCCAGAGTTGTGGATGTAATTAAAGGGATTCAGGTAAGTTCTAGCATGACCTCCTCCCGTTTACCAGGAGGTCAGGCCCGCAATCTAAGACCCCATGTCCGCGATTGTGTTTTACCGCACCGTTAACACTACATTCTTTAATCAGAATTTTGCGCTCCTCCAGCATTCAATGCACGTAGTGAGGTCGATGAAGGACGCCGTCTGGACTTTACCTCCAGAAGCGGAGAAACATTCATTAGGGGCTTACGTTGAGCGAGTTGCCGTCCATTCTCGCTTTATGCGCGGACACCGGCTCAAGTCCGGACAATGTCCCGTATGTGGTGAGCGCGCTAGAGCATTGCTTATAAATTTGTTCGACAGTAACTGGACAGAAAGACCCTTTCAAACTCCTGGCAAATGGCTAATGTCATAGCTTTTTTCAAACCGGGTAGAGATTACTCTACTCCAGCAGGATTCTGCCAAATTTCCCTAAACTCACGCGTGTACAATTTGATGGCGAAATTGGTAAATATTAGATTATCACTTTCATTGAGCGCGGAGGCCAAATATCGTCTACACAATGCGGCTACCGCCAGTTTCCGTCCACTTTAAATTCTCTGTTGTGATTAGAAAATGCTATCTGCCACGGCTTCCTTCGTGGAGAGTTACACGCTATCGTTTTTTTTCAATCTAGAGAAAGCATAGGATACCACATGTCTATAGAGTATCATGTAGATCTTCCACACCAGGAAGGCAATGGCACGCGTCTTTATCTTTCTTTTTGAATCCTTGCTAGAATGTCGACAGGAGCACAGGTGGGAGAAGCCCTCTCTTGCCTAATGAGCCAAGAACATGGCATCCAGCCATGAACTCTCATTGGTGTCACCATCTTTCCTGATAAGGAAAGTTATCAACTTTGTTCTGTCCTACCTGGTTCGGACATGTTTAAAATGGGAGCGAAATGGAAGCGATGTTTTCTTACCCTTTCCTTGATCGTGTATTCGACAGATGTCACACATGTGAAGACTCTATTTTTAGGGTTTCTCTCCCCAGTATTCGCCTCATTAACATATTTCGTTCCGAGACGTTCAGCACTAGGAGTGCTGGTAGGATAGAGATTTACTTTTATGCCGATTATTTTTTTTCATTAAAAACTAGACTATGGATGCAAGCTTTGCGGAAAGTGGACTCGACTCACCACATCGATGTTCGTCTGAGGACCGCTATCTTCTGCTAGTCCCACATTGAGAGCTAATTGTCGATGCCAGGGAGATGACACATGCTCTACGCTGTTCACAGTGCATTATGCGCTTGTACGCGCCGGCGATTCATCTCACTCAGTCCAAAACAGCTCTCGGTGCCTATGCAGTCAATCTCGTGGGTGCCTATGCGCCCTAGAGACACTAGTCATACTCTAATATCTATGAGGTTAAGACTAGGCAAACACCTTAGAGTGTTGGGTGTAGCTTTTGGGCGTGTTACGCCTCTGGTTCAGTCAAGGACGCCACTCTAGATGGTACCCTCTTGGAGTTTTGGTCGCCACATCTCTGCTCTTAAATTTTACACAGCTCCGGAAGTATTGCTTTAGAACTGTTTGGAGTACGCTTCATTTCACTCTTGATCAATACTAGTGTACAGAGAAGGTTCCAAGTCCAAGGAAGGGATCGGCTTCCACGCTGTATCCCCACTGTTTGAAATCAACGTGGCATTTTCAGTTACTACATGTGACTTCAGTGTCGAGGTTGTTTCATTAAACCGCTCGGTACAGGAGATACCGCGTCGTCATTGGTTCGGAAAACAGATTGCGATCGATAGCCACTCAAAAAGGGTTCCGAGTTCTCTTGGAATCTCCCCACCACGACAACGTCACGGTTGCCGCGAGCCGAGCTGATGTCGAGATTATCTATTTCCTTATTCCTTGACTTGTGAGGATTGCGGGAAATCAGTGCGCTAAGACAGTGCGGCCAGACTAATCTTTTACTTATTCTCACATTGACTCAATGTCAAGAATCAGGTCAGCCCTCTCGGCTACCTAGCTATGTAGATGGGAGACGGCGGTGGAGAATTTAATGTAGTTTTCCATTGCGCCGAGTCCTTCTCCTGGATCTAGTCTCAATGCTGCAGCAGATTCAAGTCGCTTTCTGTCATCTTTGAACTTACCTATTACACTTGTGGGACAGACAGCCAATCGATTGATCTCTCGCCTGCACCTTACTACGGGGACTATTTTTTTTCTATTCATTTCGGCACATTCTTTTTTTTAATCTCACAGTCTAGGCATATTCACACAGGTTATCTCTCTCGGTACCGCGACGACCGGGATCTATACCACTTTTTCCTTGTACTTGAGACGGATTTGTGCAAACATATTTGTGGAATAATTGACTTCTTGTGAGAGGCCGGTGTTCTCTTTCATTTTATTTTACTTTCTTTGGTGGGATTGATCTCATTCTCCTGTAGGAGAAGTGGCAGGCCTATCCACGCCGAATTAGCCTGCTTTCTTCTTATTTTTGCCTATTTTTCAGTAATTTTGGCCTGTAGCTTTAGTTGGGTTGTTTCCTTTTATAGTTTTTTATTATTTTTTTAATCTAGCTTTTAGAGTAAGTCGCCAGATGGCCGCTAAATTAAGTACAAGATATTAATTACTTACCAATTCTTTCTCCGATTTAACTTGAAGCTGCAAGTCAGTTTAAAAAAGATAAGGAGAAAAAAATTTAATTATGAATCCTAAATAAAATTAGCTAAATTGTAAATAAATCACGTTAAGTAAGACGAATTCCAATAAATAAGCTGCGATTTTGTCGAAAGAAATGTAACAGCGACGGATTTCCTATTTTTCGGGTTTGTGTGTCGACAGGTTCGTTCAAATTATGGTAAAGCCTCAATATACTTATGATAGGGTGTTGCAGGTTCTTATTTAATATGACAAAAGCATCCAATAGCTGCTACATAACTTGAGGCATTGTTTTATCAATGTTTACATGAATCCATGCTCTTTCCTATGACGATTTAAAGGGAATACTTGAATTTTAATTAGTTTTAGATTATAACATTAACATATAATATTCGTCTGACATAAGCAATTATAAACACTATTTTCTTCAAATTTATGTTGGATTCCATAAGGAGTCATTTTTACTTCATATATAATAAAACTGTAACACGATTTCTCGTAGCGTAAAAGCCATTTATTTTCAACATCATCCGTCCACGTGCTTCCAAGCCTATCTTCAGAGTTAGCGATTCACATTGTGTTGCCTTTCCTCTCTCCACTCTACATTCTCAACTCACGCGACTCCTTCATCCCATCTTGTAGTGCATTGTGTGAACTGAATTTGTCACGACGAGTAACCAGTCTCTACAATAGATGATCATTCAATGCAATTATGTCACAGTCAAAATGAATTAGGCTACAGGAAATGCGTTCATTTATGAGTGACTTCCAAGAGAAAGTATCTGAAGAAGCAGATTAAAGTGAACTTGATTCAAATGATATAAATCCTTTTTTCTTGTTGGATTACAATCAGGTTTTTTGAAAGGAAAGAAGATGAGCTAGAAGATCATACAGGTAACAATGATTATTTTATTGTTCAATTGAAATAAAGAAGAATATGGATATATGTTATAAATATGTATATTGTAATAAATAATCCGTTAAAATTAAATCAACATATCGCTTTAAATGATATTTATATGATTATTACCAAGAAATAAAATAATATTAGAAATTATATATATTTCCAGTTGGTCCCAATTTAAGACAGAACGCATCATTTCGAGGGAACCCTAAAATACAAAGATGTGAAGAAAAGCAGCCAAATTGCACAAAATATACAGTCATCAGGTAAGCAAAGCAACCTAACATACAATGTGTACTAAAAAGGTTGAGAACTCCGATCTAGAACTCAGCTGAATGTCAATTATTCATCATCAGCTGAAAGCGTTACTTAAACTTTGTCCTCCTCTACAATGACAATTAATATAATTTAGTCCCAGTTAGATATTCAGTTAGTCTTCCTGAAGAACATGGAGACTTAATGATAGTCATTGAATTGTTGCAAAATTACGAGCTCAATTGGATCATCAGTGTTAACCTTAAAATTGTATCCTTACTTCTTGGTCAGCAATGATATATATCTGCTTTCTTTACCTGTGGGAAAGCAAAGCTCGTGAGAAGCATTGGGTGCAGATAAATTGGCTTATAAGATATTTCCGCACACCTGGTGATGCGGCATTCTATATGAGCCACTTGTTCTCACATAAAATAGTATATTACTACCTTTCCACATCAAACTGGTTCTCATGAAGCAATTCGCTAAAGCATTAGTAACTAAAGGCGACTGTTTAAAGTTACTCATTTAGCAATTTCCTGTCTTGTCATTTGAAACAAATGAAGAGCGGTGTGTTTGAAGATAGACAGATTCGAAAGCCCACCAAACATGAACATTTCAAAAGAACAATGTCAGTACTAAGAAAGAATGCTTGGTTATAATTCCAAGAACTTGTCCAGAACTTTCATAGAAATACACGCGCAAAGAATTACACCGAAATTTTCCAGACACCTTTGTAGGGCCAAAAGAAACTCTCGGTTACATTAGGCGCATCAAGTTGAATTTTTTGTATATTCTTCTTCTAAGTTATCCATCTCCTTGGTGAAGGAAACGATGAGCAAGATGAACGATTCCAACAAGAATGGAATGTCATGGTAGAACACTATTATGGGAGATGGCAAATTAATATATTGGCTAAGTACTATTTGATTACAGAGCTAAATTATCAACATAACTACTTGAACACAATTTGACTTACAGTAACATTATACTTTGTATGAACAAAATAATTATGTACAGACATTACATATAATCAAGTAAATTTTTATTATTTTACAGTGTATGTAAATTGATAAAACATACTATAAAATAATCAAAAATTTGTTTCAGGCTGTATTTTAATGTTTTTGGATACAAAGCGAACGTATCTTGTAGCTCAAAGGTTTGATGCGATAAAAAAATACGTGGTATTTTCGGTTCATAGGCCAAAAGTTAATCAAATTAAGTACACAAAACTAAATTTAGATCCATTTACAAAGAAAAGCGATAGCTTTTTAAATTAATTACCTGCCAAATCGGTATTTTTAAAATTATCTGTCATTTAATGAATAGAAGTCGACTGTTCGTTAATAAGCGAAAGTGGGTATCTTTAAATTTGCTCATGTTTATTTCATTCGGAAGAAATTGCATTCTTAAATTTGACTTAATAGATATTGGACCATAAAAATTACCGAATGGACTCTACTTGATAAAAGATGAATAGGAAGATGAATAAGAAGACTAAAACCAAAAGAGAGAAATGATCCTCTAAAATATGGTAAAAATTAAAAACAAATTGCACAAGACTGATAAAAATTCAGAAAGATGAGAAAGGGTTTCTCAACAGTGTGAGGCGAATTTCTGAAATTTTGTATTGCAGACCCTAGGCAATAAAGTATAGGATTGCCTTCATTTTGCAACCCTCTGCTAAATTTGATTCGAATGTCCCTTTCTCTTGCCTTTAAAAACCTTTTGTTTCTTGTCTCATTGCGCATTCGCTTCCAATTTTCTCTTTCTCTTGTACTACATATATATATATATATATATATATATATATATATATATATATATATATATATATATATATATATATATATATATATATATATATATATACATATATATATGTGATAAAAGTGAAAACGAGAGAAGTACTTTTGATTTAATGGAAATTTCGGGTTGGGAAATCAATTATTTGGGATTAAAAATAATGGAGGAATACAAACTGTCATATTAGAATATTTAAGAGAAGCAAGGTTGAATGTGATTGATAAAATATCACAATTTATGATTTGAATTAAAACACAAAATTGTTTCACCTGATACGACAGGGGACGAGAGGAGACGGGAGAAGAGGAGAAGAATTCGGCTTGAAGTACGTTGGTTGGCTATTTTTAGTAACTTTCTCGGTATATATATATATATATATATATATATATATATATATATATATATATATATATATATGCTGTTCCCGATTTCGCGTCTAAAACCGTAACTCAAATTAACGGCAATCACACCTAGTTTTACGGACAGTAACTCAAATTAAAGGCACTTAAAATTTTCAATTTTGAAAGTATTAGTCGTGCATTTTAGTTGTCCTGTTGTTATAAAGAGCCACCTTGTTCAATGTGCGTGATTTACTTGTTGCGAAGTGAAAAAATGTTTAAATTATTTTGTCCTGCCCTAGTTCTTCTGCTAGTTGAAAAAAGAAATTTGTAGCCATTCTTGGTTGGCTTCATTGCTTAAAACTTATAGACAATCTGCACCACGTCAGGTTACTAGCTGAAGCTGCAAGTTCTGATCATGCTGATGCACAAGCTTTTGTAGAGAAATTTTTGCTATTATTCAATACCAAATAATGTATGTATAGCCGAACAAATCTTCAATGTGAATGAAACCCGACTATTCTGCAAAACAGTATCATTCCTAACATATATCTGAGGTAGTGAAACAACTTCTCCAAGACACAAGGCTATAAAGGATAGATTAAGCTTGTTGTTGTGTGGAAATGTGTCTGTAGACTGTATAATAAAACTTATGCTTGTCTCTCTTTTAGAAACTCTCAGAGCCTTGAAACGAATCGTTAAATAATCAGTGCTAGTAGTATGGAAATCTAACAGGAAAGGTTGGGCCGCCAAAATGTCATTTGAAGAATGGTTCCTGAATCCTTTTGTAGTGGAAGCCAAACAATGGTGCGCAGAGAATAAAATGCCATTTAAGGTGATACTCTTGATAGATAATGGTTTATGGAAACTAGTAGCCTTAGATGACATTTCACTTAGACGTAAACGTTGTATTTATACCGCCAAATAAAACGGCATTGTTGCAGCCTATGGATCAGGGAGTAATTGCATCCTTTAAAGCGCACTACTTACGCCGCAAACTTACACAAACAGTCCAAATCACACAATGTGGGAATAAAAGGCTAGCCGATTTTTTGAAAAAAATATGACATTTATAGTGGCCAAAAAAATATTGCACATTCTTGGGCAGAGGTAAATCTTCATATAGGAAAGGCATTTGGATGAATCTGTGCCCTCAATTTTTTTTAGAGATTAACTTTAGAGGAAGACCATGACTCAGCTAGAGGTAAGGTTGCAATTGACTGTGGAAAAAGAATGCAAATAGAATTAAATCCTGAAAACTTGAGTCAAGTTATTGAGGATCAATAGGAGACACTTAAAATAAAACAAATCGAAGAATTAGACAAAAACGTGGACTCCAATTGCACACCTAGCGACATCGAATCCTCTGAGAAAAAGAGATTTTGTCTCCCAGAACTTAAAAAATATTTTAACCTCATTGAAATAGGTTTGGCCAAACTCGAAAGACAAGATTTAAGTGCACAGAGGTTTATCGAAGGAAATCGCAGGGTAAAAGATGCTGTTAGCTGTTAGCGAGATATATAGAATGACAACTTAATGATTATTTGCTCTCTTCTTCAAGCAATGAGACTCATTCGACTCAA
Source organism: Ceratothoa steindachneri (assembly GCA_963969495.1). Lineage (NCBI taxonomy): Eukaryota > Metazoa > Arthropoda > Malacostraca > Isopoda > Cymothoidae > Ceratothoa > Ceratothoa steindachneri. The sequence goes on along the minus strand of OZ018330.1, from coordinate 140,035,619 downwards.
CATGCAACAGAGGATCCCTCTAATCAATGAGAAATGCATTATCGGTTAAAATGATAACATTAAATTAATTGAAAGAAATATTGCATTTACATTATTGTATTACTTTCTGAAGGTATTAGTTATCGTTTTGCAGGTATTTGTTACGCATAAACATTAAATTTTTGAGATAAATTATTGTTTTTTATAGTATTTCCTGTATTTACATCAACGTTTTCTATGAACCAGTATACGTTAACGCCTCGGTTTAACAGCAATATAACGTAGAGCGCGTGTACGTTAAAGCGGGGACGGCCTGTATATATAAATATGTATATATGTTTGTTAAAAACCAGGTTGTATTTCGATTTTACTAATTTTATTTTAGCCCGTTCTAACTAACGGATGCAGTTTTTTATATAAGGCTGAAGATTGAAAATCAACTGAGGAAGTTCCATTTAATTTGGTATTCGTCATTCGATGCCATTTATAAGCGCTTTTTTAAAACAATAAGACGATTATTTGTGAAGAATAAAAAAATAAAAAGATAAGATGCGTCCGACTTTATTTCCGAACGCACAATTTACCCGGGCAACAACGGGTATCTCTGCCAGCATATGTGTATATACATATATGTATATATATAAATATATATATATATATATATATATATATATATATATATATATATATATATATATATATATATATATATATATATATATATGGAAAAATATCCAAGACAAATTGGTGCGGTTAAGGTAATGGCATTATTAGATAACTGCTCTGATTTAGTCTTCCAGTTCGAGGAAGATAGGATCACCCACTGGACCTGAAGCAAAGCAGTTGTCTAATAATGCCATTACTTTAATCGCACCATATATATATATATAAAAGGTGAAAATTTTGTTCCTTTTCTCATTAATATCATTGCTGAAAAATCTTTTTAAGATCAAGTGATATTTAGAGGTTGCACATCAATCATAAAATTATACTCAATAATCCATATTTTAAACTATTTACAAATTCTATAATCATATTTTTTACGTTTCAATAATTATTAGGAGAGTTTTAGACACAGATAATAAATTAATTTCAAGATTTGACAGTAAGATTTTGCTCTTGGCAAATTAATTAAAATTCTATTAACTCTTTTATTATCTGTGTTATCAGGGTACGGGACGTGGACCCAACCTTCACGTACCCACCAACCTCTTTTCATAACCTCCACCCTTTAGAAAAAGGTTTTGATGTGAGTTATTTAATTTACTGTTGTCCTGCCAGTGTAGATATAAGGCTATCTGGAATACTGTTTACGATGTTCCGCAACAACCTGGAGGAGGAATTGTAGTTGTTCATCATCTTTGGTTAGGTATCTGTTGTACTCTTGGATAAGGGCCACACCTCGCTCTGCATTGTCATTAGTTTCATTAATTTTTTGAACTATACTCTTCGGTCTTTTATAGTCATCTCTTGTGCTTGACAAGTCTGGGGGTTCAAAAGGACATCCAGTTGGCGATTCATTTTATTGAAGAATGACATAGTTCCTTTTGTTGCGAAGTCTTCCAATCCATAATTCTTGATTGTTTCAAGTCTGATTTCTGCTTTTTTGGATGGTTTTTCAATTGCAGACCTCTCAGTCATAGCTTTTACTATCAAACTTTCGTAGTGGATGAAACAAGCATATCAAACAGGCTCATTGCAACAAGTTCTTCTAAAAAATACCATGAGTGTGAGCTAAACTTCTCTGGTGTGGCCTTTGCGATTTCTTCTTCAATATTGCAGTAATAATGCAGGGCTTTTAGAAGATCTAACTCATTTCGGGGAGCTGACAATGGATTTGAAGCCTCGATCCAATACTTGACAAAAACAGCCGATGCAAAAACAGACATCTTACGCAAGCTCTGCTCCTCTATTTGAGTCAGCTTGAAAGGCCCCCTGAACATCCATATTTTCAGAGAGAAAATATTTCCTTTGACATCCACCTTTCATGATTCATTGCTCCAGAACGATTAAAATGAACTATTTTGGGTGGAGTGCCACCAAGGAAAAGCAAAGAAAGCTCTAGGAACTCCATGTAGTCATCTCTTAGATCTTTCATTTCTTTCCTTGCCTTTTCTGCCCACAAAATCACGTCAGATTTAGAATTTTGAATTATTAGGGCAACATCTTCATGATCAGCACCAGATTCGAATTTATCTTTATCAATTGTTTCTTATTTTGCCTGAAAACTTCTAAACAACATCTCATCTGGACCACTTATTGATTTAGTCAGTATTGTAAACGCAGTTTTGGCTACCAATTTCAACACATGATGTCTGCAGGCAAAGTACAGGAGGTTCTTTTCTACCATTTTCGTATATGCATACATACGCGATTAATGCGACCTGTGTTGGATGCTGTTGTATCAAGTACCATGGAAACTACTTTATCAACCAGATTCCAGTATTCTAATGCATCAACAACTGCCTTTGCTTGTTCTTTTCCAGTGCCATTTGGGATTTTTTGAACTCTGAGGAGTTGGCTAACTCCATTTCATGAAACAAGGATGGGAAGGCCAAAAAAAACATGTTTATAAGATATCAAGTCTTGCATTAGCTTGCCATCTCAATTTACACTCAGTGGCATGTCAGTAGCAAATTCAGCTTTTAATTTTTAAGCGAGGTTTTTCATTTCTAACTGCCTCTGACGCCGGAGAGAGGAACGATTAATAATTAAATTTTAAATATTCTGCCCAAAAGCTTTAAAAGACTCAACGAGTAATGAAGTTGCCTTGCAGTCTGACACTTTTGCTCTATCCAAAGCTGCAGCGAGGGATGGCGTTATAATATTCTTAGTTGTCCTTTTACGTTTAGAAGGTCCAGTGGTGGCTTCAGCAATAGCCTTTGAGTCCTTTTCATTGTCAGAAGGCTAGCAGTGGCTACTGTATAATCAAAATCACTACTTCCTCTACTGAAAGACCCCAATTTAACAGTCTGACTAGTAGTTGCTGCTGCCTGATCAGATCTGAGCTTCCTGTCTTCTTTTAGTTTCTGCCTGGTTCTCTTTGAGCAATAAGAAAATCTCTGTCTTCTGTATTTTCTATGGTTTATAAGACATCTGCAGTAGCAATATCAAACAAATCTTTTAAACTCTTCTCAAAACTCTCTTCTTTCTGTACTTTGCACGGTGATTTACGTTTCCTTCCCTTTTTCAACTGGTGATATTTTGCATATATTTTCTGAAATTTAGCAATAGAATAATCTTTTCTTAGGATTTTGATGCGTGCCTTTTTCCAAATCTCTGTTAGTTTTTTCACTACTACATCTGCACTAGAGCAAATAGTTAGCTTCTTATCTAGATGGTAGTGGACGAAGTTGCTCAACAGTTCCCCTTTCGATGGAAGCTTGGATCCCGTGAGCTCTTTTCTAGCACTAACAATAAATATGTCACTTCTTCTTTTTGGTGCTATGAGGATACTTTCAAAGTAAAGAACACATTAAACTAATATCTTATATGATGCTAATAAGAGTCAATTCTAGGAGTTCAAGAAGCAAGTAGCTGATTTACTCAGAGGTAGAGGTCAGAACAATACACATCCTACCTCTCACAGCACACAGCAGACACTGAGATGTGAGAGAAGTACTTACGGTAAAGTGTAATGAGTACTCGGCATCATTTCCATCAACCACCACTAAGTACTAGTGTTACCAATGCTAAATATTGATACCGTAAGATCTGAACAGACCCTCGAGTTTCTTTTCAGATTTATTGGGACTGCAAATGAACAGAAATAGGTCTGTATCAAACTAGCTAGATGATTATGAAAGAATAATACCGACTTTGTAAAAAATGTGTAAAATGTAGAAACTTCAGTGTCAATGTGCTACCTCTAAATATTTCTCACATTTTCTTTTATTTCGTAATACATTGTTTGGTACCCAAAGGAAAATTTTAGTCTTATGGGAGCACAGTTTATTAATAAAAAAATTAAGAACTACGTTAATATATATATATATATATATATATATATATATATATATATATATATATATATATATATATATATATATATATATATATATATATGAACGGGAATTTGGGCAGTATATGTTCATGGCAGTTATATTGATGGCGTCGGTTTCCAATCCTCTCGATTTATCGTATTTTCATCTTAATTCTTGAGTCAACTCGTTTGTAAGCTCCCTGAAGTTCATTGAAAAAGTAACCTTTTGGTTTTAAGGAAGATTATTTTAAATTAGTATATTTTCCCCCAATATTGTATTAAATTGACGGATGCCATTTCTGACTCAAATACACCCTATTTGAGACCGTCACTGAGTGGCTAGATAACGAAGCTAGGATGATGGCCCTCTTTTCATGGTGAGGATCAATTTAAGCTCATCAAAATCTCTTCTCCAAATACTTCTTTTAAAAATCGGGTCAAATTCGTAGCATGAAACATTCATGCAACACACTTTTCGGAATAAATCAAATAGGTAGTCATGGCTTGTACCATAACCTCGCCATTCTCATTGACCGTTACCATATCTTTGACGAGAAAAAAAATGGAAGCGTGCAAGCCAACTGATTTCCATTATTGCAGGGTGGAGGTGGATATGTTAAACGTCAGGAACTTTCTGTGGACCGATAGTGGGCAGTGGTTAAGCGCTTTAACCTTGATGATTACTAATTTGGGGCAAATAAATTAAGCGCATACGGTTGCTCGGCTCCTTACTCTTGCAGTTAGCAGTATCTCGTAGGTATTGAATTGTGCGTTTAACCTTAGTTACTATTATTAAATATATATAGTTTTAAAGAGAAGTAATTGATGTCTATTTGGGGCAGTCTAAAATTATTGTATTCTCCTTAATTGATTTTCTATTAAGAAAATCGTCTGTTTTTCGAGTGTGTTTTTTCGGAGCTGCGTTGTTTAGGTGGTAGGTAGGTCATCCTTCTTAAGAGTGTTGTTTCGACATTCCAAAAAAAGAATATGGTAAGAGCTGACAATCTCCTAATATACAGGCGTACTCACATATTAGTCGGGTCCTTTGTTTGGGTCCGTATTTATTATGAAGTCCCGGTGTGATGTTTTCCTGCAAGTGAAGAATAAACTACAAAACCTATGCTACTATTGTGTCACAACTTTAGAGTCATCTATCCAGATATAACCTCCCACAACACCATCAAATCCAACTATATTTCAGCAGAAAAATTTCCTATGCAATATTTCCAACATCACCAAAAATTGGTTGGAAAAGCAATAATTATACAAGTATAAATTAACCAGAACTGTATGAAAAGATAGCAGATAAATCTGTAAAAATTTGGTGAATTCCATGTAATGAAGAAATATGGCTGTAATTAAAGCAAAGGAGGATGCAACTAAGTCCATATTAAAATAATTTGAGATATATAAATACTGTGCCCGCCCGAAAAATCTATACATTTACACCACAACCAAAATATATATACGACATTTGGCGCCTAGATTTCAATTGATTTTTTGCTATAGAAAAAAGTGAAAGAATCTAGTGATAATGCTGCATACTAGACTCTGACTCACTGCATATTTTCCTAACACAGCACGCTTCGGTGAGCTGTCTGTGCTCAGTGAGAAATGATTTGATTTACCTTGCTCTTCAGTGAAACTTTTTGCACTCAATAACAAAATTTGCCGACCGATATCATCACTACAAGTGGTCAAAATGGGTTGAACTGAACTATTCATGGATGAAAAGACCCGTGTCCTTGCTCTATTAGGACAAGGCTTGTCTGTGATACACATAGCCGCAGAACTGAAAGTCACGAGGATGCTAATTTATAACCTCAATAAAGCTGCTGCATCAGTACAAAACGGCATTGTATTGCCCAGACAGCCAGGCTCTGGGGCCCCTAAAAAGACTTCTCTTCGAAAGAAAATATCCTCAAGAGAGAAGCGATATAAGATCCTGCCATAACTGCCATATCCATCAAGGGAAAACATCATGAACTCCTGAAAGACGTCTCAGTACGAACCATTCAGCACCGCCTAGCAGGAGGATCTAAAAATACCTAATCGTCGTGCTGCAAAGAAGCCCATGCTAACTGATGATATGAAGAAGAAACGGTTACAGTTCTGCAACACGTATAATGATTGGACATCACATCATTAGAAGAAGGTGATGTTTAGTGATGAGAGCACATTAAGGTCGTCAGGGGCTGCTCTAAGTTCGTTCGTTGGCCGTTAGGATCCGCGGAACACAGTGAAGACAGTGAAGCACCCTGACAGTGTTATGGTATGGGGAGTTTTTAGTGGAAATAAGGGCAGAGGGGGACTATAATTCTTTCCTAAGAACATAACAATTAAAGCAAGTAATTATATTGATGTGTTAATAAAGTTTATGCTCCAGTTTTGGGACATTCACGAGTGCGACCTTTTATGCATGATGGTGATTGTAGCAGAATAAGCTCGTTGGGCGACCACGTGCCCTTTTGTACACACGTGGTCCCGAGATCATCGCATGGAGCTTTAAAAATACGGCTGGACCAGGGCGAGGGTGCAGCCCACGCCGTTTATCACACCCAAGCTGTATTTGCTTAGGGACCGATTTCATCGTCTCCTGTAGCCACCTTTCAGCCCACATTCCTACCTTTCCGTCATAGAACGAAGTTCGTCGAACATTATACGCCAACGTTATCTCAATTTCCCCCCCCCCCTGAAGGAGTCACCGACTTATCTCCAAAATCGCACCTGTGTGTGGAGATGTAACCATGCCATCTAAAGCCATATCACCGAGCTTCTATATACTCCTACGACTAGGCTTAGTAAGGAGCAATAATAGACTCCCTCCCTCGCGATCCGAGACAACAACGACTTCCATTCCAGGACAAAAGCGAAATCAACATCCGTGAACTCTCCAATAGTCAATCAGCGAGTATCTGAGGAGAATTTCCATCTCTAAAGGCCATCTACGTCTGCTCCCTCATATGAAGCGTAAGGTAACACAACTTCCCCCATCGCAGTCATCGTATCCCGAATGGCCCCTTTCTAGCAACGAGCATGTAAGCAATTGTAACCGTCGTCGCTTGCAGATTGTTATACAGTCTGGCGTACCTTTTAGATCCATTCTTTGTGTGCGCGCCCGGTTTAAAATCCCCTTTTTAGTCACCCCATGAACTCAACCACTTTATTCCCCTAATTAACTCACCTGTTTCTCGCGTAGACATTTAACTCCGTATGTGCGACCATTCTCTTTAAACCTAATATCTGTGTATATTCAAATATTATTTTGTTGCTAGCAAAGATATATTTTTGTCATTCTCTTTCTTTCACACCCCTAACGTGTACCAGCTACCTTTTAATCTTTGGCAACTTTCACTCGTGAAATATTTGTTTTAAAGAGGACCACGCAAAGTTAATATTAAACCCTCTCCACTTGACTCATAACAATTTTACCATTCACTAACGGTCTTGAACCTACATGGTCCGAAATCCCCAAAAGTACCTACATAACTTTGACTCAAGTGCACTTTGTGAGCTTTTTTTCATATATATACATATAAATACAGTCTGGCCATTCCACGACAGTGCTGTTGCCAATAAGTCAAAAGTACTGAAAATATTCCTTGAATATAATAATATCAGTGTTTGTGAGTGGCCAGGTAATTTGCTTAACCAAAATCCCATCGAAAATGCTTGGAACGTCATGAAAAGTAAGCTTGAAAAAACTCGACCCACCATCATCATAGAACTGAAAAAGGTGCTGGAGAAGCTTTATGTCACCATGGCCACTTCCTACTTCTCTAACCTCGCCACTTCCATGAACAAGCGACTTAAAATGGTGATTAAGAGCAAGTGCAACATGACATAGTACTAGATGTAAATTAAATGTCAAAATAATCTACATGTAAGTTGCATTTTTTTTTTCTTATTCCAAAATTCTTAATATATATATTTTTCTTTGCACTGTACAAATATATAGCGATTTCATTTACCATAAATGTATAATTACATTGTAAAAATGATTCTATAGGGTGCTTTATACTTATGGCCAAGGGTGTATGTACAAGTAATGGATGATAGAGAAGGAGATAATAAACATTTGTCAGGGCAAGTCAGATTTTCTGTAAACGTCTTTTTAAGGCCCGACAGGAAAAATTCAAAGTCAAACCTATTTCCTTAATGTGCCTGAGTGTAATAAAAATGACAAAACAACATGTTCATTGAAAGAAAATTTTCATAACAAAGTAAACATTGATGTATTAAAGGCAAAAGGAGTATAATAATCGAAGAGACCCGTTTCCCATTTACGAACTTTTCCATTGTAGTTGACAAGGTTATGTGGTTTTGTATTGCTTTTTCTTGTCATTTCTAAATCATACGCACAATTGGGAAACATAGACAGCTTTAAGAGGGACAAAATGATTGATAGGCATCTGATGTATGGGGCTGATGAGTGAAACGTGAGGAATATGAGTGTATCAATATCTCTTCCCGAATATATGTACTTATGCCAAACCATCACATGTTTACTTCCTAAGAAGGGAAAATAGATATTACATATGTTTTCTTACAGTTCTGTCACGAACACGCTAGCTTTTCCACATCCTCTCTCTATGTTAAATGTTTTAGTGTGGGAAGTTTTAGCTGAACAACAGCTTCAGCCATATAATGGAAAGAGTTAAGCATAGCTACCTTGAGAAGATCTGCATGTGGTTTTCACACTGTAGTTCTTGCAAGAGACAGCTGAGAGACATGATTACATATATAATGTTTTCTAATGAAGCCTCATTCCGCTGAAATGGTGTATTCAATATATTTGAATTTTCAGATTTGCGCAGGAGTACACCAACGCACCACACGCCTCAAAAACGGTTTAACATTAATGTATGAGTAAGTCTATTTCATCATAAGCTGAATGGCTAGTAGCCTGCCTTCCTGACTCAACGAGCACATGCATTGGATATTTCATGATAAAAATTTGCCCGAACTGCTAGAAGATTTTCATTTAGACATTTGTTGGATACTAGAACATTCTTCCCTAAATCCCTTTCTTAGCAATATATTTGCAATTACAAACCATTTATATTACTCAATTCAACGTTTTGAAAGCTTTTAAGGAAACAACATCAGAAAGTTGATATGGTAACATTGAGGACGAAGCACATTTTAAAGTTTAGCTTTTTCTCCAACTTTTGCTAAAAGCCTACTTCCAAAATATAGATTAATCAAACTCATCAACCCTTAGTTCAGAAAGCAATGACTACACGCCCAATATAAGGAAGTTTGCCTGACTGTGTCAGAAAGGTTTAGAGTGTCGCTGCCGTATGATTTGTTTTAGCGAAGAAAAAGGACATAGTTTCTAATAGTGTCTTAATTAGGGAAAGTCTCTATGTTTTAGAAATGTGGGATAGATAGTCAGAAGAAACGACGAAAGATCACACTGAGGTTATCTATAGTCGGAGTATTATGTTTTATTAATTAGAAGTGTTAAGAATTGAATAAAAAGAACAAAGTTGTAGAAAACTAGACCTCGACACCATCTTTAATCCTTTTAGCTGGTCAGGCTGCCTTTAGCATTTCACAAAATAATTGCAATATTTGGTTATGTAATCGAATTTCCTACCAACTGTGGCCAATTTCAAGGCTTCCCCCTCGTTGTCCAGATAGAGAACAACGTTAGAACAGCCATTGTTCATTTGAGCCCTTCGCCAAGAAACGGTTCTCACCCTTCCCCCTTGTTGTTCAGAGGAGAACAACATTAGAACAGCCATTGTTCTTGAGCCTGTAGACAAGAGACGGTTCTCACCCCCCCCTCCCTGTTGTTCAGAGGAGAACAACGTAGAACAGCCATTGTTCTTTTGAATCCGTTCGCCAAGAAACGGTTCTCACCCTTCCTCCTTGTTGTTCAAGAAGAGAACAACATTAGAACAGCCATTGTTCTTGAGCCCGTAGACAAGAGACGGTTCTCATCCCCCCCTCCTGTTGTTCGAAAGAGAACAACGTAAAACAGCCATTGTTCTTCAAGCCGTTCGTCGAGAAACGGTTCTCATTCTCAAGACGCCACGTCAGGATCGTTTTATTCCCCCCCCCCCCTTCCTTCGGCTGGAACTCGCCAGCGGACCGAAAATTCCTTCACGTCGCCTTCCACTGCACCACTCGTATAAAGTTACGTAAGCCAAACGTTACCTTTGAGTATTGAACCCTTTTGTCAATTCTATCCTGTGCTTCAAATGGTTTAGCGAACTATCCCATCCCTTTAACTCTATATTTATTTTACCTTTTTAAATCCTTTAATCCTCGGATTAGCCCTAGCCCCGACGACCCTTTCCATTCTCTGTTTATGTCAATATTTTCCGTCTTGTGTTTGTTGATAGTTATTATTAATAAAACTCTATTTTATTAATGATAGCAATATTATTATCCTTGAGCTCAGTTCCACTTCTTAAGCATATCGAAGATACATAATATCGGCCCGCCAGACATTAACGCACTCTAAAGATAATTAAAGAAGTTCCCTCAACGAATAGTTATATATGGTATATCGTCGAGAGTCCATTCTACGACATATATATATATATATATATATATATATATATATATATATATATATATATATATATATATATATATATATATATATATACTATTTAAATTTGGTATCAAGTGTGTAAGGTTTAACGCTATATCTTTGCAAACACTGGTCTCAGTCGAGTAAAGCATAGTGTTATTCGTAATAATAATAGAGTATTAGTAGTTCCCTTTTGTTTTAACGATTGCTATCCCCTTTTTTGAAACTTAAAAAGCTGGAGTAGCTCAAGGAACTGTTATAATAATTTGTTGTGTTTTTTTTTATTTTAGTCAGTGGTTATTTAGATCGAGAAACCAAGTACAAATAGGTCAGTGCCCATATTTAGGTAGGCTAATTTCTCTAGAAGGCATAATTCTTGTTACAAGGAATTTTAGTTGGTTGACTAGTGCGCCCCCAAGTGCAAAGATGACTCAGTTCGAAATCTTTGAAGCGCAAGGAGAATCCTTGGGACTCTCCGGAAAAGAACTAATTAAGTACGTTCGAGAGTAGCAAAGAAAAGAGCGTGAGGAAGAAGAAACAGAAAGAGGAAGAAAAATCCAACGAAAAGAAAGAGAAAGAGAAAGGGAAAAAGAAATCCAACGAGAAGAAAGAGAAATCCAACGAGAAGAAAGAGAAAGAGAGGAACGGATAAGGCAAGCTGAGCTTCACCATCAGATAGAATTAGCTCGTGTTGAAGCAGAGATACAGTCCGCCAGTTCACGTCCCGAAGCCCCCCCCCCCCAATCTCTCACTAAAGCTCCCCAATTTCAAGGATGGAGAGGATTTCGGAGCATTTTTAGCCCACTTCGAAAAGATCCTCGAAATCAATAACATGGATCTGGGGGCTGAAGGTGTAGCCAGTTTACTTTCCCTGTTAAATTGTAAATTGCGCGAAATTTTTATATCATTACCATCTGAGTGTACAACTAACTACAGCACCTTAAAAGCTGAGTTATTGGCCGCTCATAATATGACTCCCGATTTCTTCCGCCAAGAATTTCGAGGAGGTCGTATTAAACCCAGACAGACGTTCCGTCAATTCGGATACATTCTTCAGAGGAATTTTAAATTTTGGTTAGAATCCTCAAAGGTTGATCCGAACTACGAGTCCTTAACAGACTTCGTGTTGTGAGATCAATTTTTGGCGTCTCTCCCGACGGAGATCCGCGCGTTCGTCAAGGATCGTCGGTGCCAGACCTTTAAAGAATGTACCGAAGAAGCGGATGTCTATGCCGCAAACCATAATTTATACCCAAAGGAGAATCGAACTTCTCACTAATCCACCTACAAGAAAAGAAGGAAGGATTCGCCCCCTTCACAGGAAAGCCGACGAAGTTTCCGAGCCCCGTAAAACCCCAAAACTTCTTTCCCCAAAACCAACAACGGGACTCCAAACCTGCCGTTCAGATTTCTCCTCCATCTCTCTTCCCGAGGCGACCCATCATATGCTTCATCTGTGGTGTAGAAAACCACATGAGCTGGAATTGCCCCCAAAATTCTAGGCTTAAAAGCGGACCAGCCCACCAAGTTCACCAGATTAATGCAACCCCGGCTCCCCCGGTGGTGCAGACCCAAGCAGAAACTTCTCCCCCCCCGTCAGGCCACCAGGTAAATTTTATTTTTGATAAAAGTTAATCGGGAACTTTGAAATTTGAGGAGGGCAGCGTGAACGGCTGTCGAGTATCGACTCTCGTCAGGGAGATAGGATGTACGTGTTTCATCGTGTCCGACGAACTCCTCCCCCCAATCGACCCTAACCACGAAAGATTTGCGGTGGTACATGACTACCTTGGGCGGGCAAACCAATTCCCCGTCGTTAGATGTTACCTGCAGTGTCAATATTATGATGGCTGAGCTGAAGTCATTCCAGCACCCATACAATTCTGTTCCGTACTTATAGGACAGAGCCCCCAAGTAAGTTCCGACCCTGTGTCTCAGGCCGCCCTTCCTCGAGGCCGAGCTAAGAAAGAAGCCCAGGAGCCCGTCCCCATCAGAACTCCGATACCGTCCGATTTTTCGGAGACCCCTAACCAGGACTTTAGGACGAGACAAAAGGAGTGTGAATTACTAACACCCTTAGGCGATAAGGCCCAAGACAAGGACACGGAGACTGTCCGTGGACCCCAAGAAAAAAGAACCCCCAACGCGCCCATGGAGATACCTTCGTAGAACTAGACGAAACATCGGTGCTTGAAGAAGATTACCCCGCAGAGTTCCTTAAGGTAATACAGATAGTGTGCACCCAACCTGATGCCGATTACCCTCCGCCTTCCCTACCAAGCGAGTCTTTGGAACCCTCTAACCTGGATATTGACGCGCAGCTGACTTCACATCAAAAGAGTCAGCTACAAGAACTATTTAAATGGAGTCACCATTTTACCACCCTATTAGCTCTCTTCGAGCGACTGCGCGAAAATTGCCTCACCATTGGCCCCAGAAAATGCCATTTTGCCCACGAAACCATAAAATATTTGGGTTTCAAAATAGGACAAAGCCAGTTGGGTCCCCAAGAGGATAAGATTAAGGCAATCGCCGACATGCCCCTCCCGATTACAAAGAAGCAATTAAGATCGTTCCGAATTTCGCTGCGATTTCGGCGCCCCTCAGCTCCCTTTTAAAAAAGAATTCACCCGATCTTCTACGTTGGAATGATGTCGCTATTTCCCATTTTAATCAGCACAAAAGTAAGCTCATTTCTGCCCCTATTTTAAAGTTGCCCAACCCGGAAAAATCCTTTGGGATTAAGACTGACGCGTCCAACGAGGGCATTGGAGGTGTACTCCTTCAATACGAGGATGACGGCATGAGTCATCCAGTTGCATATGCTAGTCATCAATTATTACCACGCGAAAAGAGATATGCCACTAGAGAAAAGAAAGCTCTATCAATTATCTGGGTCATAGACAAATTCAAGATGTACTTGATAGATAAAGAATTTCAGATAGGAACCGACCACCGTCCGTTAGCCTATATTAGAAATGTGCGACACTCCAACGGCCGCATCATGCGCTGAAGTTTACTCTTGCAAGAATATCAATATAAAATAAATTATATAAAAGGTTCCGATAACCAGGTCGCTGACGCACTCAGTAGGAATGTGTTACCGAATAGCGTAGAGTAATTTTATTCATAGAATTAGTATCTCCATGTAGGTATATACCGTCTTGTACGACTTAAATTAAGATTCTCTTGTAATATAATTAGTCAATGTATTTGTCTGAATTTTGTAACGCTCAATATCTATTTTTTTGTATGTATATATATTTGTCCCCATTAATTTACGTATAAATTATTTTGTCCCATATGTACTATATTTATATCATTTCATTGTTCCATGCCTTTTTTTATTAAGTTGTATTAAAGGTTATTTTCCCTTATAATCAAAAGATCAAAATAATCATATGGATTGAGGTAATACGAGTTAGGTGCAGGAAGGTACGGTTGGTACAAGAAAACGAGTTCCCCACAACGGAGCTCTATCTTTGTCCCTTCTCTCTTTTTTCGAAGTGACAACTTCCCCCCGGAATGGAGGGGTGTGATAGAACGGGTTGAGGCAGCGTTAGTTTCAACTCCTATCACATGTTATTTAAAACCACGATGCTCTCACGTGCATCTTCGCTTCGAAGCTTGGCGCCTTATCGCAGCCACCGGATGTCAATGTTTAAACGAGGAGGTTATCGTCCCCCCGTTCGCCCCCATACGCCGACCTCGCCAGATTGAGTTAGGCTTATGGGCAGATAAGGCATTGTTCCCAGCCTCGGCTGTGCATTCCCTCGAAGCTTCCCCTCCATTGTCCCCCCACGCTAAGGAGTGTCTCGACTATTTAGATGGAAACTTTACCACTAAGATCAGATTGGAGATCCAAATTTCGTCGCAAAACATCACCACGACCCTCTCTCACTTTTTGCGCCAAGGGACCTCGACCTCGAGATTCACCATCACTTGTCCAGAAGGAGGACAAGATCCCTTGAGTGCCAAGGTTCGAGCCTTTCGTGACGCCAAGTCCTCAAGGCTTTCCCCTCGTTGTTCAGATAGAGAACAACGTTAGAACAGCCATTGTTCTTTTGAGTCCTTCGCCAAGAAACGGCTCTCACCCTTCCCCCTTGTTGTTCAAGAAGAGAACAACATTAGAACAGCCATTGTTCTTGAGCCTGTAGACAATAGACGGTTCTCACCCCCCTCCCTGTTGTTCGGAAGAGAACAACGAAAAACCGTTATTGTTCTTCAAGCCGTTCGTTGAGAAACGGTTCTCATTCTCAAGACGCCACGTCAGGATCCTTTTATTCCCCCCCCCTCCCTTCGGCTGGAACTCGCCAGCGGACCGAAAATTCCTTCACGTCGCCTTCCACTGCACCACTAGTATAAAGTTACGTAAGCCAAACGTTACCTTTGAGTATTGAACCCTTTTGTCAATTCTATCCTGTGCTTTAAATAGTTTAGCGAACTATCCCATCCCTTTAACTCTATATTTGTTTTACCTTTTTAAATCCTTTAATCCTCGGATTAGCCCTAGCCCCGACGACCCTTTCCATTCTCTGTTTAAGTCAATATTTTCCGTCTTGTGTTTGTTGATAGTTATTATTAATAAAACTCTATTTTATTAATGATAGCAATATTATTATCCTTGAGCTCAGTTCCACTTCTTAAGCATATCGAAGAAACATAATATCGGCCCGCCAGACATTAACGCACTCTAAAGATAATTAAAGAAGTTCCCTCAACGAATAGTTATATATGGTATATCGTCGAGAGTCCATTCTAGGACAGGGTAATATGCTTGATACTGCAAAAAAAAATTGTTGATTTATCAGGTTTACTAGCAACGAGAGTACAGGAAATACAAATGAAGTATTGGCTATTCAAAACCTCCATTGGACAATTTCCTTTCAGCAACCGCATCGATTAGGCTTGGAATATTCTAACACAAGAAGTAGTCAGCACTTGAAGCATCGAAATTACCAAAATCAAATATCATATATTTATAAGTAAAATAAAATAAAAACAAGACAACTAGTAGATTGAATAACAGAAATAGAATAAAACTGTTTAAACAAAAAGCCATAATCTTAATATGGCCTACAATGTATAGACTCATGTAGTTTCCTGGAGGTGCCAATATATTGTTTGTTTGTTTCTAATACTGCCATAAAATTACTCTATTACTCTTTGGTATAGTGTTTGAATTTATTGGACAAGGATCTCATTGCATTCACTAATAAAATCCGTGATCATTAACAAATGATGCATGTAATATAGTAAAAGGAATGACATATATCAGTTAGGATGGTAACAATGAAGCTTGTTTCACGAACATTACAGCATTAAATATTAGAAAGTTATATGAGTTGGGATAACATGTATGTCATTGAAAACGCTCATGAATCGCAAGAAGTAGCGGATTAATTAAATTTGTAAGAAAATATTATGACTTAGATTTTACCATTTAATCTTTTCTTCAGTTTCAATAACTCGTAAGGAAGAAAGTGGACAAGGCCCTTCTCCCTCTTTTAAAAAAAATTAACAAACGTCGGAATGTGAGAGACATAGAATTTAGAGTTCATATAATCTGTAAACGTAAAAGTTTACAGCGACATCTTAAAAGCCTATTGTCTCTGTTCTTGGAACGAATGCCCGAAAACAATGCTCCATAATGCGCCAGAGCACGTTGCGGTAAAAGATAATATCTTAAACAAGTAGAGGATGGGAATGTTGTGGGAGGGAGGGATTTGAAGTAAAGAAAGAAGCGTTCAGATGACTCGTCAAAAGCAATTTTAGAAAGACGGGGAGATTGAAGAATGAACAGGGGATTGAAAAAATAAGCATATACTGTTACAATTAACTAGACAAGCAGAAAGGGAATAATAAAAAGGAAGGAAAGGCCATCATATCAAACATTTAAATATTAATCCCTAGATCTAGAAATGAATAGGATAAAATTAAAATACCGAATTAATTTATCTAGTTCCTTCCTCACAGGTATTAAATGTCGCTAGCCGGACATTTACAAACAGGGTTAATTTGGCTGATATGAGGAAACTAGAAATAAAAACAATTTGTCCCACCAACAAGTGACCAATCAGAGAAATATAGAAAGCAAATCTGACTCTAAGTAACTCATAATACCGCAGGAAATTACTCTAGAATAATACAGAAAAAGAACGCTAAGATTGATCGACGGACAAAATTCTATAGTAAAGTGAGAGAAATTTATGTCGCGACCGTCACTCGATCTATATATAGTCCGTAAAGACCCATCCGGCCCGACACACAAACCAACTCCTCAAAAGATCTATCGTGTGCTCTCATTACCCTTAAGGCGAGCTTGGTGCGCTTTCTAATAATTACTTCTAGTGAAGAGTAAACTGAAGGACGACTGAAGACAAGAGTGGAAAGACATCCCCCGTAGTGAAGACCAAATGATGAAAGATAGTTAAGCCTGCCAAAGTCCCTAAAATCAAAGTCCACAAAGAGGAAATCCTGTCTGAGAGAACGAAATGGGGAACATAAAGAAAGGAGGTGGAAGGCAAACTATGAAAAATAGTATATTCATATTTAACAATATTCTCTAAAAGAAATAATGGGGGCAGTAAGTAAGGCTCTTTATTTACTTAAGATTTCCAACCACACAGTACTAAAATCAGGAAAATGACAATATTGATGTGCTCCTAGGGGAAACGATAAGATAACCCCAACATTGGGGCCCCCCTGAGTGGGGTCAGATATAGTATGGATCAGCCTGCTGTAGCTGAAATCTGGACGATTGTGTGTCCTAACCTTTCCCAATGCCTGAGTGAGAGACACTTAGGCTAGGTATATACTATATCTTCGACACATTTTACTTTTTCAATTTATACCATAATCTTTAAATATCTCTCCTTACAAACATTCTATGGGAGATTTTTCATCAGTATTTGCTTTATATTTAGGTTTCAAAAGAAATAAAACGTTGATTTAACCCGTCAGTGGTAGGAAGATGGGAAATATCACCAGGCACATGCAGAAAAAGTGCGATAACCCTTGTTTAGACGTACGTCCTCCAACCTGTAGCAGGCTTGGTATAATGAATTAAAAACGGACGCGCGCATTATTTCAAATTGGAGGATGCAATCCGTAGCTTTCGAAACTTGTCTCGCCTAATATAGATTTCTGAATTAAAAAGCATCTTTTTTCAGTGAATGTAGGTTCGGCTACAAAGTAACCTTGAATCCTATGTATATTTTCTTCCCTTTCCATTATTCAATTTGGACGCTAACTATAGATGGGAAAGCAGTTTCTGCCCATTCCGAAGGGACACCAAAACGCGATTCCTTTTAAGAAGAGGTTAGGTTAGGTTAGGTTTTAAGCGTAATAATTAGTCATTTCCTTTTGTTTATTAGTCTGACTCTTCCACATATTTTCACTTTAAAAAAGCAGATGAGACAGAAGTAGCCGGGTAGTCAATAAACCCTTATTTCTAAGTTAATATTACTTCAAATTCTAGTCACAATTTAAGAAATTACAATTTACATGATGCTAATAGGTTAGCTATAAAACTCGATTAAAGCAAGTGTTCGAAATACTGACCTCTTTCTTTACTTCCTTGAGAAATTCTGTTTTCTTCAGATTTTGTAAACATTTTATCACGTATATTCGTATAATTTTACGTCGGAATTCACTATTATCGCAGAGTTGCTGAATGGTAAATGTTTTTCCAGCATACGGAATTTCCCCTCCGTCTTAAAAATCAGGAAGTTTAAGGTCAGGAGAACTAGGAGGATCTTCCATGGGACCTCGACGGCCACTCCAACTCGAAGGGAAGTACATTTCGAGCCAATCATACAAGCGATGCTCTAAGGGGGATGATGCTCATTTTTTTTTTGCCACCACATCTCACAAATGCATAGCCACTTTGCAATCCGTTAGCTATGTTTTACTCACACGAACTCGTTTAACTTATATAAAAAACTTCCAATCTAAAAGCTGCCCAGTTACATTTGCCTAACCATATAATTCTTTTCTCCTCATGATTAGCGTTATAAGCATTGTCATACTTTAGTTCCCTGATCACGAAATTCGGGGTCGTGATGAATTACTTAGTGCTGAATTGTCCAAACTATTGAGGCACTCATTATCCCTTGAATAGGGGGTTGGTACCTACGTATAGCGCTTTTTTCATTTTTACTACCACTATCCTATTAGATCGTCAATAGAAATATCGTTTTAAGTTTAAAGATAAATTACTTTCGAGAATACTCAAAACAAATCCAACAGTAATATAAACTATTTCATTGAAGCTTTAAATTTCAGGAAACCCCTATTAGTGATGAAGAAGAGGAAGATTTTTAAAGTCTTCCTGACAATGCATGGAACAGGAGAAAAACTTTAATCGATTTGTATCCTGCCCAACCGGAGATGAGGACCCTTCCTTTTTTTATTTTGTTCTTTAGAAAAGACATAAAAAACTTTAGGAAAATGGTAACAAAAAGGTAAATCGGACATGGGGTAATTCTATACAAACACAAATATTTGCAAATGGGCAAAGGGAAAAACCTACGAGGCAGACAGAAAGAAAGAGTAAGATAGGAGCCTCCAGCGTAGCAAAATGATCCAAGTCCCGAAGGTCCATGAGGCCCCATCGGTGATGTTGGCAAGATAGTGAGTGAAGATAACTGGAAGCTCATGGGAAGAAGGATCCGAGATGAAGATAGCTGAAGAAGAATATCTGGCTGACCCCAAGAATCAGAGCTTCAAGGCGAAAGAAGTTCCTTAAGTCAAAGCGGGCTACGATGAGAGCCATGGATGCACCAAGGATGATGAAGCCTAGACCGCAGGGGTTGTGTCACAATAAGAAATGTCCCTGGAGTCCATGGATCTCTTCTAGCGAAACCATTTCTTAGAGATGAGGGCCTTCAAGTTTACTAAGTCGTTCGTGATGGTCAGGAGCTACTACTTCATACGAAGCTGTACCCAGTAGAAGGGAAACTTCAGAAAGGGGTCAAAGGCCTTGACAAGTCCGGGAAGGTGCAACCAAAAACTGCCCACCGTATGGTTCGAGACAGCAAAGTAGATAGGATCCCGAATATTAAAACAGAGGAACCGAGTTAGGACCACCTTCTTGGAGCAAGGATCTAACTGGATACAGAGGATCATGATTTGGAAGCACGGTTTTAGAATGCACTTTGCCAGGTCTAAGGGCAGGGAGCTGCCGCGGATGTTGCACAAACAGGCGGGAAGATTTTGACGTGGGCCCAGAAGCAGGACGTCATCCAAGTAAGAGAAACCCCCTTGAACCCTTGACGGTGGGTCTAGAAGTTTATAACCCGGTTAAGTGTCTGCTGCATAAGGTAATGGGCTCCTGCAAAGTCCATTGTAAGGCACGTGAAGCGGAAGAAACCTTGGTTGATGACATACCCAAAATGACCACCATTGAGGTCGAGCTTAAATGCCATATCTCTGGTGATGGTGTTAGCAAATACATTGGTGTTTAAAGGCAAGTGGAACGCGGGAGGCTTGAAGGCGTCAACGGTGGGGATCATATCACAAAAAAAAGAATCCCTGGCAAGCCACCTGGCTTGAAAACCACGAAAATCTGCGTCGTTACGGAGATCTGCCATGATCGATCTATTATACCAGCCTCCAGAAGCTAAAATACCACAAATACAGGGAAAGCCGTAAAGTTGGAACCAGATCATTAACAGTAAACGCGACGTATGTAGATCCTGACATCATCCTTTTGGAGAGAACTAATTATGTTATTTACCTGGTAACGAAGTAAAATTCCGCCAGGGGGCTGACGTCCAGGCAAGTCTAAGCGGAGCCAAGAGGTCGCAGTGAGGGCTGATGGTCTTCATGCCTTCTTTTCCTTCGTCGTCATCCACGGCGTCGTAGCATCATGTTGGTTGCCGTCGGTGTTATCGTGGTTGTTCTGAGAACGGATCGGCGTCATTATATCTATAGTACCGCTCATTATGTCCAGAGAATGTAATTTTCCTCGGACGGAGTAGGGGAGGCTTGGCGTTAAGGGGGAAATAAGGCTCTAATGTTGATGGCAGTGGGAACAGCCAGACCTAGTAGGGGAATGTGTATGATGAGCTGCAAGATGCGCCTTGGCACCTCGTTCATGTGTATGTCTCCTGCTTGCATGATTCTTTCTTGAAAAAAGCCGTAAGTTGTCTAGTGCAGGATCTACCGCCAAGTCACTGACTACCTCAGGGATCGACGCGTGGAGCTAGAGTTCATGGAACTCTTCGACCACGATGCCAATAACCTCGTAGATATAGGATATTAAAGGAGAGACGGCAGAAATGGCGTAATATGATGGGTCCGAGATGAAGAAGGCGTGAGAGTCAAGGAAGATGGATTGCTCGGCGAAGAAGTAAAGCTTGGAGTGAAAGGGAAGCAAATTCCTCGTAGGTACTGTAGCTAGGACCAGTATCCATTACCATGCGACCACGCGCTCGCACGAGTTAGATAGGCTCCTGCCATAAAATACCTTCAACATGGTATAAAATACTAGCTAACTAACATTATAAAACGGACGCACCCGTTCCACAAGTGAAAAACTAAAATGAAGATCAAATTAAAATGGAACACTACAAAGCACCCGCTTTTCATTTAATCAAAAGACCTCTCTAAACTGAATTACGAAAATGTCTCATTGCGCACGTAAGTGTCTCAAAACATCTTAAATGGAAAGTTAAAAATCTTCAATCTCTGTTTGAACAAAGGCTATTTGCCTGATGAAGAAAAAAACAGCAGAAATCAGATTCCTATATAAACAGAGTCGTCGGCGATAAAAGCGAGTAACTGACCAATTTCCCTACACGAATTTTGATGTAATCTCTTTTAGAAAATTATAAATAAAAGGCTCGTCCGACACTTGTAGGTAAATTCGTTATTTTTCCCACATTAATATTGTTTCAAGAAAAAACGAAACCAGGAGATCGTCTCAATAATCGGCTTAATAACCGAGAATATTGCTGAGCGAACAGAGGCGGGAATTACATGTGCCAAAGCTAGACATTCAGCCCGATTATCCCTGGGTGGCTAATCCCATAACCAAACCATCTCCTTTAATTGAGGATAAGAGCAAATTAATTTAATGTCCATATAAGAGTGCAGCCATGCGCGCTCGTATGAGTGCCGAAGAAAAAGAATCATTCATGAATTAGAAGCAAAATGGAAAATCCCATACAAAGATACTAAATTTAAATCTTTACCCATTAAAAATAGAAAATTCTCATATATAATAGCAAGAGAGAGGGAATATCTATACTCAACTGAATGCAATGCACTTGATATGAAAATTACAACTACCGGGTACAGAAAGCACGACATGTATCAGATTTTAGAAACGAATAAGACAGTCAGAACACTATACAGGTTCGTTCAGGAATCTCAGAGAATGCAACGAGAAAAGGTTATAGTTCCATTTTAAGAGCATCGCTTGTCTACCTAGCGCCCTACGCTCCATTTTGTGTCCAAAGCGCAAAGTATGTCACCACTGATCAAAATAGTGCTACAAGTATGAGCAAGGAGTATGCTGGATAAAATATTGCAAAGACTAGAATCAGAAAGCATAGAGCTCACAAAGTAAAACAAAGAAGTTCGAATCCACAAAGAGCAGGAGAAGGACCGAATATGCTTAATGATATAAAGGAATAAAATCGACATTGAGAACAAAGCTGCGTTAGAGCGCAAATTGATTTTAACAAAGACAACCTAAGAATGAAATGACGAATACGACCTGCCTTAACAATAGTTACAAGAAATAATAACTACGATGAAACTACCGATAATGAATAAAACGAAAGAGAGAACATACACACAAGGAAAACAATCAAGTCATTAGATACCAAAAAGACAACTGACATACACAACAAACATACAAGTAATGAAACAAACTTCAAAAAAGTAAATAACAATATACAAACACGAAAGTAAACAAACATATAAACATTATACGAAACGTAAGCAAACAAAATACAAATCAGAAAAACAAAACATAAAATAACAAAATACGAAGACAAATAAATGATTCAAAATGTAAAAACACAAGCCATAACAAACGAACGCAATATTAAAACACAAAAGATAACTTAAATAATTTGGAGCAACATTAATATAAAACAAGCGCAAAAGTCAAAGCCCTGGACGAATAAACGAGTGCGAAAACCACAAAACAAAACAACCTGACCTTAAGGCACCTCAAATCCCAGTTCTTTCCTACTACGAAAATATCCGTGCTGGCGTGGGATTCGAATAAAGCACATTGGTGCAGGGAGCAACCGCTTTGATCTCAATTAAAGTGAGCCTTTAACCAAAACCATATTCCGAATAGAGAAGCTATTAAAGCACGCTTCCCAAGGTCAATGGCGACTGTGAAAAAGAGATAAATTAATTGGGAATTCCTAGGACAAAGGAGAAATTGAGTTAAACACACGTCGAATAACAATGTAGATCACACATGAGCGCGAGAGAATGATGAAATCAATCCAACAAACCGCAAGAAAGTGAAAACAGAATAAATTATGTTTCGGAAATAGTTATTTCCTAGTTCAAAATATATATATATATAAATATATATATATATATATATATATATATATATATATATATATATATATATATATATATATATAATGTATATATTTAAAAATTTATAATTTAATATAATAGGGTATTTTATTGTTTACTCAAGTTACCTTTAATTTTTGATATTCAAGTCAGTTTATGTTATAACTTCACTTCTTTTTATTATTTTTTAAAACTACACTGGATAGTATTAATTAATTCTATATATTGTTATTTCTGTTTTTACTTTAAAGCCAATAATTGTCAATTTTATTATTTTAACTTGTCTTCATCCGCTTTGTTAGCCATTATATAATGCAATCTTTTAACTGTTATCGTTAATCTTCCTTTTCCTACTCATTAGTCGCTACAGTCGCTGAAGATGGTCCTAGTGAAGGTCCGCAACGTCCGGCCACTAAATATTTAGTGTAATCACCCGTTTCTTCAAAACTGTCTTTCTTCTGCTAAAAAGAAATTTTATCAAACTGTCCCTACTCTCCCTTTTAGAAGTAATAAAATTTTAGTTCTACCATTTTCTGTTTGTTTTAGTGATCTTCCCCGTCATTTGAATAGCTTTAACATTTCTGTTGCTTTTGAATATGAGACGACCATTAAGAATTTATTAGTACGTAATAATTGTAATAGTTTTTTTTGGGGGGGAGTTATTCAGTTAAGTGTTATGGTTGCCTAAGTAAATATTATGGACAAACAGGTAAACAACTTTCTGTTCGCATAAATCAACATAAATATAATGTCCGAGGAGGGAAAAATAATATTGTTTCTTTGTCAACATGTCAGATAAGGACCATCTAATTAACTAAAACTCGGCAAAATTTATTTATAGTTCCAATGACCCTTTTTTAAAAGGAATACATTGAATGTGATTTTATAAGCCAATGTGGTAAATTTGACCTTTGCCCTGGCTTATATAAAATAGATGCTCTAATTAAAAAACTAATACTTAAAGAAATTAGTTCTGACTGTTGTCTTTAGTTTTATATACAATCTTTAGTTATGTGGAAAAATTTGGTGGGGGATTTTTAATTACGTCACTGCTCTGTTATGTACACTGTATTTTCTCCACTCTTTTGCTCCTCGTTTCTTATAATCTCCCTTGTTAGGCTATCTCCATTTCTTTTAATATGTTATCCTTTCGTATTCTGAGTTTGACCTTACTAACTGCTTCTTGTCATTCTTAATGTAAATCTTTACCTTTCCCCTTTCATCTTCCTCATTGGTGACTCTTGTTTTTGAGCCGGTCTTTTATACTTTCCTTTCGTATATATACCTCTAATATAATAGTATTTCTTGTAGTTATCCTCGATAAGGAACTTAATAAAGTTTGAAAGTACTCGGAAACACCTTTTCATTTTTTCCTGCGGGACATTGCATTCATTTGCTACCCTCACGTGATACTTTGTGAGTTTTTCATTTTAGCATATATATATATATAGTTAGCAAGCGGAGAGATTGATTGATTGATTGTGGAAGGCGGAGATGACCAGTGTTCCAAGTAGGAGCAAATATTCCTTATTTGCCACATGAATCCAAGTACGGGATTTGAGTTCATTTTTTAGGGTTTCCAACAAATGAGTTCGTATTTTGATTTTTGCTACAATTTGATGAAAACAACTTTATTTTGAACTTGAATTTTAAAAAGGTAAATGGCTGGAGCTTGTGAATCTCATCCACCTAAGTGGATGGATCACAACGACGAAGAAGAAGTGATTTGATTTACAGTGTAGATAATGTGAATAATGAGAAAGTGATAATAATGTCTGATGGTTTTATATGTGTAGAGAAGGTAGGCGTGACCAATAAGGTTTGCGGGGAGGAGTGAATGTTTTCTGATGTGTGTTCAATAAAGAGAGATGGAGAGAGAAAGGGAGGGAGAGAGAGAGAGAGAGAGAGAGAGAGAGAAGAGAGAGAGAGAGAGAGAGAGAGCGCAGAGATTGTCTATCAAAGGAATTTTATAGATAGATGGTGGATGGTGAGTAAAAGATAAGAAAGTTTGGGAAATAGGATTTTAGTGTAGCAGACTGGTCTTAATAATCAAATGGAAGGAATTGGTTAAATGACAGTTCTGTGTGAACGGAGTTTGTTGTAACACAAAGGAAAAAGGAAGATAACGTGACCAAGGCGAGACTAATGGTCGCTCCTGTCCGAACACGTGAGTGTAGGCAACTTTTGCGTTATTGGATCTCCATATATATATATATATATATATATATATATATATATATATATATATATATATATATATATATATATATATATATATACATTAAGAAAAATATTGCAGTAAAGCAAATAATTATGCGGTTAAAAGGCTATTTTTGGCAAACACAGTCATCCTCAAAGCCCTCAGAAGTGTTACCTTCTCGTGTATGTGAGAAGAGCTCCTTCTGGGGGCTTTGAGGACGACTGTGTTTGCCAAAAATATCCTTTTAACCGCTACTAGAGCTCGTGGCCAGGGTGGGACTTATACCCATCTTCCGCTAAAACCAGGGCTCTCCACTCCACCCTGCTTCAGGTTATCTCTTTCCCTTAAGAGGACACGCCGCGCGCTTACACCTAGTCTGTAGACTCACAGCAGGCTGGACTCAAAGCTCGACCACCATGGGAGTAAGACAAATGGAAACTACTATCGATATGTCCTCAAAGGCATCAGCGCCTTCAACGCCTCATCCTGCCAATACTCCATTTAGTTTTGTTTCTGAGAAACCTGCGGTTATTTCCATTAGGGTTTTCTAATAGAATCAGGCCTCCGTATCTCCACCGACATAGGTATGGAAGGAATATTCTAATAATGGAATTTTGGTGGACACCACGCTAATAGGGAGGAGCGGCTGGGCTCATAAGTGTATTTAAACTCCACCAACCCATAAACACGAGGTAGAAGTCTAGGAAGAGGAGGCTTGATTTAGATTTGGAATGGTGTCTCTGTTCTTATATTTGCTATAAATACCTCAATTGAGTCAGTGGCAGAGTATCTACACCTCGATGGGTGGTATAATGTTATTTCTTTGTACATTCCACCATCAGTCGACTTTTAATGCAGGGGCATTCAGTCACGTCATGGCACGGTTTTTCAAGCCTTTCTCGTATTCGGGGATTTAAACGGAAGACCTTCCTTTGTGGAAATATAGTATTAATTATGAAGTATGATGCTTGCCTTTTGATCTACCGATTGGAATTAGATGCCTTAAATGTGATCAGTTTATGCATCACAGCCCGAGAACTCTTTCATTTTCTTGTCTTGATCTGTCGCTATCCTCTCAAAGTTCAGAGCATGATTTTTAGTCCTAGGTGGTATTGGACTCTCATGATAGTGACCAATATAGCATTTAAATATATTTGCCTAGGACGCTAGCACCTGAAAAACCACCTATGTGGTGCTTGGACCTGGCGCGGTGGTCCCTATTTCAGGAAATAACTGATTTTTTTCTCTCAGTCGATGAATGTAGCTAAGTTAGTGAGGAGGCTAGGTTCTTCTGCGGCAACCTCATCGTCGTAAGCCAAACTACTCTCCCTCCTAGAACATCTGGTTCTTTTGCATGACGCCCAATTCAAGGGTGGTGAGCTGAGTGTGAGACGGCACTCATAAAGAAGCGATGTACCTATATGCACTATAAGCCCAGGCCGATTTACCGACGATAAATATCTTTGTTCAAAGGGATAGGTTCTATTATATTTCGAAGCATGCGGCCGTTCTTCCTGGCAGGCATACATGTATTCACCTAATGAGGAGAGCCCTTTTCAGAGTTGCTGAAGTGATTTAAATTGATTTTAAGCAAGTTCTTGCAGCACTCTCCAGTTTACCATGAGGCCAGGACCGCAATCTCAGACTTCTCATATGTGACTGAATTTTTCCCCAACAGCTTAAACCACATTCTTTAATCGGGACTTTGCTCCGCCAGCATGCAATGCTCGTTGTGATGTCGCTGGAAGCGGGCGACAAGACTTGGCTTCCGAAACGGAGAAACTTTCAACGATAAGTTTACATTGAGTGAGTTGCATCCGCTCTAGCTGGATACACGAGCACCGCCCCAAGTCCAGATGATTTACCATATGCTATGTTTACCAACTAGGCAAGCACGGAATAGCATTTCTGATAGATTTTTTCAACAAGCTCTCTATAGTGGTTAACCTTTGAGACTAATCACTTTTCAAAAACCTGGTAGAGATCACTTTACTCCGGCCGGTTTGGGCAAACATTTCGCTCACTTCACGTATGTGGAAGTTGATGGAAAAATTGGTAAATGTTATATTATTTATTTTCCTTGACAGCGAAGGCCACAAGTCGTTGCCAAATGCAGCTACAACCAGTTTCACTCCACAATGGATTCACTGTTATGACAGGAAAATGCTATCTCTCAGGTTTTCTTTCGTAGAAAGTAATACGCTACTGTGTTTTTACGATATAGAGAAAGGATAGAATACAGCATTGTGAAAAGGTATCATGGAGACCCCCAAACGATGGAGGCGAGGCGAAGATCCCAATATTATTTAAGAAAATCTGCTAGATATTATATTACACGCATGAGTTGGGGGAGCGCTCCGGTACCAATGGATAAAGAAGAGGGCGTTCATCCTTGAACTCTCCTCAGTATCACACACTTATGTGAGTATCAAATGTATCAGCTCGGTTCGGCTCTCCCTCGATGCGAACATGTTCATTAGTGGTATTCGCTTCAAAGTAATTGATTCGCACTGTTTCCTTGGTATCGTTTTAGACAGACGACTGACCTGGGAAGCCCGTATTTGGAGCCCTGCTCTTCCTTGTACCTACACCAGGGAAATTCCTCGTTGCGTGAATATCAGCACTTTGGGTCTTGATAGCAATACTGTTTTACTTTTGTACCGATCCTTTGCTCGTTGAAACCTGGACTAGAAATGCCAGATTTGCGGAAGTTGAACTCGACCCAATTAACTGGTCTCCATCTGACGACCGGTGTGTTCTGCAAGTTCCTTCATTGAGAGCCAAATTGTGTATTCCGGGGAGATGCTAATCGTTCTGCGCCATACACACCCTATAAATGCGCTTGTTTGTGCAGGTGCTTCGTTTCTTTCAGTCGTTAACGGCTCTCAGTGCCGCTGCACCGATTTAGACTGTGCCTATGCCACCAAGAGACGCTTGTCATACCATAAGTGCTATTAGATTAGGACTAGGAACCTTTTTTGTATGATCGCTGTAGCTCTTGGGCCGTTAGTACCTCTTGTTGTTCTCAGAAAGCTACCCTATATGGTACAACCTTTGTCTTTTTGCCGCCAAGTCTCTGCTCAGTGATGGAAGTGAATCGTTAAAACCTTTTTGAACACACATTGTTTCACGCTGGATACGTGTTAGCGTACACAAAAGGCTCCAATTCCAAGTAGTCGGTTGGCTTCTATGCTGTTTCCCACTGTTTGAACTAGGCTGGTTTCTATTAGCTATTGCTTCTGAATTCACTTCAGATCTGGTTGCAATAACAGGTGATAAGGTATTCTCGCCTGTTGGATACCGGTTGGCCATCGATAGCTATCAAAAGTAATCTGAGCTCTCTCGGGCATTGGCATCTCCTCAACCTCTGGTTATGTCATCCATGAAAACACAGTTGACGCGAGCCGAGCTGAAATCGAGATTATCTACCCCCCTGGTTCATCCATTTGTGGGGATTGCAGGGATTTAGTGCGCTGATAACGCAGATAAAAGGTTAAAAAGGACAGAGCGACCAGACTATAGTTTTGCTCTTCCTCACCCTGACTATATAACAGGATTCAGTTTAGCCCTCCCAAATGCCTAGCAATTCAGATGGGAGAAGGCTACGATGGCTTCAACACCCTTTCCATCATCTCTGAATTGAGCACACCTGTGGGACGTGACGCCATTTGATAAATCGCTCCCTTGCACATTACAGCGACAACTGGTTGTTCAGATACCGCAACGCTCGGGTCAGTACGATTTATTCCATATTCTCAGGGCGGATCTGTGCACAGAAACTTGTAGAATAATTGAATTCCTGTATTAGGCTGGGTTCCTCCATTTAATTTACTTTCTTTAGTGTTCGTCTCATGCTCCTGTGCCTGTGAGTACTGGGCCTTCTTACGACGACTTAGCGTGCTTTCTTCTTCTTTTTGCTGTTTTGTAAATATTTTTTGATGTTTTGTTTTTAATGTACTCTCATTCTAGGCTACAAGATTTTTGCGGTGACTTCAGCTCTTGGAATAGTCGTCAGATGGGCGCTAAAATATATACAAGATTTTAATTATTTACAAATCCCTTTTCCTACTTAACCTGAAACTGCAAGTGGTCTTCAATAAAATTAGAAGAAAAATTTCCATTACGGATCCTTAGTAAATTTAACTCAATTGTAAAGAAATGGATTGATATTAATAAGCTAGGATTTTTGTAGTGCAGAAATGTAGAAAAGACGAATTTCCGTTTTTGCGGTTTTATCGTAAGATAATTCCGTTTGGATTAATGTATAGTTCCAATACATTTATGTTAGGGTTGTACCGTATTCCCATTTAATATGCTAGAAACGATCAAGAGCTAGTACAAAACTTAAGGCATTGCTTTATTAATGTTTTACCATGAATATTTCAGCAGTAGGCGACAATGATTCCGAACAACTTAAATCTATCTGCAACTGGTTGGATAGAATTTTGAAACCTTAATAAATTAAATTCCAACTGTTTCTTAACGTTCACAAGTTTGCCTTTATTGATAGCACAGGGAAACAGTTTTGAAATTAAATTCTCTTGAGTTCAATATTTCACTTGATTTAGACTAAAGTGGCATGTTGATTTCAAAACTTTACTCAGTTTTCATCTACCACATTAAGATTTTTTTCTGTACCACTTAACGGCTAACTAAGCACAATTACTGATTTTTGTTATTATTTATCTAGATATTAAGTTCTAATGATAAAATGGCAATTAAAATGCTAAATTACCTTTTTTTATTAATACAAATTTATTAACACTTTTATCATGACTCGTAGACGTGGCACTATTAGCAAACGGTCATACCTTGCAGCTTGTCTATTCAGTTACACGTTATGGAGTGCGGTGAGAGATCGTGTGCAACTTTCTATAGGTGATTACTCTTGTATTCCTAAAATAATCCATAAACGTCTATAAAGAAAGGGAGGGCAGACCTTAATTTGTTTCGTTTATGATACTATAACTGTTCAATGTATTTTTTTTTCAAATACTTATTTCTTATTCGATCAGATAATGTCGTCTCTTCTACATCTAGTCGTATGTGCCTAAACAACCCAACTTCTTCTGTTATATATGTTGCAGTTTCACTATTCCTAGTGTAGGGGAATGGTCACTTCCCCCCCCCCCTCCCATTCACTCTTGGTGCAGTCACAAGGTGGTTACCGCAAAGACATCCGTCGAAGGCATCGGCGGGTTCAGTGCTTAACCGCAGCGTGGCACAACTTGGTGCCATGAAAGACCCTAAATGTCAAAATGTAAGATCTCCCCCAGGAGAGTGAGATCCAGTTTCACGTCAAATAAGAAATTGGAGACGTGTTTCTCCCAATCTCGAAGGCTAACGAGGAGCCGATGTTTGACCTGGTGGGAAAAACCGTTTGGAAAAAAAAACTCTCCTGGGGCCGTCCTCAAGCCCCTTCCCCCCCTTACCACTCCCCGAGTGGGGTGACGAGGTATAAATGAGAAACTCTGAGGAAAATCGAGGAAGTTTACGTCAGTCTCTAGGTGACGAAGTCTTCGGATCAAACCGAACTACCGAAACTGGAGAGGTAGTGTACTTGGCTCACCAGACCAAGAAGTACCCTGCAAGAGAGGCAGGGCTACCTACCTTAAGGGGCTAAGAACAAGCTCATCCTCGAGCTAAGTCCCTGGATATCAAACCAAACGATAAGTTAACTTTGGTAAGTTCAACTTACTCTCGCCAGAGAGACTCTTCATATCCTGGTGCACCTTAAACACCAGGGGTATTCCTCGTCCTTGAGGAATTAAGAAAAGAAGAAGGAAAAGGCTCCCTCTCGAGCCCGTTATTCGGTGGCCACACCGAACTCCTTAGTTAACTTGGTAAGGAACCAAGTTCAAATTATTTTGCCAGAGAAACCCCCCTCCGTTATACACCGCCCTTGAAGAAGACTAGAACTAAGAAGAAGCTCATCCTCGAGCTAGTTCCTAGGTTCCTGAACCGAACTTTAAGTAACTTATTCTCGCCAGAGAAATCCCATTCCGTTAGCCTCGCCCTTCAAGAAAACCCTCCCCGAGTTCAGTCCTCGTCCATAAGGAAATAAGTAACGAAGGAGAAAAGCTCCTCCTTGAGCTCGTTACTCAGTGGTCACACCGCTCTCCAAGTTAACTTGATTTAAGAACCAAGTTCGACTAACTCTCGCCAGAGAGACTACGACTGCCTAGGTGTTGCATAAAGCACCGGATTTGTTCTCGTCCTGGAAGAACCCCCCCCCCCTCGGAAGAACGTGTGGACCCCCCAGCTGCCACCCTCGCCAAAACAACCGTGTGATCTCGCTCATCTACATCTGGCCGGCGGCACGCGTCGAGAGTAAGTAACATTTCTGAGGCCTTTAAACTCCACATGAGTCCGTAAGCCTAATTCTTATATTATTGTTGTGTGTAGAGAAAATGTTAACCAATTTTTATGTGTAAACTAATTCAATTAATTCTTGTTTAGGATAATATTTAGAGTATTGCTGTAATTAATTTTTAGATGTTGTGTATTCAATGGTTAAAGATAAAATATATACGTATTTATTTTGGGATCAATGTTCGTTTTTCTTATATATCCTTACGTGTTTCGTAACGGTTCTGTTCGTTAAGATATTCTTATAATATCAATATATTAGACACTCTTAGCACTCTTAGAATAGAACAAAAAGGAGGGGCATTCTACGACACACTATTATAAAAGTGGTGTCAGGTTAGTAGGGTTTTAATTAGAAAGAATTCTACGACACCCAGTCAAAGGACAAATAGCGCATTTGTCATTTAGAGTTTTTGGCATGTTCTAAATTGATAACACTGTAAATCAATCAAACAAAAAAATAAGAATAACCTTTTCTAGGGTTTATTTTTTGCGTGAACCACGAATATAAAATCCGTCTCTTTCTACGATCCGCCAGTTTCTTGTAAATTACCATATTACTTACGTTAAATACACTAATGGTTCCGTAGGGATTGAATGGAAACAAGATTGGGCCGAAACTGACAACTACAAAAACGGATTTTGATATAATTATAATGGGGTGTTCCTCAGGTGTTTTTTAAACTAACTTATGGAATTTATGAAAGTATACTCAATATCTTTTTAGTTATATGGATCCTAATCCGTGGTAACTCTTACTTAATGCCCGATAATTTTTCGAACTTACTATAAATGCTTCCTATACTAACTATTTTATTTAATATTTGTTGCTGTTAATATTTATATTATGTTCCATATAATACAGTGTTTTTTCTTTACAGGAGACAGCTTAAATTCCTAGAGAATTAAAAAATTCACCAGATAGTTTCTGTTATTTATGTGGATCAGTTACATTAAGACAATACAAGAGACTTTATGAGCTGTACTTTGGATGTTAATTGGATGACCAGAAAAAACGCTGCGCACGTCATATATGTTGTATCAAGTGAAAATGTTCCCTTCCGGCGTGGGTGAAAGGCAAAGTGCCTGGGCCTCATAAGTTACAAGGATCATGAGTGACTAATTTGTGCGGATGTGAAAGTAGTAGCCCTACTTAATATACTACAAACTGGATACACCAAATTTGTGCTTCCTTTGCAAGTGGGATAGTAGAGCCAGAGTAGCCCATTATGTAGGCTCAGAATGGTCAATTCGGGAAACTATGATGCCTGGATGCCACAATGTATTTAATGAGCCACTAGTTAAGTAGGAGAAAATCCTTTGGCAACCACTGCATATAAAATTAAACCTAAAAAATCCATTTGCCTAAGCACTGAAACATAAAAAGCCATGTTTACAGTACCTCAAAGCGATTTTCCATAAAATAAATGATCTCAAGATTAAAGAAGGCATATTCGTAGGCCCTCAGTTTCATCAACTTATAGCTGATGAGGAATTCGAGGCGAAAATGGATAAAATTGAGCTAGTGCCATCGGCATGCATTCTGAGAAAGCACCAAGTGGCCAGCGAGAGCCTATAGTGGACAGCCTAACAAGTTCTACCGAGATCTCAGATACAATATGTCACTTAAAATACACTTTCTTCATTCTCATCTGTCACTCTTCCCAGAGAATGAAGGGGATGAGATGTGAGTGATAAACATGAAGACGGGGTTTCATCAAATGTACCTTCAATGGAAAACACGTATAAAGGAAAATAGATCCTGCTATGCTGGCTGACTTCTGCTGTAACCTGAAGTGTGACATACCGTGGAGGTCTTACAAACGAAAGGGTAAATAATAAAATGTATGTTAATACATTATATAATGATAACCAACATGCCATTTCATTATATATTCATGAATTATTTACAATGGACACATTTAATCTGACTTTGGGAGCGAAATACATTTATGCTATCGTGGACATCGGTATAAATTACATAATTATTAAATCAGCCATTTACAAGAAAATGTTACCGGATGGGAATTTTTATTTAGCAAATTCGAATTCAGCCCACTTAACCTTATAATAAAAGGCACATGAAATCTATGTTTTTATCATGACAGTGAATTTTTTTGTACAGTGTAATTGCTTACTAGACAAGTTTGGTCAAAGAGAAGAGGTGATAACTTGTTATTTTATATAACTATGATTCGCCGAGAGGGAAAAGATCATTAGTAAACCTTCTCGTTATAAGAAGTAAAACAAATTTAAAATCGAATATCCTTGTCTACCATCAGGTATAAAGATGTATAGTGTCTCATTTAACTGAAATCACATTGCCAGTTTTTAGTCAAATACACTCTATTGAAGATATGGATCATGTTGAAGAACTCAGTGAAAGAAATGATGCAACATTGAATGTGATAGAACGAGTTCAGAGCTGCATTCATTTCAACTTCTATCACATTTTATTTAAAACCATGAAGCTACTCATGTGCATCTTCGATTCGAGGCTTGGAGTCTTATCAACAGCTACCGGACGCCAATGTTTAAACAAGGAGGTTATCGTCCCCCCCCGTTCGCCCCCATACGCCGACCTCGCCAGATCGAGTTAGGCTTATGGGCAGATAAGGCATTGTTCCCCGGCTCGGCTGTGCGTTCCCTCGAAGCTTCCACCCCATTCTCCCCCACGCCAAGGAGATGTCCTGGCTATTTATATGGAAACTTTACCACTAAGATCAGATTGGAGATCCAGATTTTCGTCGCGAAACATCACCACGACCCTCTCTCCCTTTGTGCGCCAAGGGACCTCGACCTCGAGATTTACCATCACTTGTCCAGAAGGAGGACAATATTCCTTGAGTGCCAAAGGTTCGAGCCTTTAGTGACGCCAAGTCCCCAAGGCTACCCCCCCCCCTGTTGTTCAAGAAGAACAGCATTAGAACAGCCATTGTTCGTTTTGAGCCCTTCGCAAAGAAACGGTTCTCATCCCCCCCCCTGTTGTTCAAGGAGAACAGCATTAGAACAGCCATTGTTCGTTTTGAGCCCTTCGCCAAGAAACGGTTCTCATCCCCCCCTGTTGTTCAAGGAGAACAACATTAGAACAGCCATTGTTCGTTTTGAGCCCTTCGCCTAGAAACGGTTCTCACCCCCCCTGTTGTTCAAAGGAGAACAACATTAGAACAGCCATTGTTCTTGAGCCCGTAGACAAGAGACGGTTCTCATCCCCCCCCTTTGTTCAGAAGAGAACAACCTAGAACAGCCATTGTTCGTCAAGCCGTTCTTCGAGTAACGGTTCTCCTTTCCAAGACGCCACGTCAGGATCCTTTTATCCCCCCCTTCGGCTGGAACTCGCCAGTGGACCGGATATTTCTTCAAGTACCTTCCACTGCACCCTAATGAAGTTACGTTAGCCAAGCGTCACCTTTTGAGTATTGATCCCTTATTTGTCAATTCTATCCTGTGCTTTAAATGGTTTATCGAACCATCCCATCTCTTTAACTTCATATTTGTTTTACCTTTTTTTTAATCCCTTAAATCCTTGGATTAGCCCGAGTCTCCACGACCCTTTCCATTCTGTTTATGTCAATATTTTCCGTTTTTGTGTATTGTTTATAGTTATTATTAATAAAACTCTATTTTATTAATGATAGCAATATTATTATCCTTGAGCTCAGTTCCACTTCTTAAGCATTTTGAAGATACATAATATCGGCCGCCAGACAGTAAAACGCACTCTAAAGATAATTAAGGAAGTTCCCTCAACGAATAGTGTAATATATGGTATCGTCGGGAGTCATTCTACGACATTGAAATTGAAGATGTCTCAGCTCGTAAGCGATTTGATCAGCATAGTTTAAATGATTTTGCACGAGTTTGGGACAAGCAAATCTTTAAATGTCCTAACCTCAAGAGTAAATGAGCAAAACTTGCTTGAAAAAGTAAGGGAAATATCCTCCTTTCGATCCAGAGAAACTGTATTTTGCAGTATTATCAAGGTGCCAGGTGCCTTGTCTATTGACATAACATACTCGTATATGGTTTAAAAAATGAATTGAGAATTTCGATCTAGAATTCAGCTGAATGTCAACTGTTTATCGATACTCACAATGGAGCTTAAATTGTACTCTCCTCTACAATGACATTTTATATGGTGCTGTCCAAGTTGGGCATTCTGTTAGTCTTTGTGAAAAAAATGGAAACATACAGATATTCATTGAGTTGTTGCAATATTACAAGTAAAATTGAATCGTTAATGTTGACCTTAAAACGGTGTGCTTCTTTCTTGGTCCGCAATAAAGTATATCTGATTTCTGTACAGCAAAGCTCGTGAGAAGCATTGCGTGGAAATGAACTGGCTTCCAAGATATGGCTGCATACCTGATTATCCACCATTCTATATGAGCAACTTGTTCACAGAAAAAATATTTTTTCACATTTGCACATCAAACATGGTCTCTTGAATTAATTTGGTAAACCATTTCAACTAAGGGCCACTGTTTAAAGTACATTCTTTGGGCATTTCCTGGCCTGTTAATTAAAAAAAAAATCAAGACCAGTGTGTTTGAAAACCGACACATTCAGAAGTTCACCAAAGATGAACCTGACACCCGGAGTGTGGGAAAAATTGCATGTTTAATTTTTACTGAATATATATCGGATTGCCCCAAGAAAATCTCTTATTTTTCCACTAGTTATATATGACTACCCAGTTGGAGTTTTGACAATATTTTAACTCAATATGCTACAACACTGACTCTCAATGGTTAAAACGATACCATATATTCCTGTATTGCAATATAAAAAATCTAAAAGTGGTAGAAAGAAAATATAAATGACATTTTATTTATTTTATTAGATGAAGTATAGAATTACAATTCTGTTGATAAACAAATATGAGCCTATTTTTTCCAACAGAGATGCTTCTTTTTACCTCATCGCTCTCAATTTGTAACCACAACGGTAGTATTATCCTCTTTAATTAATTTAGGTTCCAAGAGGTTTGCTCACTGCTCATCCTTCTTAGTAAATTTATTGGTTCTAATTATTCATAAATGCCTATGTGGACTTAGTTGATTGCAAAGGTGCCTCATCTTTTTAGGTTACAATAAAATAAATGTCAGTTTTAGCGTTCAACCAAACTGAGGGTTTCTTGGATTCTCCAGTGCAAAATCCTTCTCATCAATGAAAACTATCTTCTTAAATTCATCAACTTAAAAATTATCCTATTTATCTAAACATTTTTTTTTCTTGAAGTAGGAGTTCTTTTGAATGCCCTTAGATTCTACAATTTTGCATCAATTTCCACAGAACTCCTATGAATATTCAGATTTTTGGGGGGAAAATGTCCGTTGCGATGAATGAGTTCCCTGAATCGTATTCTGGAGAGCAAATTTAATAAATTTTTTAATGCCATATTCGGTAGTGGAAATTTTAGGTCTATCACTTCTTGATATCCTGGTAGGGTTCTTGAATTACAAAACATCTTTAGAATTTTTCTAAATCTAAGTCTCTTACAAGCTTTTCCAAGGAATTGGCGCAATCCCCTTCCTCTATTCAATATTTAGTCAATGTAGCAAGTTCTAATAAGATCAAGGTCTTCTTCTGAAAACGGCATTTAGTCGTACGGCGTATGCTTTAAAACTAAAAATTAGGCATGCAAGACAAGACTAATAGACTAGCCACCTAGCCTACCAATGCATTATGGCAT
Organism: Ceratothoa steindachneri; assembly: GCA_963969495.1. NCBI lineage: Eukaryota > Metazoa > Arthropoda > Malacostraca > Isopoda > Cymothoidae > Ceratothoa > Ceratothoa steindachneri. Next base: position 139,998,292 of record OZ018330.1, on the reverse strand, counting down.
ATGTACAGTATATAAGAATTAAAATATTGTCAAATTAAGCCAACTAGATATTAATATATGACTAGTTAATTATTCAGGAGGAAATTGGAGGAAATGGAAATTAATAACACAACCCAGAGGATGGTAGCTCTGGAGATCAGCGTCGTGGTCACATAAGCGATGAGCGCTTGATGACACGGATTCAAATCCAACCTATTTATTCATTTTCATATAACGGTTAAAATAGTTTGCCTTATCTTTCCGTTTCTACATCCCCCATTTTCCTTCTTAAGCTTTCATTGGTTCACGAAATATTCCCCATAGCGTTTTTCCGTGTTGTGTTACCATTTTCCTTTTCTTTGGGCCTTTAAATACATTTATATATCACGTGTCATGTGATTTTCCATTATTATTATTATTATTACTATATAAATATATATATGTAGAGGGATCCACTAAAATAATAGTATTTACCCAGCTCCTAAGGTATTGCTTTGGGAGAGAAAGCGAGCCGTTACATTCTCCCTCCGCCCATTGGAATTTACCCTTTTTGGACTTGCCGCGAGGTCAATGAAAAATTCACACCGAGGCATGATGCTGGAATTGAAGGCTACCTCTCCGCCGTCTTAATCCCGCCCACCCTTCCCTGGGTTGGCACATTACTCATTTATTTGTAGGTTTGCATTGAACAACTTTTATGGCTCCAGCCGTTGGTCGTTCCGTCAGATCCGCTAATCCCGGGCTCTTACACTTTCTCGTGAGGACAAGCTCGGTTGTCACGGCCGATAATGAAGGTTCGAGAAGGCTCCTCTCTCTCTCCCTGTTTTGGAAAAATCCAGGTATATATGCACCCTCCCAAAGATTACGCACAAATTCGGTTAGACGACGCCTTCCTGAACTGAGGTGCCATTCAACGACGATGTCTGCAAAGATGTTTAGTGACGGTCGCAGGCCACAGAAGAGCTGGCAATCATATTGTATCTTCGGGTCAGAGAGATGAGTCTTTTAAGGCAACGTCAGCCTTTCTCAACCGCCTTTGGATCAAGGATTGGATAAGCCGTCCTCGGAAGTTCTTCCGGTGACTTCTTGAGGACAAGAAGCACGATACCTCGCTCAATCTGAGTTTGGAGAAGTCACCTACCTTAGAGCCCGTGTGCGCATCCTCCCGTACACTTGGCCATACTTTGACAATGTATATATATATATATATATATATATATATATATATATATATATATATATATATATATATATATATATATATATATATATATATATATATACATATATATATATATATACATATATATATATACATATATATATATATATATATATATATATATATATATATATATATATATATATATATATATATATATTAGTGTATTTGGGTACCAGTCTTTCCTGAATGCAAATTTTGTTGAAGAACATTGTGTATTTTGCGTTGATTAATTTACTTTGGCAACTTTCTCTTCTTTTAACTATCTTTTTTATTCTATCTTGTAGATGGTGTATCACTTATCCTGTATTCATCTTTTTTTAAATCAATGATTTTGGTAAAAAACAAACTAAATTGCTGAGCTTTCAATCTTATTCGATCGCCTTGGGAGCGTTTTGATATGTTCTTGCCTCCTTTACCGATGTAATGGTTGAAGTGAGGATTTGGCAGAATGAAAGAAAACGATATTTAAGGGGTATTTATTCAGCCTAGGTTGAGCATAACGTTAGAGGAAATAGGCCAGTCCGGTAAGTGGAATTTTAAAATTATTTTAACGTGCGATTCTAGCTTGTCGCTTGACTGTTGATGTCTGGCTTATCGACCTTTATTAATAAGGCTTCTAAGATGTTCAGCCTAGCTTTATTATCCTCTTTTCTTTTAATAGCGGTGTTATCACCGAGCACATCTCTCGTTAGGCTAATATTATGAGCACTCTCCATATAGTGCTTAGGCCCTCCGCTTCGTAGATGTATAGTTAAACGTCTCTAAAGTGTAGTAGTTGTCATGAAAATATATTTTAGGTTTTTATAAAGCTTACAGTCTTTTTCGGGGCAGATGAATTCGTAAACTATGTTGGTTAACTTGAAATTGGAGGAGTTTCGGCAGCTGTTGTTTTTCATCAGGAGATTGCTGTTTTTTTTTTTGTTTTATAATAAATGATGAGGTGAATTTGATCCATTTGATTTTTAACCTTGATATTACGGTTAATAATCTCCTTGATGTTTTTTCATCTATTTTATAGGGTTTGGACATTTGGTTCTGTAATACACTTTGATGTTGTTTACTTCTCCCTGATTACTTTCAGTTTTATTCGTATCTTCGCAATAATTATAGAAAATTGATTGGAGTTGCTTTTCAATCATGCTGTTTGAGAAACCGTTATTCAAGAGAGTTTGTTTTACTCGTGCAATCTCTTGGTGGAGAAGTTTCCAAGTAGAGCAGCATTTATATGTTCGGCGGATGTATGAGCTGATTACGCTTATTTTATACCTTTCAGTGCATTCACTCTCCGCATTGAGGCAACTTCACATGTCCGTACATTTTTTATGTACTTTAGTGATGTAGCTAGCATTGATGTTTTGAACCTCAACGTCCAAGAAAAGGAGTTTATTGCCTGTGCTCAATTCATAAGTGAATTTTAACACGGAGTTCTCCTCAAATTACTGCTTCATGTTTTTCAGATGTTCTTCGTTTCCGACGTTGATGTAGATGTCGTCTACGTATCGGCAATATTTGTGTGGCCTATTTTCCATGATGTCCAATAATCTCTCTTCAAGTTGACCCATATAATAGTTGGTGAAAGCCGGCCCTAAGGGTAACCCCAGAGCCACTCAATCCACTTGCGTGTATAAATTACCGTCCAATGTCCTAAACGGCGCCTCTGATGTGCATGAACATAACATGCTCCTTAAGATGTTTCGGTCAAAATTTGGAGGAGATATTGTAGGATGGTGGTACAATATTTTTGTAATGATGTCGATGGTCTGAGCGATAGGCACGTTTGTAAACAGGCTTTCCACTTCAAGGGATGATATTAGTTCTGCCAGTGTTTTACCAAACACATTTCATTTAAAAAAGCGATTAACGTAGAAGTTGTTTTTCATCTACAAGATGAACTAAAAAAAATAATAAGAAAAATGCAAAGTTTTCAGGGAAAATTAATGAAGGAGAAATATACTATGGTCTTTAACAATATCTGCATACATATATATATATATATATATATATATATATATATATATATATATATATATATATATATATATATATATATATATATATATATATATATATTATATATATATATATATATTTATATATATATATATATATATATATATATATATATATATATATATATATATATATATATATATATATATATATATATATAATAATAATCATGATTTTATCGAAGTGGCTTCGTATCATTTATTGCAAAAGTTTCCTTTTTTATAACAAATCACATCATCAGTGCTAAGGAGTCAAAGAGAAATACAAATTAAAATATGTACATGAAAACTTTTTCTAAAAAAATCGTGAAACATGAAGCTTATTTTGAAACAAATTTAATTCAATGATTAAACGGTGAGGAAAACCAAACAGGGAAGGGATATGAAATAGGAAGAAAATTGACAAATTAACATGCTTTTTTAATCTGTGACTATATTTAATTCAACAAAGAAGAAATCATTATTTAAAGTGGAATTAACTTTTAATGTAAAGCGACAATAGCAGGTAAAAGTCTCAGATGTTGCTTGCCGTATCAAGTATCCCTAAGTTCTCGAACTTCAGCCTAGAACCATGTTGCGAGTGGTTGTTTCAAATTAAGGATGTACTAAGTTTACCAAGGCACGATCAGTTCTCTCAGATCTACTCATTTGAGGAATAAAGGGGAAACTTTTAATAGTGAGTTTCTTGTAGCATTTAGTATATCTGGCTTCAAAATATTAATAGATACCGAATGCAATGTAAAGAAGGGAAAGTGTTGATATACTTAAAATACGAATTAAATTAGCAAGTGGATATTGATAAAATACAGGCGGAGGTACTGATCAAAGTATTCGATTCTGCCAAAAATAAAATTAATATCGCAATTATAAATTGGAAGCAAAGGTAAACACATCTTTTATTCTATCTCCTTTCTTATATTTTATTTTCCTAGGACGTCGATGGCTTGGCTAACATTTGAGATAAAAAGGCAGGGAGGCAGCTGTAATTTATTCAGAAGAATTTTCGTCTTAAAAAGGTCGAGGAACCAAAGATGAGCCAAAATATACTAGATTTAATTCTTCACCGGGCGAATACTTAATGTAAAATACTAAATTTAGTATTGGTTAGATTAAATATAAAATCAAGCATACCAGCAAAGTAGAGAAACTAATTATTAACATATAAATCACACATCCTAACTGACGCTATTACCGCGTTTAGGGAGATGAAATTTCGATGTCTTGCTTGATCATATGATGGCTAATGAGTGGAAAAGCTGTGTTCAAAATAAAAATGTTCCAGATATGTTTTCAGAGTTACAGAGAGTGTTGCTGACTAAAGATTCTAAGTTAGTCAAATAGAGCCTACTGGATCAGACTAGAAATAAAAAAAACTTAATAGAAGAGCTTAATGGACTTACCAAACCTTCAAATATGAACGATTGGAATTATATCTAGAGAGATATATATTTTATAATAGGTTAGTTAATCAGATGGTTAGTAAAGCGAAGTTAATTTTAAAGATCTTTCATTTAATACTAAACAGAAACCTAAACGTTTCATTATTTACGTGATAAGGTAGAAAACCATAGTGGAAGCTAGAGAAAAGATAAGGAATAGAAATATATATATATATATATATATATATATATATATATATATATATATATATATAATTAAAAACTCACAAGGTATCACGTGAGGGTAGCAAATGAATGCAATGTCCCGCAGGAAAAAATGAAAAGGTGTTTCCAAGTACTTTCGAACTTTATTAAGTTCCTTATCAAAGATAACTACAAGAAATAATATTATAGTAGAGGTATATATACGAAAGAAAAGTAAGAAAGACCACCTCAAAACAAGAAATCAACAATGAGGAAGACGGAAGGGGGAAGGCAAAGAAACACATTAAGAATTACAAGAAGCAGGTAGTAAGGTCAAACAAAGCCGACAGAAAGGGTAACAGATACAAAGAAATGGAGATAACTTAACGAGGGAGATAATTTTAACCTTTCTTTTGGCTTATATAGAATAGATGCTATAATTAAAAGATCAATACTTAAAGAAATTAGTTCTTTCTTTCGTTCCTAGTTTTTCATATACATTCTTCAGTTATGTGGTCCCTATTTTATTTTTATTTTTTATTTTTCACTGCTTTACTTTGAACATTTTATTTTCCCCCCTTTTGCTCATCGTGTCTTATAATCTCCCTCGTTAGATTATTATGTCCATTTCTTTGAATCTTTTACCCTTTCCGTCGGCTTTGTTTGACCTTACTACCTGCTTCTTGTAATTCTTAATGTGTTTCTTTACCTTCACCCTTCCGTCTTCCTCATTGGTGATTTCTTGTTTTTGAGGCGGTCTTTCATACTCTTCTTTCGTATATATACCTCTAATATAACATTATTTCTTGTAGTTATCTTTATAAGGAACTTAATAAAGTTCGAAAGTACTTGGAAACACCTTTTCATTTTTCCTGCGGGACATTGCATTCATATATAAATATATATATATATATATATATATATATATATATATATATATATATATATATATATATATATATATATATATATATATATATATATATATATATCTATATATATATATATATATATATATATATATATATATATATATATATATATATATATATATATATATATATATATATATATATACATAAATATATATATATATATATATATATATATATATATATATATATATATATATATATATATATATATATATATATATAAATATATATATATATATATATATATATATATATATATATATATATATATATATATATATATATATATATATATATTTATATATAGATATATATTATATCGTAGCAGTAAACTTCAAACATGTGTTTTTCCTTTGTAGAGTACTTGAACACTTAAAAGCCCTTAAAATTGGCCATAATGAGAAATAGGAGTGAAAAGGTACTAAATATTCCCGAAACGCCCCCAAATTAGATATAACTGAGGAGAATAGTAAGTGATTGTACTAATGAGAACTTACCACAACTATCTAGGCTATGCGAAGTAATCTACGAAACGCGATTAAGTGACGAGGTAATTAGTACATAAATAAACAGGATGAAACGATCGAAGCCTCCCACCCCCTACTCCCCATTTAGACCTGATTGAGTATACTTAACTAACCAAAAGTGTTAAAGAACGAATTAAAAAAAACACTGTCTTTTCCTTCACAAGGGAACAAGGGAACGAATGAAATCAACCATAGTAAATTCGATTGCATTTTTTTTAATTTGATTAAGTAGTAAACTCTTAGAATAGTTAGTTCGATTAAGATAGTTTGTCATCTCCAGGTAAATATCCTCTTTGTTGATACAACACGGATTTCGACGAGGACACTCGTGTTAATAAATTTGCTGGATATTATTTTGCAAAAAATGATGTCTATCTACGAAGACAGCAACGCAGTGGATCGTGATTTGCTTAAACTTGCAAAAAGACTTTCTGAAAAATAAAGAACACGGTTTAAGAGAAAAAAATTTTAAGTGTATAGAAAATTGTCTTATAAATCGTTTACAGCTGGTTCTCATAAGTGAGGCAACCCTTAAACTGAGGCCTAGTCATTATCTGGATAGCTCTAGAAATAGTAATGGACCAAGTCTCTTTCATTATGTTTTACTGAACTTTATTTCATTTTTTCGTACAATCTTCAAATTGGCAGAGGAACGAGGAAAAGAAACAGCCGTATTTACATGTGGCGTTGCAGAAGTGAAGTGAGAGCTGGATAGAATTTTCTATTCGGCGCACAAAGGGCAAATGAGCTTTAACATAAGAAATTTAAATGAGGATTACAAATTAGACAGCGAAATCTTAGAGTCTTATGTCCACTTCTGGGGTACAAGTTGTAAGTGTGGTCTCATTACTTTAACAAAGACATAGTGCTTTGAGAAAAAGTTCGACCTAAAGGTACCGACAATAATTCTTTAGGTTTGAAAGAAATCGTATGCGATTACATGAACAACTTATCTAAGTGTTTAAAATCTTAAGTGATTCAATAATAATAGTACTTTCTGAGATGGTTGATTGGGTAAACCATCGTCAAAATTTATTCATATTATTAACAAGTGCCTTAAGGCAGCCCTAACCCCAAATTACTTTACATATAACTCAAAAATGTGGAATCACATACCTAACCGTGCAGTTGAAAGCTCGTCAGTAAATATGTTTAAAAGTAAACTAGTATTTTTCGAATGTAAATATTACCTAGTAGAAAAGAAAAATAGGATAAATAAATAAATGATGCCAGTGATTAGTCCCCTTAAGAGCATGTGCGCGTTTTTAGTAGAGAAGGAGATCTGTCCTATCATCTCTTTTGTATGATAGGACGATTGTCTTAAGATATATTAGAAGCCATTATGAATAATGAGTACATATGTGTATGTGCGCACTGTAGGTCTATAAAGAGTTACAAACTATGAATTTAATTGATAGACATTTATATAAGTGTGTATCAGCTTTCTCGTACTAACATTAGAGTCAGTAAAATTGTAAGCGTGGTAAATCTGGTTAGTCTGCTGATATAGTTTGTTTGGTGAAGCTTTTACCTACTTGTTTAAGGTGCTTGCCTTGAGTGGATACATATTTTTATGTAAGTCTTAATTCTGTTATTTTGTGGTTCAAATATTGGTAATACTTCAGTTTATGGAGGCGCGGTAGGGGCCGCTGTTTCTAGGCTACAATTTAGGCCTTACACCATCAGACGTCAGATGGCGAAGGCCCTCATTTCGAAAGTAACTAAAAAAATTTAATTTTTAGTGCAGATAACCTAAATTAGGCTGAGCTATCGTCTTTATTATTTCGATAAATGTGCAGAGCCGACAGCACGTTTATCAAAATAACAAAGACGATAGCGCTCCCTAATTTAGGCTATTTCCGCCAAAAATTAACATTTTTTAGATACTTTCGATTGGTCCACCATACTATTCACTTAATTATGGGTGGTCCCCCGGCCACAACTTTTAAAAAACTCGTAATATTCCTAATTCAAAAGGCTAACATTAGCTTTGAATGCAAAAGGCGATTGCTAAATGTCGGCAGCGATATCGTTGTCTTAAATTACCTACTAATATAATCACTTCACGGCAAAAGCTAAACCATCCCTAACTTTCAATATTATAATCGAGCCGCACTTCTTTTCCACAATTGTTGCAAATCTTCGCTTTTAAAATGAGGACACGATCTATAAAAAATTCTATTAAATTGACCGATTTATTAACAAAAGACGTATTAAGTTTAAACAAACCGATTTCGTAAGAATCGCGCTCTTTTAACTGCTTGGTTTCAGGGTTGCCGAGGTTTTAAATAAGATTGAATTAAGGGTTGCCAGTGTGTGAAAATGATGAATTAGTTTCACAAAAAAAGGTGAACGAAACATAAAAAATTTAATACATTAGTAAACATGAAAAATAAATGAATTACTAAATAATATAATTTAGTACAAGTGCAGGCATTTACTAAATAATAAAGAATAAAGGTTAAAAACAAAACAACAAAAAAATACAAACGCCGGGATTGGTCATATCTGAAGCTACCGTCTAACGTCATAAGGGCTAACTTGTAGCCCAGCAATGGCGGCCCCTACCGTGCGCCCATTCACGGAAGTACTATCCCAATATTTTTTCCTTGAAAATAGATTAAACTTCTTTCGTATTTTGATAAGCATGTCGATTTTAAGTGCAGTTACTGCTGGATGCCTTTTCTGTTTTGAAAGTCTTCATCTTTATAACTTTAATCAAGAACATCTGGAATGTGAAATATTCCCTAGTTAGTTGTGATGCAAGCAAGGACATGCGATTATTCTGGTTGCAACTAGAAAATTTTATTTAATTTTGCTTAACCAGAGATCTTTACACTATCATATTCCTCAAATTCTTAAATCCGAACAACTTGCGTTCAAAGATACGCTGGATGAACTTAAATCAAAAGGCTTATGTACGAGTATATTCAGAAGCCTAGGAAAAGGTAAAATAAAATAAACGAATAAATATCATAAATTCAGCCAAGTAAAGGCAATTTATACTGTTCTAATTAAACTGCACTATAAAAATAAGTAAGAATCAGTTTTCTGAGTAATTTATATCGACCCATAAGCATTAAAGGTAAGTAACTCTAATGGAATAATAAATAGTAGTAATATCAAATTAATCAAGAGCAATGTTACTTTTGCCTTTTTTAGTGAGCGTGACCCCTAATTATATACACTGCAACTAAATACAATATATATATATATATATATATATATATATATATATATATATATATATATATATATATATATATATATATTGTATATCTCTCATGAGTGCGAGAGAATGATGAAATAAATCCAACACACAACAAGAAAAAGTAAACGGAATAATTTTTTTTCGGAAATAGTTATTTCCTTTTTCTTGCTTAGTCGATTGATCTAAGGGACGGTTTAATTGAGATCAAAGCGGTTGGTTGCTGCTTCGGTGGGCACGGTTCGAATCCTACGCCAGCTCAGATTTTTTCGAACTAGGAAATAACTATTTCCGAAGAAAAATATTTCGTTTTCTCCTTCTTCGGTGTATTGGATTTACAATATATATATATATATATATATATATATATATATATATATATATATATATATATATATATATATATATATATTATCAAACTATCATCCTAATATAAGTTTTACCTATTCCATACGTCAAGTTAAATTAAATGCAACTTGACCAATTCTCCGTTAGTTAAGTTAGGAAAGGTTGCTCACTAATATTTTTCCTTAAACGAGGGTATCACCAGAATCTTTGGCTGAAGGAGTCCCTTCTAAAGAAAGAAAACTAAATATCTTTCCTTATAACTATCTTCGTTAAGCATACAAACATGCACCTGAAACACAAAACAATAACATACAAACTTTAAAGAATACCGCCGGCTGTCTCAGTGAAGTTACTGAAGGTAGAATTCGCAGCGGCCAAAAATATATTAATTTGGGGGCTAGACTCCTGATTCTTGTAAAGATAAGGCTCCCAACTTAACCTAACCAAGCCTATTCTAGATTCATATATTTGCTAGGTAAGGTTAGGCTTAGGTTTATTTCGGTTAGGTTTCTGCTCGGAAAAAACCTTGGAATGCCTCATCATTACAAGATCCAGAAGTCCTTTAGGGTTCTGTGGACGAAATATTAACTACAATTTGCTAATACAGTTTCAAAACTACCGATGACGACTGTTACGGAAGGGACTATTTATCAACCAAAACAAATTACATAAGAAAAGTTAAGGTTTTAATTTATCTCCTACCTACATCAGAATGAATAATATAAATCTCTATTTAAACAGGAAAAAACAAAAGATAGACCTGACCAGCGAGGGCTCTAATCTATTTCCAAGCATTTTAAGACTTTATCAAACTCTCAATTAACTTTAGGAAGTTATAGTGGCGAGACCAATATTTTCCTTACTGCTGGACAATTCAAACCCCAATTAACCATCTAAGTAAAATAATTAACTACAAATGTCTTTGCGGACAAACACAAAAACACCGTACATTTTACATTGTACTTCTACACAGGGGATCAAGTATTCACTAAACTATCCTTTTTAAACCTAATTTATTGAAACCTAAGTTACTTTAAGCAATGCAAATAAATTGTGATTTTTTTAAAACAAGGCTAGGAAGACGGAAAAAAGGTGGAGGGCATAAGGCCAAAAAATCTACATATACTTCTGTATTCATCACTCACGGTAAAGAAAATAAATTTAAACGGTCTGTGCCCCTAATGATTACAAGTTTTTCGACATGGAATATGATCTGTAGAAAAATTAAATACATCCTCACCATAAGTTGTGTACTAAGGCAAACTCTAGATATCCTATTTCATTTAATTCATTAGATCTTGATATTCATATATCTATAAAATATATATAAAATTTGTTGTTATTTCATCTTCCATGTTCCCCAGAATGCTCTTTGGTTTAAATAAAATACTTCTTTCGTTTGGACTGTTGGACAAAGCCTATCATTTGGCTGCCTCCTACGCACTTAATTCACTGCTATTGATGAGAGTAGATCCGACTTTATTTTTGCTTTGACACGATCTCATCTTACTGGATCTTTTATTAAGTGGATATCTATTTTGGTTCTGTAGAAATGGGAGATGGCTGGGCTATAGTTCTTAATCCGACACTCCTAAGGTTGATGCTTACAAATAATGTTTTAATGATCTAGCAACTTATACCACTTCTTGAATTTTCATGTGGCGTTACCTTTGCAAACTCTGATATCATTTAAAATGAAAAATCTTTACAGTTGTTATTATTTTTCATAGTTTGACGTACTTGATATATAGCTGCATTTGCCTACATTTTGCTAATAACTATTTTAATACTGAGTTATATAAACTAGAATAGGCATTTACGATGTCAGTGCATGTTGGGGAATGCACTTTTATTTAAGTAGATACCATTAACTTCCGCTAATCTGTGTCAAGACTTTACTTCTGAATATTAAGAATGTAATATCATACAAGAAGTAGGCAACATCTTCATCTGAATCCCCATCAAGTGTGGAGGCGTCATTTAACCAAAAACTGTTTGTCCTTGTGGTGAACATGGACTTGAAACTACAGTTAATCAAGTTGTCAACCAATTTGTTAATGAAGCTGGTCTAGTCAACATAGAGATATTCTAAAGATTTAGGGATTCAGAGCTGAAACCCCCCGCAACCTCATAGATATTTTCCTAGATTAGCTAGCTGTTCTTTTTTTCAGCAAATAAGAAATCAAATTGTTACTGATTTTCTCCAGGTGCGAATAAATAAGCGCTATACTGATCTATAAATTTTTCCTCTTGACAAACCCTATCATGAGGAGTTCAAAGAATTTTCTTTGATTTTCAAATGCTATATCTTCTGTTTTAGAACTCTTTCTTCGTCCATTTAGCCAAATCATCCAAGTCTGGTGTTTGAGGTATCGTTTTACCGAGAGCAACAGAATATATGTACATAGCTTACCAGATGGCACATGTTGAAGGTATGGATAGATTTTCTTTTCATAGAGCAGACTTCATCTAAACAGTCTGTTTTTATTGTATTAAATAAATGAATCTGAATAACTAGCATATTATCTAGAGACAAAAGAACTAGAGTATCGTAACTTTCGCCACTACTGAGCCAAGTGGGGATATATTCATAATATTCTTTCTTCTGCTGGTTCTCGCGATTTCTTGTAATTTATCAATGCTTCTTTATCTACCTGGTACTTGAATTGCTCAAAATAAAAAATGATGCATACTGTATAGGGCTATAATAATCTTTAAATAACTGGATAAGTCTTGCTCTCATTTCAGTTCAACCCAAACTTTCTGCGTGCGCACATAAAATTCAAGCTTTTACAGCATTTAAATAAAGTGTTTCTCTGCCTTGGTACATCTCTGTTGGGCATAGCTTGCAAATATTCATAATTATTTGTTTTTGCTAGTGGGAGAAAGATGCAGTCGGTTTTTACTAGATGTGATCGGAAAGAGCAATATCAACATTTATATTTGTCATTACTCTCTAAAAACCAGCCTATTTTTATTTCGGCTTAGATTAATCACAGTGGAACTATTTCAATCACATTTTCCTGTGACTTAGATTTATATACCACTTTTAATTCGTTTTTCATGCTGATTTAAAATATATAATCCATTCTGACCTACATGCTATAGTTATTCTGTAATTTCTATTTTTTCCTTTCCCCGAAAACTGCCCTCCGGACGGACAGAAAGGGTGTTTGTAGAAAGCAAATACTTTACAGTACATAGTAGTAAGATAAGTGTTATTGTGCAAAATATTGATATTATTGTTTCTTTTTTCAGGTCTCATGTTAGAGTGATGGCTTCGTCAAGAGGAAATTTCGTTAATGATCCATACACCTTCTGCTACATATGTGGCTGTTACATGCTAGTTCGTCAAAGGCGCAATATATTAAACTTTGTGATCCGCACTTATAAGGCATATTTTGAGGTTCTTCTTGGCGATCAAGATAAGAAATGTGCCCCACATGCTGTTTGCCATAGTTGTGTGGAACATCTTCTTGAGTAGACGAAAGGAAAGAGAAATGATTTTTCTTTTGAAATCCGCATAGTGTGGCGAGAGCCAAAGGATCATGTATTGGACTGTTATTTATGTCTGGTAAATACTAAAGGGATTGACAAGGAAAATTAGCACAAGATTAACTACCCCAACATTTCCTCGGCGATCCGGCCAGTACATCATTCTGGGTCTTTACCAGTTCCAATTTTTAGTGGATATGCTTTCTTCGAGGATGAAAATGATTTACCTGAAAAGGACGTCCACGGAATGGATTCAGAGTCTGCAGATTCATCATCAGCTGCTGAATAGTCATTAGCTCGTCACTGTTTCAATCAAGAGGATTTGAATGACTTGATACGTGATATAGCCCTCTCCAAGAAAGCTGCAGAACTTTTAGCCTCCAGGTTGAGTGTAAGACATATGCTTGATAGGTCGCTACGAGTATCATATTACCGAAGAAGGGAGAGTACATTTGTTAAGTATTTCTCTGAGCACAAGAAATTGGTATACTGCGACGATGTTCTTGGTCTGTTTACCGAGTTGGAACTTGGCACCTATAGCCCTTCTGAGTGAAGACTTTTTATGGATAGCTTCAGGCGTAGCCTCAAGTGTGTCCTTTTGCATAATGTCAATGACTTTGGTACAGTTCCTTTCGGTCACTCTGTCCATCTGTGAGAAACTCACGATGACATAAGAATGGTCATGGATTTACTTAATTACCATCAACACAATTGGATCATATGTGTAGACGTTGAGATGGTCAACTTCCTCCTTGGTGGCCAGTAGAAGGGATATACAAACTTTCCATTCTATATCTGTATGTGGAAAAGTCGAGTCCGTGACACCACTGGTCCCCAAAAGATTGGCAGTTTGGGAAACTTTGGAGGCAGGAATGCCAAGCATTGTTAATGAGCCAATAGTAAGTCGAGAGAAGATCATTTTCCCTCCACTTCATCTTAAACTGGGGTTGATGAAGCAGTATGTCAAGGCTGTGAGCAGTGAAAATGATTGTTTTCAATACATAGTATCGGTGTTTCCTGCTTTGTCATACAAAAAAAATAAAAGCAGGAGTATTTGATGGTCCACAAATCCGAAGACTTCTTAGTGATTCTAGATTCTTGAACACGGTGAATGAAAAAGTGAAGGCAGCCTGGCCCTTATTTTCTGCCGTTGTTCCTGAATTCTTGGGAAACAAAAAAGGGCATAACTACGAGGATCTGGTTACTAATATGCTTTTAGCATAACTAGATCTGGAATGCAACATGTGTTTGAAGCTGCATTTCCTAAATACTCACCTCGACCGATTCTCAGAAAATCTGGGGGCCCTGAGCGACGAACAAGAGAACGCTTCCATCAGGATTTGATTACGATGAAAGAGCGCTACCAAGGTCACTAGGATAGACACATGATGGCAGACTACTGCCGGACGATTAGAAGAGATCAGCTAGAGAAGGCTTACAAGAGAAAGAGTTACAAACGCAAACTTTTGCCCGATTGGAATCAAGAAGAGGTCCTCCAGCCTAATGCACGGTCATTAATAAATTAGCATTTATTTGATTACAGTATTTGTAATCCTAATGTGTAATTCAAGATACTTTCTAATATCCAATAAAATGTTTGTGCAAAAAAACCTGGTCTACTATAAATAACGCAAAAGGATGATTCAAAATTACTTCAGGGCATGATAATAGGCGTGATAAAATGAAAATTATTGTATATTATTACGAAAATGTTTAGCATTTAGAGAGAATTTGATTTCAGATTTGAATTCAGTATGCTCGAAATAGTTAGGAAAATTTACTTTTGTTCATTCACCAATAGGAGAGATTTCGTAAGTTTCTCTAGTCATATATACTTATGCACTGTTGTTGTTATTGTCACGGGCATTATCCGGGTTGTCCTGGTCGTGGTTCCCCCGGCCATTCATGATGTGAGGGGATCCACTCATGATGTCCCAAAGAACATCCCCAATTTCAGAGGGGCGAGTGGAGGAGGACACCGTGGAGAGAGAGTCCGAAGGGAGCACGCGGAGGAAAGTTGTGACCACAAGACCAGGCAGGGGAAGAACGGTGATGGAATGAGCGTCCGAAATGTTGAGGGCGCCGAGTTCCATGGCCACCTCTTGAAAGAAGTCACGGAGGGGGGCACAAAGAGGGAGAACTAAGATCACGGGGTTCACGAGTTCCATGACGGGAGGAACAAAGATCGGAGCAGGCACATTCGAGGGCACACGGGAAACACTGGGGACACTGGCGGCGGGAAGAGGAGGAAAAGAACTTTTTCTTTTCTTGATTATATGTGTGCTCTCGCTAAAGTGAGAAGTGAAATGATCAATGTTAGGCAAAAAGTTTTATCTGTACATGAACGTAAACTTAAGAAAATGGGTTTAAATTTGCACAAGTTTCTTTATCTGATAACGTTATTGGCAATTATTCTCACTATTCTCGTACCAAACGTGAAGAATTTCTTCTCTCACTCGGACTTCAGTTTTGTATCCCTCGATTGAAATATAAAATGTCCAAATTCTTTGACACTTGAAAAATTTGCCCAGGAACTTGGCTCCATCCCTATATATGGGGAGTATAATAGATTTTTGACAAATATGTCTGAGGTATCGCAAAATTTTATTACAAATCAAAATCTCTTATTTTTTCATCCTGGTTCTTCAACCGCGAGGATTTTCGTATTTTGAAAACACTCTCAAATAACGGAAATCTAGTAATCACTCGCCCCGATAACAAATCAGATCATATTTCAAAGATGCAGTTCTTACTAAACGACGCAACTAAATTCATTACAGTCACTGATCCTCTAGATAAATTAATTTCACATCTGGAGGATAAAGTCAATTGTTTCCTTTGGAATCGTAAATCTTCGGGCATCCTGGACATATCAACTTACAACCATCTTCATTAAACTGGTTCGAGCCGTAGTTTTCTGTATGGTCTCCCTAAAGTACATAAAGTTGGTATTCCTTTACGCCGCATACTAGTTTGTTACTCTCTCCCTACCTATAAACTGGCTAAATATCTCGTCAAGCTCCTAAATCCGTTTACCACTAACCAATACAACTTTGCCAACAATTTCACGCGCTTGTTGATGAATTGAAACGTTTCTCCCTTGGTCCCTCTAATTTACTTGTTAGTTTTGACGTTTCTTCACTTTTCACAAACATAAACTTAAATGAAGTCATTGATATCGTTCTCAATAAGTCTTTTGCTGCTTCGGAAAAGTTTCATGGATTTACTCGTTCTCTTCTTAAAAAAACTCTTGAACTTATTTTAAAAGACATTTTTTGTTCAATCATAATATTTACAAACAGACTGATTGTTTAGGAAGGGGTTCCCCTATAGCCCCAGCAACCACTGATATATTAATGACTTATTTAGAAGAAAAGATTTTCAATACCTCCCCATTATATATGCGACTCTCATTTTATCGCAGATTTGTAGACGACAGATACGCTGGCAATATTTGACACTCCACAACAGGCGGAACAATTTTTCAAATTTATTAATTAAATACATCCCAATATCAAGTATACCGTTGAATACGAAATCAATAATGC
Organism: Ceratothoa steindachneri; assembly: GCA_963969495.1. Lineage (NCBI taxonomy): Eukaryota > Metazoa > Arthropoda > Malacostraca > Isopoda > Cymothoidae > Ceratothoa > Ceratothoa steindachneri. The sequence goes on along the minus strand of OZ018330.1, from coordinate 139,981,435 downwards.
CCTCCCATTTCTTGAGATACTAATTAATAAATCTGAAAACAAGCTCACTACTTCGGTATATCGTAAACCTACTTTCTCTGGGTTAGGTTTCAATTTCTTTAGTGCCTGTGACAAAATCTTCAAAATAAATTCTATTAAAACTCTTCTTCACCGTGCCTACCACTTATGATCTTCATATTTTAATCTTGATGAAGAATTAGACTTCCTCTGCACCTATTTCACAAACAATTCTTATCCTTCACACATTTTTGAAGCTACACTTAAAACCTTCCTTAACAATATTTTCTCTCCAAATTACCTTGATATAACGTTCCTAAGGACATACGATATCTTTAACTCCCGGATTTAGGCTATCTTAATCACCAATTCCGCAAACAAATACAAAAAATCCTTAAATATCATTTTGGGCAAATGAACTTTAAAGTAACTTCTAATAATTTAGCAATAGGTTCACTATTTAAAGAACTTGCTCCCGTGTAGTCTGCGCAGTGGTGTAGTATATTTATTTACATGTCCTCGGTGTTGCAGAGGTAATTATGTCCGCAGTACACTGCCCTCGTTACGCGCTCGAGCTTGTTCTCACCTTAGCATACGTAGCCGAACAGGTACCCCCCTTACCCGCAAGGAATGTTCCCTCGTTCGAGATCATAATATCCTTTGTTAAACCGATGCCACTATTAATGATTTTAAAATTATCGGTTCTTCCAATGAACATGTAAGCCTACGAATAATTGAATCCATTCATATTAAGACCCTTAGACCCTCTCTCAACCCCGATGTATCCGCCTTCCCTCTCCCTGACTTATAATAACCAACGAATTATTATACCTCACCCTTCTTTAATGTTTCTGGTTCTTCATTGCTTTAGTCATGTTTCTACAACTTGTGTGACCGGTAAGATTTCAATTTGTTAAAAATTAAAATAAAAAATATTTTGGCACTTAGCTGTTCAGAAATTTGTTCCCCCTCCTTTCCCTATGCTCACAAATTTCTCAATCCTTGTTTAAATAATTAACTATTTAAGATTTATCACTCTAAAATGTAAATATGTATATACATGTATATCCATATATAATTGTCCCTTCCAGTCCTAATGAATCTTAATGTTAATTGGTGTGCTATTTAAAGCTAATTTTTGTACAATTTATCAGGCCAGAAGATGAGCTTGTCTTTGCTCGAAACTTAGCCAGAAGAAATAATGAATGAATACTGTCATTCTCTTTTCCATTGAATTCATACTTAGGAATTTATATATATATATATATATATATATATAGATATGAATAAAGCTCACAAAGTTCACGTGAGTCAAAGTTATGCAGATACACCCACAAAGGAAAACTGAAAAACGATTCCGAGCGCTTTCGTCTTTAAGAATAAAGATTATAGGGCTCGGAATCGTTGTTTACTTTTCCTATTTGGGTGTATCTGCATATATATATATATATATATATATATATACCTTTCTTATATCTGTGAGTTTCTCTGTTGTATTAGAAGAACAACCAGCGCATTCTGTGTTAATGTTGTGAGTAATAAGGTAAGAGGCTGTAACTTTGCATACATATTAACTGCGGTTCCAATGATTGTTTTTGCGCTGCCCTGCAACAATCGTGCAAGGCTTTTATGAAGAATCTCTGGCCCTAATAAGTCAACCTTCGAGTGGCATTCGATATTCTAATTCGGACGGAATTTGATTAAAAAATCCAATCACCCAATAATGGTGAGGATTGTGACCTAATTTAATATAATATGACACATGTTACATTTAGAGAAGTTGCTGTGTGTTATTGAATTTTCAACCATCCTGTTGCTCACAATTCTATTTATGTCACCGTTTTTTTCATATCTTGTTGCCCTCATTTAAACTATTGTTTGTCATTAAAGGGAGTCTAGCAAGATCATCAAGTGTATAAAGACACACAGTTAGTTATATTAGAATTAAAAACAGCTGCGTCTTAATCAAATAGTCCTTGCTCTTCCCTTCATTCTTCCTTTAATTTGTCATACTCTCTTTATATGATGTTCTCAGTTTTGTAGTTATTCCCAGTCTTGTTCTATTTAAGCTCTTGCATTTCCTCGTTGTTTCTGATCTCTATTTTTCACTTTTCCCGGGTGCTTGTTTGAACTAAGAATCTTCTTATTTTAATGTTATTTTTCTTTACCTTTTTCAATGTTTTGAAGTGCTTTACCTGCTTTAAGCTTCTGAATATCCATTCTATCTCTGATTTCTGTTATTTACCACAGTATCCACAATCATTTCCTTGTGCCCCTTGAACAAGCTATATTTTACCTTTAACAGATATAAAAAGTCTGATTGAATTATGCTAAATCTAAATTATTTCAAAAACACAGTAGTGCCAGAGTCCTATGATTCTATCATGCTTAATAAGTGTTCTGTGTCTCAGTAAATATTGCCCCTCTAAAATATAATTTTATTCCGCATGTCTGCCTTATTTTTAAATTTGGTAGAATGTAATAACTTGGCTATGCTGTGTTTGACAACCCATTATTTCAATGTTAGTGATAAAACTGTTAGAGAATGCACTATCTTCCATCTTGAAATGTTAGCAAAGGTGAATGAGAAATCTATAATCAGTATTCTGATCTGGATCCGTCCCAAATTCTAATTCACTCTACCATGCCCCAAACAAAGGCCACCGCCACAACATATCATCGATATCCGTCAATAATATTTTGAAATATCTTTCACAACAACAGACAGACAAATACGTAGGGTGATCAGAATCCTTCCTCCTCCAAACTGTGTATACCGAGGTAATGAGTGGTAAAAATCATACAAAATGCTTTAAAAATTATGGTTACTTGTATCTTTTAGGATGAAATGCGATAATCTCGGCAACTGTTATACCTTGCCTCTTCCTTTTCCGGAAAGCCAGAAAAAAATGTCTGCTGACCAAAGTCGCATGCTCTTACTTATTCAACGTTGGGACTGATTAATTATATATTTATTTTTTATTTATAGGGAAGCACAGTAGGAAGCAAAAAAAAGAGAACATGAAAAAGGCCACAAGTAAAACAGGTGTACTATTTTGGAAACGTAGAATTTAACCGAGAAAAGAGGCCCTTCGATCGGATACCTAATTGGAAATGACCACCTATTTTATTGGTGGTGGACCAAGCACCCCTTTACTCAGCGCGATGGCTCATTTTTCTTTGCATCCCCGTTCACTTAAACTTTGCCGAAACCATGCATAGAGTTAGCGTATCTCCTGATCTTTTTATATATTTTCCCCCTCTTGTAGCCCCGGTCAAATTGTAAAGAGCATAAAACGCATGGGAAAGGATACTTTGGCCTCACAATGCTTTGGAATATATAGGAAATGAATCTAGTATCAGGAACATCAATAATATCATAATTTACAACTATTCAGCCTCAGTTATGAGCTATGATTGCTTTGCCAACCTAACTCGTTATACTCAATAAATTGGTTCTTCCGCTTTATCCAATAGGAGATGAGTCAGGCATAGTCACTTCGTATCAAGACCAGAAGTGGTTAAAAGAGTAGGCAGCCTAGTACACTCTACACCGTGTTCCTACACTTGTCATACGGCTTTCAGCCTTTGCAGCATGTAAGGACCTTGCGTTATAACCGCTACTGGGCAAGCTTCAAATATAAGGCTAAAAATTCATCCAGCCACGAGAATGTTTCTAAATTTCAAGAGTAAAATTTGGAAGGTGAAAACTAGAGTTGATCTAAAGAAGAAGAGAGAGAGATAAAAGCGCAAGAGAGTTAATCAGCAAAGCTTTTACCATTGGCACACCAGGCAGCCAATTGCAAGCAGAAATTTAGTATAGGGAGATCTCTAAGGAAAGTAAAGAAACACAAAGTGAAAATAGAGGAATATATAAAGCCGTATAACTGCGGGTACTTAGATCTTTGAAATGTAGTGCACCTTCAAGTACCAGGTGTTATAGTATTCAAAGGATTTTACCACCCATGTAAAAAGGCCAATAAATGATATTTTATATGTAATTAGAAAAAAATCAAACGACTTTAAGTAAATGGAAACACTGACGGTGATGTGAAAAATGAAACTGATGGTAGTGAGTAAAGAAGTGTTGGCAAGCACTCCTTCCTCTTCTGTTATCCTACTATACTCGGGTAATGTACAAAGTTGTTCAATTCACTTTTTGTCTCTCATCGATAACAGCACTACCAACATGTGTATTTAATCCTTGTCAAACCTATGTCCCATTTAGAATGAGGCTTAGGAACCTCATCGTTTACTAAGTTATATTGGAAAATCAATGTGCCATAGTCCTCTCCCTGGAGATAATCTGCCAATCAGCCCGGTTGTACCTCCCTGATCGAGAAATGATAGAGCTTCTGATTGGCGCACTGATTGGGAAGTGGACCAAAAAATAATCCAAAATTAACGAAGCATTCTTCCCAGAAATAATTTAAGACCGTGAAAGATCATTATAAATTTCACTAAAACTTGATTCTATTCAAATTTAAGGCCATATTAAAAAAAAAATGAGTCGAGATGAATGTTGTAAATTAATTTCTTATAAAACTGTATTAAACTTTAATTAATTGGTTTCTCAGTTAATATATATATATATATATATATATATATATATATATATATATATATAAATACATATATATATATATATATATATATATATATATATATATATATATATATATATATATATATATATATATATATATATATATATATATATATATATATATATATATATATATATATATATATATATATATATGAATGCAATGTCCCGCAGGAAAAAATGAAAAGGTGTTTCCAAGTACTTTCGAACTTTATTAAGTTCCTTATCAAGGAATAGTATTATATTAGAGATATATATACGAAAGAAAAGTATGAAAGACCACCTCAAAATCAAGAAATCACCATTGAGAAAGAAATTAGTTTTGTCTTGCGTTCCTAGTTTTTTTTATATAAACTCTTTAGTTACGGGGCCCCTATTTTATTTTTATTTTTTATTATTATTTTTTATTTTTTTAATTGTCACTGCTCTGTTTTGTACTTTGTATTTTTTCCCCCTTTTGCTCATCGTGTCTTATAATCTCCCTCGTTAGGCTACCTCCATTTCTTTGAATCTGTTACTCTTTCCTTCGACTTAGTTTGACCTTACTACCTGCTTCTTGTAATTCTTAATGTGTTTCTTTACCTTCCTCCTTCCGTCTTCCTCATTGGTGATTTCTTGTTTTTGAGGCGGTCTTTCATACTTTTCTTTCGTACATATACCTCTAATAGAATATTATTTATTATAGTTATCCTTGATAAGGAACTTAATAAAGTTCGAAAGTACTTGAAAACACCTTTTCATTTTTTCCTGCGGGACATTGCATTCATTTGCTTCTCTCACGTGATACTTTGTGAGTTTTTCATCTCATATATATATATATATATATATATATATATATATATATATATATATATATATATATATATATATATATATATTAGCGTGGTTCTTATATATAGGGTGAAAATTTAGACTTGTATTTTTATTTTCTCCCAACCCTCAGTTTTGTTCCTCTTCTCATTAATATCATTGCTGCAAATTCTTATTTTGATCAAGTGATATTTAGAGGTTGCACATCAATCATAAAGTTATACCAAATAATCAATATTTTCTGTTGTAATCGCTTAATCATGATCTATTATTTATAGCTTTCAAACTATTTACAAATTATATAATAATATGTTTTACGTTTCAATAATTATTATGAGAGTTTTAGCCACAAATAATAAATTAATTTTAAGATTTGACAGTAATTTTTTTCCTCTTGGCAAATTAATTAAAATTCTATTAACTCTTTTATTATCTGTGTTACCAGGGTACGGGACGTAGACCCAACTCTCATGTATCCCACCAACCTCTTTAGCCAACCTACACTCTTTAGAAAAAGGTTTTGATGTGATTTATTTAATTTACTGTTGTCCTAGCAGTGTAGATTTACGGCAATTTGGAAACTGTTTACGAAGTTCTGCACAACCTGGAGGAAGAATTGTAGTTAATCCTCATCTTTGGTTAGGTATCTGTTGTACTTTTTGATAAGGGCCACACCTCGCATTGCATTGTCATTAGTTACTTTAATTCCTTGAACTATGCTTTTTGCTCTTTTATAGTCATCTTTTGTGCTCCACAAGTCTGAGGGTTCACAAAGATATCCAGTTGGCGTTTCATTTTATTGGAGAATGACATAGTTCCTTTTGTTGCGAAGTCTTCCAATCCATAATTCTTGATTGTTTCAAGTCTGATTTCTGCTTTTTTGAATGGTTTTTCAATTTCAGACCTCTCATTCATAGCTATTACTATCAAATTTTTGTAGTGGATGGAACAAGAATATCAAACAGGCTCTTTGCAACAATTTCCTCGGACAAATACCATAAGTGTGAGCTGAACTTCTCCAGTGTAGGATTTGAAATTTATTCGTCAATATTGCAGTAATCATGCAGGGCTTTTAAAAGCTCTAAGTCATTTCCGGGAGCTAACAATGGAATTGAAGCCTCAATCCAATACATGACAAAAATAGTCGATACAAAAATAGACATCTTACGCAAGCTCTGCCCCTCTTTTTAAGGTAGCTTGTATTGCCCCCTAAACATCCATATTTTCAGTGAGTATATTCCCTTTGACATCCACCTTGCATGATGCATTGCTCCGGAAAATTAAAATGAACTATTCTTGGTGGAATGCCACCAAGGAAAAGCAAAGAAAGCTCTAGGAACTCCCTGTAGTCATCTCTTAGATCTTTCATTTCTTCCATTGACTTTTCTGCCCACAAAATCACGTCAGATTTAGAATTTTGAATTATTAGGGCAACATCTTCATGATCAGTACCAGATTCAAATTCATCTTTATCAATTGTATATCATTTTGCCTGAAAACGTCTAAACAGCATCTCATCTGGACCTCTTGTTAATTTAGTCAGTATTGTAAACGCAGCTTTGGCTACCAATTCCAACACATGATGTCTGCAGGCAAAGTACAGGAGGTTCTTTTGTACCCTTTTCTTATATGCGTACATACGCCATTAATACGACCTGTGTTGGATACTGTTGTATCAAATACCATGGAAACTACTTTATCAACCAGATTCCAGTCTTTTAATGCCTCGACAACTACCTTTGCTTGTTCTTTTCCAGTGCTATTTGGGATTTTTTGAACTCTGAGGAGTTGGCTAAATCCATTGCCTAAAACAAGGATGGGAAGGCGATCAACATGTTTATGAGATAGCAAGTCTTGCATTAGCTTGCCATCCAAATGTACACTCAGTGGCATGTCAGTAGAAAATTCAGCTTTTCAATTTTAAAGCGAGGTTTTTCCGTCCTAACTACCTCTGACACCCGAGAGAGGAACGATTAATAATTAAATTTTCAAAATTCAGACCAAAAGCTTTAGAAGCCTCAATGAGTAATGTAGTTGCCTTGAGGACTGATACTTTGCCCTATCCAGAGCTGCAGCGAGGGATGGTGTTATGATATTCTTAGTTGTTCTTTTACGTTTAAAAGGTCCAGTGGTGGCTTCAGAAATAGCCTTTGAGTCCTTTTCATTGTTAGAAGGCCTAGCAGTGACTACTGTATACTCAAAATAACTAGACACTTCTTCACTGCTACTTCTTGTACTGGATGAATCCAATTTAACAGTCTGAAAAGTAGTTGCTGCTGCCCGATCAGATCTAAGCTTCCTTTCTTCTTTTAGTTTCTTTCGTTTCGGTGCTTTTTTTCTTTGATAGCTAAAGAAACATCATTTGAACCTAAAGTTATTCTCCTGCCTGTTTCTCTTTGAGAAATAAGAAATTTTTTGTCTTCAGTATTTTGTATGGTTGATAAGTCATCTGCATTAGCAATATCAAATAAATCTTTTAAACTCTTCTCAAAACTCTTCTTTCTGTACTTGGTAAGGTGATCTATGTTTCCTTCCCTTTTTCAACTGCTGATATTTTGCATATAATTTCTGAACTTTAGCACTAGAATAATCTTTTCTTATGATTGGGATGCGTGCCTTTTCCCAAATTTCTGTGACATTTTGTTCACTACTACATCTGCACTAGAGCCAATAGTTAGCTTCTTATCTTGATGGTAGTGGAGGAAGTTGCTCAGTTCTTCTCCTTTTAATGGAAGCATGAATCCTGTGAGCTCTTCTATAGCACTAAAAAAACATGTCACTTCTTCTTTTTGGTGCATGAGGACACTTTCAAAGTAAAGAACACATTAAACTAATATCTTATATGATGCAGATAAGAGTCAATTCTTAGAAATCAAGAAGCAAGTAGCTGATATACTCAAAGGTAGAGGTCAGAACAACACACATACTTCCTCACAAATTACACAGAACATACTGAAATGTGAGAGAAGTACTTACCTTAAAGTGAAATGACTACTTGCCATCATTGCCATCGACCACCGCTGAGTAACAGTGCTATCAATGGTATATATTGATATCGTAAGATCTGCACAAACCCTCAAGTTTCTTTTCGGGTTTATTGGGACAGCAAATGAACAGAAATAGGTCTGTATCAAAGTAGCTAGATGATTCTGTAAGAGAAATGCCGTCTTTATAAAAAATGTGTAAAATGTAGAAACTTCAGCATCAATGTGAACCTCTAAATATTTCTCGAAGTTTCTCTCATTTTCTAATACATTATTTGGTACACAAAGAACCATTTTAGGCTTATGGGAGCACAGTTTATCAATAAATTTTTTTTGAGGACCACCCTAATATATATGCATGTACTATTGAAGTCCACAGCTGTGGCAGTGTTATTAATTTTAACTTGTATATATTCCTAGACGTCTTTGACCGTGTTAGGTTATCTTCAGAGAATGAACAGAAATGGAATTATAATGATGATGATGTAACAAGTGGGGAAAATGTGTTGTAGGAGTAGATAGTGGTTAAGAATATTTATATTTTGCCCTAGTGTAGAGGACATCTCAAGCATCTTACTTTTTCTATTTTCTTTTCATTCATCCTCTTTCGATGGTGTCAGTGTTTTAGCTGACACTTTTGTTGCTGTTTTCTTATTTATTTTATCTTGCTTTTTTATTGTTTATTTATTTATTGCTATCTTTCTCTTTTAGTATATATATATATATATATATATATATATATATATATATATATATATATATATGTCCTCCATCTTTAGGCATTCAAGCCTTACAATTATGTTTTTGCTAACTCGTTAGCTTTCATTTTTACTTTTATTTTGGTTTAGTTTTGTTTATTTCCCCTTTTGTGGGCACTTCACCTATATTAGTTATAATTATTGTTTAATATTTGATTTAATTATTATATTTATTTTTTTTTATTTATGTTGGGCACTTCGCCTCTTTTAATTCATTTATTGGTCTTGTATTGATCATTTTTATCATTTAGGCACTTCGCCTCTTGTGGTTTTCTCTTTTCGTGGAGTCTTTTTCTTGAGTACAATAATTTAGTCTTTGTTACGCATACATAACTGCTTTATCTTCCCAGGAGCACAGTCTCCGACTTGAGAATAGGGCTCTCCTGGTAATTCCTCCAATTATGTGTTGTGGTATATCTATGTTTGCCTCTATATGCGGGAGAATCTAGTTTTTACCTTTTTTTCCAGGTCTTTCTCCCTAGCCTTTGGAGGACCATATTCAGTGGCTCAAGTCCTGCTCTTGCGTGCAGTTCCGTCTGCCGAATATAGTCCATTCTGCTTGCGCCAGCTATAAGCAAGGTAGCATTGTTCTGGACTCTCTCCCTAAATCTGAAAAAAGTTGAACTAGCTGCTTGCATTACCACTACTGGGTACACCAGTGTTGAGTGCACCAGAACAGTGTACAGCTTCTTGATGTTTTTGGCGCTGAGATTTCTGAACCTGTGCAGTTTTCCAAGTTCTCTTTTGGCTAGGCAGATTCGGTTGTTGATGCAAGGCTTATACCCTGTTGAGGGTAAACGCAGACCCAGGAATTTACCATCGTTGGAGTATGGGCAAATATCATTTTCGACTATCACGTTGTCTCGTTTCCAGTGGTTCACTGAAAGGATCTGGAACTTTCGGTGGTTGATCTTGATTTTCCACTTACTTTCGAAACAAATGATATTATCATTTTCGGTAGCTGTCTTCTTTACTTGAACTCCAGGGTTCCTATAAAAATTGGAGATGATCTGAGTGACGTCGTCTGCAAACTGCAGGTACATTACATCCTACCCGACTGGAGCAGGTGAGTCCAACATGTACAACATGTACACAAGGTACAACAGCGGACTCAGACAGGTACCTTGTGGAACACTGGCCTCTATTTCGAAATCGGGTCCTCTGTTGCCCTCAATCGAAATTCGGGCTTTTCTTTCCATGATGTAATCGCAGAGGTTCCTTTCAAGAATAGGGCTTTGCTGGAATCACAAGATCTTGAATTTTAGACCTCTTAGCCTAATTTTATCAAAGGCCTTCTCTACATCTCGAATCACCACGTTTACGTATTCCCCATCAGTTTTACAGTGGGCAAGCTTTTCGGTGAGAAGGGAAAAGGCTGTAGCAGTCCCTCTTCTCTGGCGGAACCGGTGCTGTGAGGGTTGTGAGCTTCCAGCTTGGAAGGCTGATCTTGTAGCCTGTTGGCTAGAAGCTTCACGTAGACTTTGCCTACAAACTCAAAAAGGTATATTGGCCTGTAGTCCACCAATTCATCGGGGGCTTAATCCCTTTGGGGATAATGATTTGGTCCATTTTTAAACCATCGGAAAGTTGCCTGTATTCAGGGAAGCGTTATAGATGTTATTGATTCCCTAAATGATCTGGCGTGGAGCATGCAATAAATTATATATAGTGATGCCCGTCGAGCCTAGAGCCTTTTTTTAAAGGCTTTATGACTTTCATGACCTCTTCCGTTGTAATTGGTCGGCCATGAGCGTCATTTCCATCGCTTCGTCGACGTAGGCTAGTGGGTTTGTTCGATGTATGATCTGTGTCGAGGAATTATCTCCCAACTTTTATCGGCGAATTATTCTTCAACTGTTGGCCGTTTAACAATTAGTCCGATACTATACCTCTTTTTGTCAAAGTATTTATATATTTAATGACATATCAAGCCAGTCTGACACTACTACTTAGGAGGGAAAATAATTCCTCTATTGGCTTAGTCGACTCTTTACTTACTGCATTATGAGAGTACCACAGCGTTTAATCAGTTTTAAGGAACGAGCCGGTCAACGCGTAAAGATCCAGTGAAACACTAAGAATTAAACAAAAACATATATCTTTTAATTTATCAATTAACTCAAATATTGACAAAGAATTCTATAAGCTTAGCATAGTTCGCATGAATCGAATATGGGCATACTCTTGACGAGAGCTCTGATCAAAAGAAGTAGGCTCAACGTAAAAAAACAATTGCCAGATAGCTAATATCTGGAGACCTCTAAGTTACAGAGTTAAGCCGCAATTTACTTTCTCTAGTCTGACTAAAATATGACAGCAGGCACGCAATACTCTTTCTCCCTTAGTTAGCTAAGGACAGTTTTAAAAATTCTAATTAACCCAAACAAATATATATATTTATTCGGACTTACATGACCTTGATCGGAACAGGGGTTGACGGATGTCGCTATATGGGATTTTTCACGAGTCTTCGTGTTACAGTGGAAGGAGGGTGGTTGTCACTGAGAAAGGAGAAACCGATATCGATTTATTCTTATGACATAATCTAGCCGGTTATAAGTCTGAAGGACGGAGAGAGGAGTTGTGCTCTTGGGCTCAAGTAGTACTCTTCTTGGTAGCTCTTAAGGTTCTTGTAGTCTCCTCGTCTACTTCGTAGGGTTACTAAACTGGGTTTTTGTATAGGAGATGATCCTGAAAGTAATTAAAGGGAACTTACTTGCAGATTAATTCTTCTTCTCTCAAAATTCCTGAGATTGCGATTTAAGAGTCCCTCACGGGTGAGTGGATCTTCTTTTGTCTTACTCTCGAAATCCCTGTTTTAGGAATTTTGATCCAGCCAGACCTTTTGCTAAGTATGCTAAGGATAAATCGGTATGGCATCGACACGAAAACGAGACGAACTTTTAAATCTTAGAAGTCAAGTTCAGAACAGGCAAGGGACTGATCACCAAGATCAATTCCTCTATCGTCTCTAACAGAATAATCATCCCTTTCCTTCCTTGCGGGACTTATTTATAGCCCCGGGACTTCCCTACTAAAGGGGGACGGGGTAATGACACTAAAGGGAGGGCTAACGGGGAGGGGGTGACACCGCGCAGTCCAGGTCTGCTTCTTAATGAGAGGCAACGTCAGCCGTCACATTTTTTCTCGTCGGTGGTCTTTTTGTTCTGACAAGCTAACAGCAAGGTTTCTGACCTCGTAGGTAATCGGATCTTTTGAGAGTTGCTTAATGGCCTTTTGCCGCTACCTTGGTCCGGCAGCCCGACTCGACTACCCACTCAGTGGGGAGATCAGAGCCCTTCGGCAGTTTGACTGTTAGTCAAACGCCTATCGTTCTCACGCACTCTTCGAAGAGGGATTTTAATATATATATATATATATATATATATATATATATATATATATATATATATATATATATATATATATATATATATGTATGTATATATATATATATATATATATATATATATATATATATATATATATATATATATATATGTCCGCTTGGCCCTCTGGGTGGCGTTATGTTTTTATTCCTCTACACTTACTCCCTCCTAAAGAAATTAACGGGGGAGATTATTCATGTCTGATACTTATAATATTTCAAAAAGAGAAATTACTGAACACTATGTATTTCATACGATAAACTTCGAGCTTACCAGGAAAAGTCTCGATGATGTCTGTGCCTGATTATACTTTAATACCTACATGACTGTCTCAACCTATGCGATTCGTATTTACAATTAGGAAGTCACTCGCCCCTTCTTAATTACAACTCTTCCAATTAAAAATTTACATTACACTTATATACCTAACCTTACCTATGTTAGATCCATCATAAATAATATAATACCTTAGTCAGAATACACCTTAGTCTTCTACACGATTTCGACATAACGAGTCGGCCATACAATTAACGGACCCTTTAATGTAGTGAATGAAGTACTGATACTCCATCAAGAGAAAATTCCATCTTAGGAGCCTTCCATTCTTACTCTTATTTTTACTTAAATAAGGTTTATGATCACATTCCAACTTAAACTCGCGACCTATTAGATAATATTTGAATTTACCTAATGAGAATATTATGGCCAAAGCTTCGACTTCGACAGGGGCGTAGGCTCTTTCTCGACTCGAAAGCATCCTGCTAACCTACGAAGTGGGATAGCCAGTTTGGCCATTTTCGTATTAAAGCACTACTCCACCGATACCGTTTTGGCTAGCGTTGGTGCGAATTCCGAAGGTTTTGTTGGGATTCGGTAAACTGAGAATAGGCAAAACTATGAGCCATTCTTTAAGAACCTCGAACTGAGTTATCGCATAGGAATCTCACGTGATAGGGTCTGACGCTGTCTTTTTTAACAAATCATTTAGTGGGGCCGCGATGGAAGCAAATTGCGGAACGAAACACCGATAAAAAGAAGCGGCTGCCATGAACGAAAGGAGTTGTTTTTTTTGTTTTTGGTCGGAAAATTTTGATTATGGCTTCCACTTTTTCTTGCTGGGTAGTTAAGTGTCTTTACCCTATTTTGAATCCAAGGCAGTCAATAGATTCGTAGACGAAATAACACTTGTTAGGCCTGGCGGTTAGTCCTTGCCCCTTTACTTTCTCCAGAAACGCGCGTAAGGCATGTAAGTGGGACTCTCATGTACGGGTAGCTATGTACACGTTGTCGAAGTAAAACGACACGTCATTTAGTCCAGAGATAATTCTCCTCACCATTCTATTGTAATTGCTACTGGCTGTAAGTAGTCCGAACGGTAGCCTGGTAAACTGCATAAGCCTTATTTCGGGTGCAAAACCCGTCAGCTTTTTAGACTCGTTAACGAGTGGTATTTGATAGTACGCCTTGAATAAATCCAATTCAGTGATGAATTTAGCGTCTTCAAATAGATGGAGATTTGGGCCTATTAGCGATTTGGGCTCGGTGTCGAAAACCGTCACTGCATTCAATTTTCGGAAATCTACACACATCCGAAATGATTGGTTAGGTTTCTTAACCATTACGATGGGGGAACAATAATCGGACTCCGAAAGCTCTAAAATGCTCAATTTTAGTAAATTCTGGACTTAATTATTGAAGGCTTCCTGTAAGTGTATCGGCAACAAATAGAGTTTGCTTCGTACCATTGAATTAGTTTTTAGTTTGATTTGATGGATGAAATACTTGGCACATCCGGGGGTTTCTGAAATGACATCCGGGAATTCCTTGAGAAATTTAAAATTTTCAGATTTCCGTTGACACTGATTGGAGATTTATCTTTAAATCTACTCGTGTGTCTTCCGTGGTGAGTGAGAGCGAGGGCAGTTCATATTCATCGTATTGTTCCACACAATGTGTTTATGACCTGCAGTGGTGTATGCGGGTAAGCGGCATCAATCGGTTCTTCTTCGTCTAGCAGGGTAATATTATTTATGCACGCGCGGCGGTGATATTGTTTCAACATGTTTATGTGATAGATTCTTTGCCCTGTTGGGGTATCTATCAAGTAATCGACTGATCCTCGTGCCTCAATTACTTCAAACGGTCCCTTCCATTGGGCCCATAACTTATTATTTTCAGTCGGGAGTAATAATAAGACTTCATCTCCTGCCTTTAATTTTCGCGCCTTAGCTTTCATATCGAAGTAGTCCCAGTATTTGGCTAAATTTTTCTCGGTGTTGTCTTGAGTAACTCCCGCGCAGTATTCTAGGCACTCATGCACTTCCATTACGCATTCGTAAGATGATTTAATCTCTTGGTCGAGCTGCGCATTGGTAAATAATTACTTAAGAATGCTCATGGGGCCTCGCACATTTATCCCGTATAATAGCTCAAAGGGTGAGAATCCCAGCGTCCGCTGACGGATTTCTCTGCATGCGAACAGGGCTGCAGTGCCAATGAATCGGGTTGTTTTGACACAACTTCTTCAATATTCTTTGGAAAGTTCCGTTTAATTTTTCACAGATTCAGTTTGTGGATGTATGAAATGGACTCGTAAAAATTGGCCTGACTAGCAGTAGCTTATTAAAGTACCCCATCAATTCTGATGTGAACTGGCGCCGTCTATCAAGTAGAATTTCTTTAGGCAGGCCTACTCGGGCAAATATTGAAATTAATGCTTCCGCGCAGGAAATAGTGTCAATTTTCCGTAGTGACACGTAATCAGGAAAACGTGGGGCACAATCTACTAGAGTGAGGATGTAGAAGTGTCTTCCATTTGAATGGGGGTGTATTGATCCCACCAAATCGATAGCCAATCGAAAGAATGGTTCAGTTATAACTGGCACTTTTTTTATTTGCATGGGAGGTACCCTGCCTTTGAAAGGATATTTCTAACACACGTCGTATGACCGGAAATAGGCCACAATTTCCTTGGCAGCTTGTGGTCAATAAAAGTGTCTAAATATCCGCTGTGCCGTTTTATTGTGCCCAAAGTATCCTGCTAATATTCCATCATGAGCGGTATTCAAGATTCTTTGTGAGTATTCTTGGTGCACACACAGAGCTTTGTTGCCATCCTTATTCTCCTTGCTGCTAGTACGGTATAGAAGCGAGTCTTCTACATTATACTTGATGGGCTTCTTTCCTTTCACTTGGAGAGTTTCACCCAAAATCGCTTTTTCCCATAGGGATTTAAGAGTTAGGCATTTCTTCGGGGCAATAGCGAAGAAAGTCAATTTTAGCCCGTTGTCTTCGAGGGTAATCCTAGGGGTTAACTCAGCAGGTTGCTCCTTTCTCCAGGCTTCTTGTGCCCGGCTGACTACTTGTTAGCCACTTTTTGCTGGGGGATTTAGGGATTTTGTCCGATTACCACAGCGCAGAACTTAATCAGGGCTACTAGCACGTCCGTCCAACCCGTAAAATATTTGCACTGTATATGACATCTCACGACGGGGAACCGGTTGTTGCGTCCTAAAAAGTCGTGGACGATGGCGAATATTTTTGATGGTTTGGGTTTACTGGGAGCAACTACTTGTCGGACACCACTATGCAAGTACATCCGGTGTCTCTGACTAACATAGACACTTGGAACCCATTAACTGTGTCATCTTCGAATTTTAGTCCGCCTAGCTAACTTTTGTTGAATAAAAAGTTTAACTGTTGTTCAGGGCATTCAGATGTTGGTGCTGGGATGGAGGAAACATCAGATTGTCCAGGCGGGAGAGCGGTAGTCAGGTTTTTCACCTATTGTCTCGAGGTCTCCCTCAGTCGGTAGTTCTGAGGACACTGGAAACTAAGGTGACATACTATCCCGCAAGTATAACAATTATAGGGTTTCCTGGGATAAGTGCCGGTATTAGGGTGTGAACCTTGGGGAGCCCTAACCTCTTTTCGAATCTTTGCTCCTCCAAAACTTGGCTTATAAGTTCCTTTGCGGTCTGAGAACTTAAAGGGCTTCTTCTGCAAATGCGTTGGTGGCGGCCCATTTTTCTTTGGGGAGGAAGCTTTCTCTTTCTTGTACTCCCGCGGATATAGCCGATCATTTCCCGCCTGGAGTTCAGCCTCGTCCAGGTACTCCTTGAAGGTAGAAGCTCTTCTGTCCTTAACAAGCCCACGGATCTCCTGGAGTAGTCTGCTTGAAATTGAGCTTTTAGAATGAAGTCAACGACCGAGGCAACCACGTTCTCTACCACTGCTGACTCCATCCAAAACTGTAGGCTTCGACGAAGTAACAAACTGAGGTTTGTTGCTAAGAGAAGTTCAGCTGTGAGGGGAATATTCCACAGTCGCTTCTGAGAGTATAGATATAAATATCTCTCTTCTTCGGCGATTAAGTAGAGGTAACAGTCTGGCGACTCCATCTACTTCTAGGTCCCAATTATTGACTGAATATTTTCTCCAAATTGGACAGATATGAGCATATTTCTTCTTCGTCCCTGAACCCCGGAAGTTTCATGCTGGCCTCTGGTGACCCTTCCGTTTTGGATGCCACTGACTACACCTCTAACTGGTCTTTGTTAAGAACTCTTTCGTGGGCTCTTATCTTTTCTCATTCCTCAGTTTCCAGTTTAATTTTCATTTTACATTCTTCGGCTTCTAGTTTCATCTTACTTTCTTTGGCTTCCAATTACATCTGACGTTCTCCTCTTCTTTCTTCTCTTTCATTTCTCTCTTTCTCCTGAATATAAGATCTCAACTCAGTTCCTCCAGTTTGAGGCTTTGACCTTGCTTCTGATTAAGGTCAAACGATGCCATCACCCTTATATCAGTCATCTACTTCTTTGTAAATTGAAAATAACCTACTCTACCACCGAAACTTACCAATTGGCCTAACAATTACCTTCAGATTGTTTCCACCCCTAACTTTACTAATTTCCTCTTGTCAAATATTCTATTATTCCTGGTATTCCCTTTAAGTGTTGGCTCTTCCTTAATTAGATGCTGCTGGGTTGTTTCTAACCAAAACCTAAAGACCTGACACCACTTTTGTCGAGAAATTGTTTCCCCACTTTTATCGGAGAATTATTCTTCAACTGTTGGCCGTTTAACAATTAGTCCGATACTGTACCTCTTTTTGTCAAAGTATTTATATATTTAATGACATATCAAGCCAGTCTGACACTACTACTTGGAAGGGAAAATAATTCCTCTATTGGCTTAGTCGACTCTTTACTTACTGCATTATGAGAGTACCACAGCGTTTAATCAGTTTTAAGGAACGAGCCTGTCAACGCGTAAAGATCCAGTGAAACACCAAGAATTAAACAAAAATATATATCTTTTAATTTATCAATTAACTCAAATATTGACACAGAATTCTATTACCTTAACATAGTTTGCATGAATCGAATATGGGCATACTCCTGACGAGAGGTCTGATCAAAAGAAGTAGGCTGCACGTAAACAAGCCAATTGCCAGATAGCTAATTTCTGGAGGCCTCTAAGTTACAGAGTTATGCCGCAATTTACTTTCCCTCGTCTAACTAAAATATGACAGCAGTCACGAAATACTCTTTCTCCCTTAGTTAGCTAAGGACAGTTTTAAAAATTCTAATTAACCCCTAAAATATATATATTCATTGGGACTTACATGACCTTGATCGGAACAGGGGTTGAAGAATGTCGCTATATGGAATTTTTCACAAGTCTTCGCTTTGCGGTGGAAGGAGGGTGGTTGTCACTGAAAAGGGAGAAACCGATGGCGATTTCTTCTTACGACTTTATCTAACCGGTTATAAGTCTAAAAGACGGATCGAAGAGTTGTGCTCTTTGGCTCAAGGAGTACTCTTCTTGTTAGCTCTTGAGTTGTTCTAGTCTCCTTGTCTACTTTGCAGGGTTACCAAACCGGGTTTTGGTATACAAGATGATCCCGAACGTAATTGAAGGGAACTTACTTGCAGATTAATTCTTTTTCTCTCAAAATTCCTGAAATTGCGATTTTAGAGTCTCTCCTGGGTGAGCGGATCTTCTTTTGTCTTGCTCCCGAAATTCCTATTTGGCATTTAGGAATTTTGATCCAGCCAGATCTCTTGCTAAGTTTGCGAATGATAACTCGGTATGGTAAGATAAGAAAACAAGACGAACTTCTAAATCTTAGAAGTCAAGTTCAGAACAGAGCGAGGAACTGATCACCAAGATCTATTCCTCTATCGTCTCTAACAGAATAATCACCTTTTTTCTCCTTACGGCGCTTATTTATAGACGTGGAACCGCCACACCTCAGGAGGACGGGGTAAAGCCACTAAGGGGAGTGCGAGCGGGGAGGAGGTTGACACTGCAGACCCTCATGTTCAATATACACCAGAACATAACAAGCAAGAGCCTCACATACAAATACATCGTTACGCAGTTTTTACCCTGTGGGCATAAAACCTCAGTTACACCTATACAAAGTACTCGTGCGACCTCTCCCCACGTATGTCTCATTGTCACTCGTAGAGGCAAGTCATTTGTTGCAGCAGAATACTTAGCGCATTCAGAACTCAACTCTGAACCGCGCTTGCCTCTCGGGAAAATCGCCAGAGACCCATTATACACCGCACTACATGTAAGACGGTACGCGATTGCACCGCAATATCCTGCGGCCCATGACCACCCGCATCCCATACCGTTCTTTGCATAAACTAAAGGCATCATGAATAACGCGTTTCCAACTAAGCATACATGATCTCCTTCTTGACCACCCTCCACCGTCATCCAGTCACGAACACCTCGAGACCCACCTAACCACACCACGCATCGGTGTCTAGCCACCCACCTATCAACTCTTCTTATCCCCTCTCAAGTTATTTCCGCATGGATCCCTCTCTGTCCTTTCTATACACACATAATAATAATCATCATCAAATCGCCCAGGCAGAGTGCGTAATAATTCTTGGTTTTCTTCATCCAAATACTACCTTAAAATCAGCAAAGGAGGGAAACTTTTGGGGAATATTTCTCAAATACGGTTCCGAAATCACGAAAGAAAGATACTAATTTTTCACAATTCAACATCACCCTTAATTTCATCTTTCTTTTTTAGCGGCCTCACGTAAGAAGATGACAGCTTAAACCCTCGGCTCTGACCCCCTGAGTGAACTGCCGTCGGATGTAAGAGGGGATTGCCTGTCGTGTTTTGTCCCAACTATGCCGGGCAATAGGACGGACATAAGTAGGGGTATTGGAGGAAGTTTGTTTGAAGAGTAGCCCACAGCCGATAACAATGTCAGAAACAATTCCGGATAAGGGACGGACTGCTCCCTCCGCTGATCATCCCAGCAGGGAAACCCTTCCAGGACCACAAAGGGACATACAACCGTCTCTATAGTATGTTGGGATGCGGTCGCGAATAAAACACCCACGGGAGTGCGGCGTTGTCAATAATTCCGCCATACAATCACACCCCCGAGAAGATCCCACCCGGATTTATATCATCCAAAGGCAAATTATCTTTTCCTCCAGGCGGCGGTCTATTCGCGAAGGAGGGGGCCCTCTTCTCCCAAAAAGCAACTTAGAAACATATTTTTAAAAATAAATAGCAGAAACTCATATACACTGAGAGTCCTTAATAACAGATAAAGGACAAAAACAGTAAAGAGTGCGCTTCCCTCCTCAAAGGGTGTTCACCACCATAATGGCGACTCAAAATGCCGCGAGGGTCCCACTAATGTGTCTAAGCGGCCAGGAAAAGTGGGACAAGGGCAAAGTATATGAGACCTTGTTTGGCAAGATTAGTGTGGCACTCCATAGGCTAATAGATACGCAGGCAGGATACCTCGCAATATGCGAAAACGAAACAAACGTGGTAGCGTTCACAAAGGAGGGATAGATTAAAACCCTCGAGAATATAAACATCCAACCAACCACGCTTCTCAGATCCAAGCACACAGGAGTGAGGTGTGCAGAAGGCTGGCCCCCTGGATTGGCCAGCACAACAAAGAAGATATTAAGGAGGAGATGTAAAAAAATAGAAATGGGCGAGGGTGGCTAGGTTATTAAGTTTAAAAACAGAAGAGATAACACAGAGTACCACTATGTGTTTAAGATCATATTCACACAGAGCTGGCGACAGAGGCGAAGGAAAGAGGGCTAATTCTCTTGAACGCAAAGATAAGTGATAAGCAGCTAGAGCGTGAAGAATTCACTTCTGTGCAGATTTGCTTCAGATGCTACCGACTGAAGCAAGCACCAATCCACGAAGGACTGCAAGGAGCAGGATTCAAGTCAACCTGTCCTATTCCAGATATATTCGAGTATGAAATTGTCTTATGAGGGCGTCTTAACAGACCCCTCTCTTAACTTTCCATCCTTTTCCAGGACCAGACACGATGAATTCTGAGTAAAAATCCAGAATCGAATGCAACATCAGAATAAAATAAAACCGTACATCCCTTCGAAATATAGCATAAAATCCACGGAGAAATTCATCGATATACTCAACTCCACAAGACCGGCAGTACTTATATCATCCCTTAAGGTAGAAAGCTTGATTACGAACGTGCCACACTATCGCTCAGACCATCGACATAATTATAAAAAACGTACACTACAATCCTACAACATCTCCTACAAATCTTGACCCAAACATCTTAAGGAGCACGTTATGTTCATGTACATCAGAGGGGCTGTTCAGGACACCGGATGGTAATCTTACAGGCAAGTGGATGGAGTAGCTATGGGGTCAGCCTTAGAGCTGACTTTCGCCAACTATTATATGTGTCAAATTGAAAAGAGATGTTTGGACACCATGGAAAATATGCCACACAGATATTGCCAATATGTACTTAGATGACATCTATATCAACGTTCAAAACAAAGAACATCTGATAAACATCAAGCAGCAATTTGAGGAGAACTCCATGTTAAAATTCACTTATGAAATGAGCATGGGCAATAAACTGCCTTTCTTGGACGTTGAGGTTCAAACATCAATGGGAAGGTGCTCAATGCGGAGAGTGAATGCCCTGAAAGGTATAAAATAAGCGTAATCGGCTAATACATCCGCCGAGCATATAAATGCTGCTCTACGTGGGAATTTTGCCACCAACAGATTCCACGAGTAAAACAAACTCTCGTAAATAACGGTTCCTCAAACAACATGAACGACAAACAACTCCAATCATTTTTAAATAATCATTGCAAAGATACTGATAAAACTGAAAATAATCAAGAAGCTGTCAACAACATCAAAATGTATTACAGAAACCAGATGTCCACGGCCTATAAAATAGCTAAAAAAAACAAACAATCAAGAAGCTTATTAACCGTAACATCAAGGTTAAAAATCTAACAAATAAAATACCGGTAACTCAGTGTGATAGAAAGGTCTGAGGCCGCTAAAATTCAGCCGCTATTACATGTTAGAAACACATGCTACCCACGTGCCTTTGCGAGATGAAGCAGAGCACGTTATCGCCCAACATAGCAAATGTTTAATCAAGGAGGTTCACTCCCTGTTTCGCCTCCATACGTCGATCTCGCCAGATTGAGTTAGGCTTATGGGCAGTTAAGATATTTTCTCAGGCGCCAGCGGGACATTCCCCAGAACCCTCCCACTCAATTGTCCCCTACGCCAAGGGGATGGCTTCGACTATTTATATCATAGCTTTTCCCGATTGAAGCAGATCAGATCCAGATTATCTTCGCGAGGCTTCAAGCTGATCAGGTCTCCCTTGTGCACCTAGGAACTCTGCCGAGAAACCACTTATTGTCTAGAAGAGGACAATATATCATGAGTGCTAAGGTTCGTGCATTCGAGACGCCAATTCGACAATGCCCCCCTGTTGTTCAAAAAGAGAACAACGTAAGAACAGCCATTGTTCTTTGAGTCCGTTTGACAAGAGACGGTTCTCACCTCCCCCCTTGTTGTTCAGAAAGAGAACAACGTTAGAACAGCCATTGTTGTTCAAGCCCATTCCTCAAGAAACGGTTCTCGTTCCCAAGACATCACGCCTGGCTAATTTAATTCCCTCCCTTTTTTACGTTCTTTAAGAGAACGCTTGGTTTCAACAATAACCTCCATTGTTCATCTAGAACATCTCCGATTTGCTGTCACAAAGATTGCTCGTACTTCCTAGCCCCACTTCGCTCTCACTCTTCGAAGATAGTCCTTCCCTTTCGATTAAGGATAACACCCCGAAGAACCCTTTTGCTTGAAATCACCAGTGGACCGAAGATTCCTTCGCATCGTCTTTCTCTGCACAACACCTTTGTAATTACGTAAGCTGAGCATTAGCTTTAATCATTTAACCTTTTGTCAACGCAACCATGTGCTTTAAATGGTTTAGCGAATCATCTGCCCCCTTTAATTTTTATTTGTTTACCTTTGTAAATCTCTCCAAATCTTAATCCTGGGATTAGTCAGATATTCCCACGACCCTTTTCATTCTCCGTTTATGTAAACATTTTTTTGTGTGTTGTTGATAGTTTAATTAAGAAAACTCTATTCTATTAATGGTAGCCATATTATTTATCCTTGTGCCCCGTTCCACTTCACAAGCATATTGAATATAAATAAGCCTCTCCAGGCCCCCCCCCCTCCTCCTTTTGAACTAACCTCGGTCAATCAGATTACTACGCACTTGAAATATTAGAATAATTCCCTCAACGAATAGTTATATATGGTATATCGTCGAGAGCCTATTCTATGACACTCAGATTAATTTAGATGGTACGCTCAACATAAAAATAATTACTTGTATATTACATGCCAACGTGATAAATATAGCTAACCCTGGAAGTTATGCAACAACCGTCAACAGCATGTTACAGGAAAACGAGCTCGAACCGATGGAATTCACCAAATAAGTCGACTCATCGGCCATTTTCAGAATCAAAGTCACAGAAAAGACAAAACCTAAGTTAATCGAAGAGACAAAAGGATATCAACAGGCAGAAGAAGAGGACACAATTAGCGAAGACGCAGAGACGGCAAACTCCTCTGACGAAACAGAGCAAGAGTGCACAAGGGTTACTCCAAGGAATGCCGAAAGAAAGGACAAATATAAATTCGCAAGTAAAAGGTGTCTATCACGCAAAGATGAACTCCCGAAGGGACCCTCGAATGCAATCAGCAGACGGAGAACCCAGGAGAAACTTAAGAAGAACCTGAAAAAAGAGAAACACCGATAACGTAACAGATAGGACAAACTAAACGGAAAACGAATAAACGAACGGAAATGGACAATTGGATTATGGATATTAAGAAATTAAAAATTCTACAAATCAACACATGCGGATGAAAAGACAAGAAAATTATGTAAGGGAACTTATTTAGAAAGGTAACCCAGATGTTATACTAATATCAGAACTTGGAAGAAACACAGAAAACGAGAAATTAAAGATATGGAACTACAATGTTATTAACACAAATCCTTCATGAGAAACACACGACGGAGCAGCAATAGCTGTCAAGCAAGGATTTCTGCACAAAGCAATACAATGATTTGTAGATGCATATTAAGCTATAAAAATTAAAATGAAATTAAGCGAGATCATTGTGGCAACTGGATACCAGCAACCCAGGCAACCCGCAATTACCGGTACAAAACTTTACTAAACTCTTCAACTATAGGATACTGGTCATTTTGATGAGGGATTTAAACGCCCGTTGTGGGGTGCTGGATACAGAAATAATACAGTGTCGCAAAACCACTTAACACGCTTATCAATAGACGAATACTGCGAAGAGTCGGCCAAAATTCCGTACATAATTACAAAGAGATCACGCAACAAAACCGGACATCTGCCTGGCTGACTTCAATCTTCCCTTTAACTTTTTTAGAACCAGTGGATGTTCCTTGCTGTGATCAGACTGACTCTAATGTACATTAACAAGAATCCTATACAAATCCCTTTGAATAATTAGAAGGCATACCATCAAGCGGATTGGGATAAGTACAATGAATTACTTTAGACGTACGTGCCTAGCCCGCTCTTGGAAGCCACTCTTGAGGAAATCGACAGGGAGTTGGATAGGATCAGAGAAGAAATTATAAAGGTAGAGAAGGGGGCCGTCCCCATTAACTCATTCCAAACGATTAAACAATTTATCTGGACACCAGAAATGGTGGCTTTGAGCGAGGAGGTCGGCAGGACGGAAGAACATATAAGAAGATTGAGAACATCAGGGGAAGCATACAAAGCACTAAGGAGACACAAAAGAGAACTTATAGCACTAATTTAGGAAAAACAGGAGAAATGGTATCAGCACATTGAAAAAGTAGATGTGGAAACAGGACCAAGGGAATTTTGGAAACATATCAACAGATTAAAGACTTGGACAACAAGGGATAAAATGAAAATTAAGGATGTAGGGAACAAAATTTTAGAAGATGAGGAAGAATTAGAGGCATAATTTAGAGAGCACTAAAGAAATGTTTTCGAAATTAGCGAAGAAGAGAATGAGGAATATGTCATTGATTTCGAACATCAGATCCTGGACGAACTTAATGGAGAGAACGAAAGGACATACCCTTTCCACTTTGTCGAGGAAAGGAGAATCAACAAGGACGGAATAGACGCATTCATTACTTCTGAGGAATTAAAAGAAACCATAAAGAACTTCCGACAAACAGCCCCAGGTAGATCGTGACTAAACAGATTAGATTACATTGAAGCAACCCCTAACATACTGGAGTGAGTGAGAAACGTCTTCAATGCGTGCTTGAACACGGGATATTTACCTGATGAACTGAAAGTAGCGAAGATGATATTTATACCTAAGGTGGGAAAACCCCTAGATCAGGTGGATAACTACCGTCCCGTTTCGCTGCTAGATTTCATCGGTAAGGTATTGGAAAAAATAAATAGTAACAGACTATCCAAATTCGTTCATGATAATTGCCGAAAAACAGCTGGCAATTTGGCTTCAGGAAAAAAAGAAGCACGAAGATGGTCCATAGAGTCATCTTTGAAATGATTGCAAGATCAAAGAGAGAAAAGTGAGCGTAGACATCGTATGCCGCGACGTGTTCAAGGCATTCAACAAAGTGTGGCAGAGGGGTATACAACTCAGGATACTCAGATTAGGAATGAACACCTAGATCGAAAGGATTTTATGTGATTATGTAATGAGAGACGTGCCTATGTGGAAATACGACGACATAAAGGTGAAATATTCGAGCTCGCTGTGGGTTTGCCTCAAGGTGGATGTCTGAGTCCGTCTCTCTATTCAATCTACACAGCAGATATACTACCACCAAGAAATGAAGGCTGCTTGAGCATACAATTTGCCGATAACGTCACTCACATCATACTTTGCCCCTACAGGAACGGTCCAATGCAAGCTAGCTGACTGCAGAAGAGATAAAAAGCATTAATAGATACGAAAAAAAATGGAAAATTAAAACTAACAGGGATAAATTTAAAATGGTGCCAGTGTACAAGAGGAGCATCTCAGATGTATATGTAGAAGGACAGCGCTACAGATACGACAAAGAATGTAAGGTGCTTGGACTAACTATTAAGAAATCAAGTTATAAAAAGCACGTAACTAAGAGGGTAAATTGAGAGAAGAGCGGCCTGGCATTAGTGTACAAGTTAGTTAACCTAAGCAAGAACAACAAGAGAAAATTTTTTCAAACCATAGTACAGTCCGCAATTATTTATCCAACCATCGCGATGTACACGATCTCGAGAAGCAACCTATTAAGACTCCAAAATGTCCCCCAAAAAGTTATGTACTTAATAACAAACACCAGAAGAGGAGAAAGAAGACTACGAGACCTGCATAGGGAGGCTAGGATAAAGCCACTTAACAGAATAATTGCAAAAAGAGCAAGGACAGTCTTAGAAAAGACACAGAATGAAGTAGGAGTTGAATTAACCAACCAAATTGCCCAGAGAAAAAGATGGAGATCACACAGATTATTTCAAACATTTCCAATTATATATGAAGGAGGAGAAGAAGATGAAGAAAAAATATACACCTCGAGAAAGAGATTAATACTCGAAGACGACTAAGAGTAATTACTTAACCGAAGAAAACCAGAGAATACCATATAATCAATTATATCTAGAATAGGAATAGGAAAGAATAGATAGAGAGATAGAAACCTACTCCAGTGTTTAGTAAGAATATTTACTAATAACGGTTTGAACGCCTCATATGTAAATACCAATACTACGTTTTAACTTTATCACGCTAGCTATACTACCTAAAATGGACAAAGATAAGCCTGACCTCCAGGTGGCAATTAGCCTCTCTTTACAAACCTTTTACTTCCTTCAGCCTTCTGCATCTATTCTTCTTTAACTATCATATTTGTACACGGGAATCACAGTGCTACGTGGGACATGGGTCACGATAAACTGCAAGGTTCTAGTTAAAGACAAGCGAGACATCCTGGTTCGCATTCCACGTTAAGCTGTAGGTCGCATGACTAACTAATTCCACTTTTGTCTCCTACTATTTTCTTTTTTTATAATTTCATTTCATTTCTTTCATCCTTTCAGATTCTTACTACACTCATTACATCGGTAAAGAAGGCAAGAACATATCAAAACGCTCCGAAGATATTCGAATAAGATGGATAGCTCAGCAATTTCGTTTGGTTTTTACCAAAAACATTTATCTAAAAGAGATGAATACAGGACAAGTGATCTACTATCTACAAAATAGAATAAAAGCAGTTAGAAAAAGAGAAAGTTGCCAAAGAAAATTAATTAAGGCAAAATACACAGTGGTCTTAAAAAAGATTTGCATTCAGGAAATAGCAATCGCACGAGTGTTAGCTTAAAAATATTATAATTTTTCTCGGTCAGTTCTTTGTAATGCGTGAAAAGTTATATATGAAAATACGAATTTAATGTAAGCTTTATTCAGTACTATACCTACCCATTTCTTTAGAATTACTTTATTGCATATTAAATATTATCTTGATTTCGAGTTTCAAAAATACTGAAAGTAATAAATAACACTCTGGGCCAGTTTAGTGAGATGGGTTGTCATGGGGAAACAAAAACGATCTATGCCAAGTGAGGGTTCAGTGCGACATTCAATGATTGATTGTCATACCTTTGAGTCGAATAGAAACCTGTTTGTTTCCTAACAAGTCAATAAGCTTTGAATTATTTATACAGAAATTTCAATCTTTTATATTATATAACTTACAAGTTAAATTTCGGAAAATGCCCGCCCTTGAATTTTTATAGGCGCTTTGTTATAAATAGCTCTTTCACTAATTTCAAGCATGCAAATTTCTAATTATGATGTTGTAACGAAAAATAGATTGCCCGCCATCTTGGGAGCCACATTGTTAGTTGGAATCGCATCATCTTCTATTATATATCATTTTGAACTGAAGTTGTTTTCTGAATTAATATATGATATGGATATTTTATATTAATAAATTTTAAAGAAATTATGATTGATTTAATTAACATTCGGTGGCGAGGCAAAATATTTCTGAAGTCAAGCAACACGGTATAAAAACTAGGTTCTTTTGAATTTGACTCTAATGATAGGCTTTGGAATTAGGAATACGAAGAGTTTATTTAAAAATAAATGGGGGGCTTGAACTTAAAATTTATATAAAATAAATGGAAAAAAGTCTCTAAACTAAAAAAAAATTAATCATAAATATATATGAATTATCTCCAAAATCGAGGGTGGGCATTTTCCCAAATTTAACCAACTCAGCTAACATTGCACAAATACTTTGTCGTGTACTATTTTTTAGAAATATATTAAATATTCCCTATACTATTTATAAATCATGACATAGCGAACTACAGAATGAGCACAAATTCCATAAACAATAAACATTTTTAGATGTCTGTTATATCTATAAGAAAGGGTTTACCATTTAAAAAGCAAATACCTTTTATATTTTTTAATATATGAAATAATGTTTCTATCACAATGTATTGTTCGGAAATTTTATTGCATTAATTAGGAACTATTATTTTATGCAAGTGCTTTGCATTTTATAAGCAAACTTTCCAACGGTAGCGCAACCTTTGGACCACTCAGTATATTAAGTTATATAGTCTCTGGATTGTTGCTACGTAGTAACTTATTTAGACCTTCCATTTTTCAGGTTTTGCCTCTGTAGAATAACGCTTTTAATAAAATGTTTTCACTTGTTCAAGCAAAAATGATCGAAGATTCGAGACAAAGTTTGAAAACTCTGTAGTCTCTCACAAAATCTAACTTTAGTTATAAATTAGGCACATTAGAGCTCTATCTTTCCATTGATAAAATCACAAAGAATCCGAGAACTTCTAAAATGCCAAAGGAGCAAACCTATCAAGAGGTCACGAAAGCGGAAAATCTTATCATTTGTATTGATTTTGCTGCCGTCTGTTGAAAGCAGAGTTTCTGTCCATTCAAACCAGCTTTTTTCTCCCATTTTCATCTCTATAATATTTTGCAAACTCTTTTTATTCTTTTCTGAGGTAATTGAATTGTTTTTCCTCTTAAATATATTTGATATACAAACGAAATATGTGATTTGATATTTTTCTTAAGTTAATGAAAAAAATAAAGAAGTTTTAAATAAACTGGCAAGCTTACCACCTCTTGGGTACGCACAACTTTCTAAAAACAAAAGATGCTCATCCGGAAGACGTCCGCACATGCACAAGTGTTTTTCTGCAACCTGTGCACCAACTTTAAATTTTAAAAAATATAATTCACAATGGCAAAATGGAAGAAAAAACATTTACACGTTATTCTTATATCTTAATCCCCCTGGAAAATACGATAAATTTGTTAAAGCATGCACTTCATAGCCTCAATTTGAATATACTTTATAATAAAATCTACCACAAATGCCAACTCACCTTCCACCCTGAGTACAACCCTCCTGAATTCTGGTTTAAAAGCTCCAGCGAAGGGGTGATGCAAACAGAAATTCTCTCTTTTCCTCTTTAAATAAATTTGCATTGATCTGTAGGACAAAAGAAGACTAAAATTGTAATGGGCTGACCATTTCCATGCGACCTTTTCGGTTGCCTAGGGCCTACTGTTTTATTAGCTTCTAGGCCAAATAAAACATCCGTTCGATTCTCAGTTTCTCACAACAGATCTTCAGATCCTGCCAGTGTACTTGACGATTAGTACAACGTAGTAGGGCATTCACCTCTTAGCCCAACCTATCTTGGTGCGTGGTTGTGAATTGTGGGCAATAGAGAAAACCCGTCCACTATGCAGCATCTGGTCAGTGTGTGACTCTGCTATGGAGCGCATACACCTCACTTTACTGACCTTAAAAGTTCAAAAACTTTAGATAGGATAGGCTGGAGTGGATAGATGCGGGAAATATCCCAGCAACAATTTACATTTCTTTTTTTGAACAAGTTTTGACCATACAGTATGTTGGCAAATACTCGTAAAATTTATGATTACCTACCTTTGTATTGCGGTGGCTAGGAAATTCTGGACAAACATGCCTCTTACTCTTGGATAGGCTCTTCACTAAACGCTCTCCATTGGTAAATGGGTTTCCCATTTACCACTTTTAGGACCGCACTCCGGAAGCTCCATATCTCTGAGGAAGATATTTCTATATTTGCTATTCCGGGAGCCAATCCATGAATTTATCAGCAAAAAGGGTCCGCTAGGAGATCTTTCGTAGAAAGCATGGTTCTTCGAGGTCTCAGGACGAAAAGAGTGACATTCTCTCTGTGATGAGCCCACTTTGAGTCAAATACTTCTCCATTTCGGAGAATTATAGGCCCGAGGTTTGCTCTTTTGGCTTAGGGACCTTTTGTTTGGGGAGATGTGAGACTTCATTTTCTAAAATAGGAAGAAATCGAAAGGAAAGATAAGGAAGAAGTGGTTCTTATACTTGAGGCTTTTTGTGTAGAAAGTTAGTTCTAATGCCGTTTCGGCAGGCTTCCAGGACATGACGTCCGGAACTGGAGATTGAATCGGGTATAGAGAAGGAGGCGCTTCTACTGAATATAGTGAATCAAATACAGGCGGCCATTAAAAGTGGTCTTTCGACAGTCGATGGTTCGCCTGTGCAGGCGACACCGCAAGCTACTATGAATATTTTGAAAATAGTTTTTACAAAAGAACTGGAGGTATACTTCTACAAAGACATTATTAAAGAACTGTACGACGCTGGAGCAGTTAACGCCAAACCAGGGATGAACAAACATGGGGGTTGTATCAAATTTATACACCTACATGCTTCGGCACATTCGATCGTCAGAGACTCCCTGTATCGGGGTGGGCCATTTGGTATCACTACTGTGTCAAGGCCTCGTGTCAAAGCTGCGGGCGGGCTACTACTACCACCACCGCATCGTTCAAACAGATCTTTTGTTGCTGAAGTGCAAGGTGAGTTGAAGAAAATCTATGACAATTACACCACACTTCCTAATTGTGAAAAACAAGTGCGACAATTGCGGCAATCAACACCCTGTTTCTCGAAGCAATATGCCTCGTATATTTTCTAGAAGGTGGTCCTATCCCTACAGTTTGCGGACCAAAAACCTTTCAATCAAAATATGGATTTAGTCCTTTTGCGCCACTTGAAACCAGGGGGATCTTACGCCTCTCATTTAAAAAAACATCCTGTGTTACTTATCCCTCCAGAACTACGAGCCCGGAAACCTCTGCTTAGATTGGAAAATCACTTGAACACCCTCCACACCACCTTCTTCACCCTGGATGCTCCTAAGGTTGTGCTGTCGGATCCACATGCGAATTTCACCCTCCAGATGTCATCGCTTTCCTTAAGGTAAAGCGCCTACGCACCTCCTCCTGAATTATAAATCCGCCCCTGGAAAAACGAGGGCTACAACGGAGAAATGGCTCCCAATGCTCCTGACAAATGCCGGAAGTGGCACATCGAAGACGGGGGTCCCTCAATAAGACAAGAGAGTACCGGCTCCGTAGCCGCCATAACTACTAAAAGTGTTCGAGTTTTAGGGAGATAAAATTCGAATGCCCATTTACTGCCCCTGGGCATGTCTTCGAAGTCGACAGCTCCTTTCCCGCCCAACAGAGCCCAAAATGAATGTCTTCACCTGCAGGAGGTCCCCTCCATCTCCTTAAAGATAGAACTAGACGGCATTTTATTCAATTTTATTGCTGTGTTGTTCAGTATCACTAGAAGAAACTAAGGAATTTCGTCTTTCTTCGTTCTCCGTTAGTTGTCTACAGATGACCAAATGAACGCGTGGCCCAAATGCCATCCTCGATAGTTATAAGTGTTTTGCGACTACAACCCCACTTGATTGTGGCCACAAGGAAAAATGCGCGATTAACACCCATCATGGTTTCTCCGCTCAGCGTTTCGCGCTAAATACCTCTTTTCCAGCAGTAGCATTGCAGCTAAAGTTTGATACGAATTGAATTTTAATGCTCTGTCATTCCACTGCCAGCCGACTTGGACATGGGGAACTTACGCTGCGTCTTAGTATGATTTACGAGACATATACTCTTTTTTAGTGATCTAAATGATATGTACTCCTTCTGGGGCGAAAACACATTCAATCCCTATTAACAGGTTTTTGCCGACCAAAGTGATCGAAGAAATGAGGATCTTTGTCCTGAACGTGGACGAGATTGCGCAACATTGTCCATGGATGACTCATTTATGTATATGTCTGCTCTGTTTATCTTCCCTTCTGATTCACAGCTTGATTTGGGGTAAGAAGTATTAGATGACCCGCATAGTAGTGACCAAAACTGCATTCGTTGCTAGAATAACTACCTCCGTGGTGCTTGGAGTGGGTGTTTTGTCTAAAATTCAGTACATGACTGATTTAACTGTCTGAGTCGATGAGGGTAGGTCGATTTAATAGGCCGTCGAGTTTTTCATGCTGCTCACTCCCTTGCTGGTCAGCCGAGTGTGAGAATGACCTGAGAGATTAAAGATATGCTTAGATGCCAAAAAGACTTGTCTGTGACTGAATTTATTCGATCTAGAGATAAATTCAGATATTTTTAGACTCACTGCCCCCTGCACGTCTTCCCAGGCATGCATAGCTGCAAGTTAGAGAAAGATCCCTCTTGAGGTGTAGCGGAAGTAAGTTAAAAGGATCTCGAGTAAGATAGGGAAGGGTTTCTCCTATGCATCCTCCAATAAAGCAGCACTGCAATCTCATAGCCGGTCCTAATAGTTGAGCATTCACGACCACTTACTCCACATTTTATTTCCAGGTTGCTGCTCCACCAACATTTATCGTGTCTCCTAAGCTCACTGAAGCCGTCGACTGAATGCGGAGAAAATTTCATAGAAATGTTAACTATGCTCGTGAATTGCGTTCCTGTCTTGCTTCATATGCAGATATTGCGCGTGGTCTGTACGATATCTCGTATATTATGTTCTGAAATATGGTGGGTCGAGGATGGTCATTCTTTTAGATTTATTAAAAATTCTTTCAAGAGTATATACTCACAGACTCCTGTCGAATGGCTTCTGTGCTCGTTTTTGAAAAGCGGTAAGAGATCATTCTATACCGGCCGGCGTCTGTCTAAATTTTGTTTAAATTCCTTCCTTTGTAAGTTGATGAAAAAATTAGTAAATATTAGCTTAGCCTTTTTCCCGAACAGCAGATGCCAATTCTCCTCCACTCTGCTCAAGCGAGAAAATGCTATTTGCGAGGCCTTTCTTCTTATATGGCACTAGCCAACAGTATAAATCTACCTTGGGAAAGACCTATGATAACGCATGGAGATACCGTTTTATGGAAACCTTCCACAGCATCGGGGCGAGGGGCACCCCTACCAATCTTCATACGTGAGTTCTTACGAGATCCTATATCCTGCATAGCGCTATGGGAAGATATCCAATAGCCAGCGCATGTCTTAACGAAATGAGATTGTGATGTTTTGTCCAGAACTAAGGTACTACATACCTGAGACTATACAAGGCTCTATCTCGAACAAGATCTGTTCCTAAATGGCACTTGCCTGGATTCAGCAGAGTCGTGCATTATTATTAATCTTGTTTTAGAACAATGCCTCACCTGAGAGGTCTATATCCACTACCATAGTGACTTATGTATCTGCCCCATGCACATTTGTCATTCTGTAACTTTCATAACTTTACGTACTGATAAAGCCATGGTCTTGCTTATCCTTCTGTCTCTGCTTGGCGACAAGTACCTTCCACTGTTTTGAGCATTCGGCTCTCATTGCATCCTGTTCCAAACTCGATGGTGTTTATGCTCCTGAGATGCGCCAATCTTAACCTAAGCCTTTCAAGTTAGGGCTAGGAAACTGATTCGGTAGCTCAACGTATATCTAGGAATGGTAGCGTCTTTAGTTTGGCTCATAATGCCAACCTTGACGGTAATATCGTTGAGTCTTTGTCCCAACGCCTTTGTTTTTATAGCTGCTATCGCAACTGACGTGCTGCTTTCTACTTTTATAAAGCATAGTTGTTTAACGTTGGAGCCATGGCAGTGTAAACGGATGACTCCAAATCAAGGAGTAAGCAGGATTGCATGATGTATTCACCTTATTTAAAGAATGTTGGAATATATTAGGTACATGGCTCATCGCTATTGCTGAGTTGGTTGCATTAGTCGGCTTACTATGGGAGATAAAGCGTCTTGTGCAGTTCGTTCGGAGAACGGATTATGATTTATAATGCCTCAGAAGGTTCTAGAGGCATTATAAACTCAGCAGTCTCTGTTTCTTTGTATCCATGATGTCATGGCTACCACAAGGCGGGTGGAGATTGACATGAATTGATATACAGGCAATGAGGTCAGCCTATGAGCTAGGCAAAGAGTTCGCTAGTACTGGACGATCAAATCAGGGTTATCTATTGCCCACAGTAAATACATAGCACGAATCAGATCAACCGTCCTGGGTACCTGCCAACGAAGATGGTAATGGCCGACGGCAACCTAAATTTGGGCGCCATTGCGCCGCGGCTTTTTTCTTAGGATTAACCCTATGCCTTGGCGAATTCAAATGCTCTCTTTTTTCTTTAAATATGGCAACTTTGAATAAGCCCCTGCCATTTGATGAAACGCCCCACTGCTGCGTACTGCGACGATTGCTTAGTCTCCCATACTACCCGACATAATCCTTTTGTATGTCACAGTCTGGAGGATCTTCTTGCATGTACATTTTGCGGTAAAGGGACGAACGGGTGAGCTACAGCTTGTTCCATCTAATCGGTATGGGTTCGTATCCAATTAACAGTAGGGAAGGCTGTTCTACTTCATCGTGCTTGTCAATGATTGGGTGTCTGTGTGTTCGAGTTTCCTTTGGTACCTGAACATGCATTTGTCTTGTTTTAATTTCAGTTTGTTTAGATTGATTTATTTATGTTGTCTTTTGCGGTTCTTTTGCTTAGTTTGTTTTTTTTGCAATTTTTTTTTAAAATTTAATGTTTTCTAATATTAGGATACCTTTTGCCATTTTTGTCGACTATGTCATTGGTGGCACTCGCTAAATAAAATAATACCCCCCTTCATTTCATCGAATCTCAATGTTCGCCAACACAGTATTACGCTAGCTATATATATACACCAACAAAGGTGTGATAGAACAAACAAGGATTCTTTCCCATTTCCGTTCCTCTACGAATGCAATCTATTTATTGTCAGTTGTCGGATGGATAACAATGCTGCAGTTGACATCTGTAAGATTGCGTCGCATTCAAGCCCAAAGTATTTAAGCTAAGTGCCATTCAGAATACAATTCCCGTATCAGCAACCTCTCTCTATCCTTAACAAAATTACACTTTCACTATCTCCACTACTTTCTGTACAGATTTTACCTTGCAGACTTATTAAGAAAGATTTATTTGAAGTTGTATTTATTAAAAAAATTTATTCCAATAGGTTTTTTTATCTAGTTCTCTTTGGAATATTGCGGAATTTCTTCAAAAGAATTTTAAATTTTTGCCTAATCCTATGGAAATTTCGACTAGGAGGATGAACTTGCTTTGATCGTAGAAAAATTCGAATAATTTGACAAGGGAAAGGAAATGATAACTCGGAATATATTTATTCTTACAGCTTTACCCATTTTTGCGGCCTATTTATTCATCTTAATTGGTCATGTGCGGAGCAAGGCAAAATAACTAAGAATAAATCGAAAGAGGAGTCTTTGCTGAGCTGCAGTAAACGTCTCTTGCAGTGAAAAAGTAATAAACATAGCAACTATAATTAATGGTAATTAATAATGGTCCTCGTCATGCAAAATCAGACTTTTCTACCAAAAATATTCAAGAGGGAATTTATTATTTGTCTTTCCACTGTTTAGTGAAGAATTGTTTTCAATCTTTATTACCTTGTTTGGAAATACCCAACAAAGGTTAGTACATTTTACGAGGGAAGGTAAAATAAGGAATGAATTAAAGAATAATTATTAGGAACGATCTTGACGCACACTTTTTCAGTCCATCTCTTAATGAGCGATGATAAAAGAAAAAGGTTTCTATTGTAAAATACCTATTATGGTGCCTCTACTGAGAAGCCAGTATGAGTTATCATGGCGATGTCAAAATAGCGGGCATGGATAACAAATTTTGGTAAAAGAAGGCACATGATTTTAGATTGTCCACCTTGGGGTCACTTGAGTGGCTGTGGCATTTCTTGTTTCAGAAACTTGGCCACTTTTGTTATGGAAAACAGGTGGGTGTTGTAATGATATAGATTTAAATCTTCTGTTTGTTTTTACTGCTTGATTGACTAATGGCTGTTATGATCTAGTAGGAGACTTCGAAACCTAATATTTTTATGGTCTTGATTCTGCATTATCAAATAAAATAACCTATAAAATGGTATTTAATATAAAATATATGGAATTAGCAAATTAATCTAGTTTTTTAATTTTCCCCTTGAGCGAATATTTCTGTTTAATCTAAGAATAAACAATATGTTAAAGGCATATTTCAAGACCAGAAGCCGTCACATAGCTCCTACCTATCAAGCTTGAGAAGCTTGAGAGAAGAGATGATCTTCAAAGCACGCATGACAGAACCAATGGAGTTGAGCAGACCATCGCAACAGTGAGACCTTTAAAAATTTTCTAACCAAATATATTAAAATCATGATCACCCATACAGTTCATACGACTTGAAGAAACAGTCACTCAGTTATAGAACAGAGTCAGAGCAGAGAATTCTTAACAGCTGAAATACATAGAGTCAGTGCACAATTCGAGTAAGAAGGAGTTAGGGCTCTTTAGATCTTATATTTAAGAAGAAGGACTATAATGATAAATATATATCGAATTGGTGCTCAGGGCCATTGATAAATGAGCAGAAAGTCATGGAAACGTCTATTGCAAAGAAGAATACGGTTGCAAAGTTTTGAAACAATGTGAGAGATCTAGGTGTTTAAGTCTGTGATTCAGCTAGTGAGAGTTGCATTAGTCAAAGCATGAAGGAGAATACACAAAGAATGGCAATCTCAAAGTTGTTGGTTGTCAAAATAGAAACAGAAGCAGCTGAGATTACTGAGAAATCAGAGAGGATTTTCATAAGTTAATATGAATTTTGAAAAATAAGTGAATATCACAAGCAATACCTCACTTATGGCATGGTTGGTTTTCAGAAAGTTATCCGAGCAATATTCAGTGATGTTATTACAAACGGATAATTGCTTCGAATTTGTCTCAGCCATTGGGACTGCAGAAAAGGAAAGATAGATTTGTTTGGCATAAACACGGGAATAAAATGAATTCTCTAACGACGAATAAGAACAGCATTGTGAAGACAATAGATGCAAAACAAAAGCGCACCACAAACACACACTCTGCTGGCCAAGATATACATACTATTTCCTATAATAGAAGACATCATACGTGATGAGACAAGAGCTTAAGCAGTTAATGACAGTTTCCAAAACACCTAGGTATTCCCAGAACCTGTGAAGAAGAAGAGTGTGATTAAAACATAAAGTGTTACCAATAGGAGCAGTTTACTAGAATAAAAAGTTGACCATCGTCGAGAGCACGAAGTGACGGTTTGCTATATGGAAGATAGGAAATTTAGTGCTTGCACCAATAACCAAATATAGCTACGTTATCAAGAGAGTGAATGTTTATCCTGTTCACACAGAGCTGTTTTGATTGATAAAATCGAAACCTTCATTAGATTTGTTGAACGCGCTCTTCTATAGAGGTGAATATATCATAAAATTTTAAATGATATTATACCTGTTAAAAAGACTGTGGATTAGAACAAATGCCGTCAAATATTCGTCTTTTTCGAGCAAATTTATTTGACCGAAGGACTATAAGCTACATTCAACAAAAAATAATTTAACCCCAAAAACATAATCAAACTTGAAAATAATTTAATCTTTAAAAGATCAACCATTACCCAATTCAAGATTTGCTGATAAGAAGACAAATTTTATTTCGGTTGTTTCATTACAGGTGACCAGAAGTTGAGAAATAATGAGAAAGATGTGCATAAGTGAAGAAATATGTGGACATTTTTCGCTCGATATGACTCATTGAAATAGTATATGATCAACTATCGTATTTTACCAATTATTATAGATTTTTCACTAAATGGTAGTTGGTTCATTAAAGATCGTTCTTTTTTACTAGTAATTTATACCAAAGAACAAGGTCGATGCTATGTAAAGCAGTAAGAAAGGTACCAAATTACTCAGCTTCACAATGATGCAAATCATAAATTTCCAAAAAGCATTTAATTATATTTAAGTGTATAAAATAGACTCTAATTATGGTATATAGAATAGAATATTAAGCATAGTGCAATAATTAATTTTTTCAATTTATCATGTGCCATCCCAAGTGGATTTGTTTACGAGTACAAAACTGCTTTTCCTTCTTTTAGGCCTGTGAAGAATTGTCAGCATCTTTTTCACTGGACAAGAAACAATTAAAGACTAAGAATATCGAGGTGTTAGGTGTGCAAGTGCACAACAATAAAATAATCTAACAAAATGTTTCGCTATTACTGATAGGGGTTGGTATGTTTTGTTCAACTATATAAAACCTCATTTTGGCTGTATTAAACCTGCATAAAACCTACTTAGAGGTTCAAATCTTTTGATTATATGTCCTAATCCGTCTAAGCATAGCTAATGAGCGGTAGGATGGCTTTC
Source organism: Ceratothoa steindachneri (assembly GCA_963969495.1). Lineage (NCBI taxonomy): Eukaryota > Metazoa > Arthropoda > Malacostraca > Isopoda > Cymothoidae > Ceratothoa > Ceratothoa steindachneri. The sequence goes on along the minus strand of OZ018330.1, from coordinate 139,942,863 downwards.
AGGCGAAGGCTTTTCCTTCTCTTCTGGAAGTTGGAATTAAGTCTTAAATGATTTTTCGATGCAATCTTCGGTTCATTTTCCTAAATAAGGAGGGCACTGCTAGGAGAATCTAAGTTGTATCGAAGGTCTAATCTTATAGAACTGTAGCATATTAAAAAAATAAAAATGACGATGTGTGCCCAAAGTTGGTTGCAGCTAATATAGAATGTCTAGTCAGAGACCATTTTGTCCTTTCTCTATCGAAAGATACAAAATATTTTTGCTCTCTAATTATTCGGAACAAGTTGGGTCATCTCTGAATTCTCTTACTCGTTTTTACAGCATGAAACCTAGGACGAATAACTGCATATAAAAATTAGTTTAGTATAGTATTCGATATTAAACATTGGTCAGAATAAAAATTCTCCCATGTCCTTTCTGTAAAAATCGGTAACTTGCTCATGAGTGATTAAGAAGAAAAATTATAATATTAGATATTTTAAAACCCTCCAATTTAAAAATCAATTAAAAAAGTTAAGTGAACTCTAATGCTGCTGTGATTGTTCATTCTGAATGGATATTTGAAGAATTTAATGGTGCCTATTCATTGGATGAAATCAGGTGATTTTCTGAAATCTAGTGTTTGTAAACTTGATGGCACACCTTTTGGTGAACATAACTTCTATGTTTCTGATGTCACTAAACCATACCTTAGTGATTACTTACTGTATATAATGTATGCTATTATTCATTCTCGTCTTGGATCCTTTACGATGCAAGAGATAATCTCTTTACCTCTGCTGAAGCATATAACCGGTGATGGTACACCACACTACCCTGTGTTTGCTGAAATTCATTTTTAAGATCAAGAGATGTGTTTTGCAAGATTTTCCTGAAGTTAGGGTTTAAGAGGAAGCCATAAACAAAATTAGTTATCAGAATAATTAGGTATTTTATTTATTAAATAGGTACTAAAATTTATTTTCGGCAGTAGGTAAAACGAATCTTCTGAACATCTGAATCCTACAATTGATGAAGTTAATATTAAAGCCAATAAAGTCATTCATGAATATTTGGACAGAGATCATTAGGCTATCTAAGAGTCAATGCTCTAGTCCTGTTATTTCAGTTATAAATCCTCTCTCGAATGATGATTTTCTAGCAAATGAATATTGTTCACAACGCAATTGCCGACATCTCATTAAATTGCCAACATTATTTTTAATTTCTCTGATGCTACTACTATTTCTAATTTTGATTTGAAATTAGTGAAATTTAATATCGCTTACGAAATAAAATGTACACAGTAAACTGCATTTAGGGTTTAAGTTAGACTATTTATATTTGATAAAACCTCATTTTTGTTATCTTGGGTGCCTGGTACTCATGATCCATTAATAAAAAAATATTGAATGGAATGAGTGAATTCCGGTCTAGCTGTAATAATGATGTAATATTTTTCTAAAGGTAATGGTAACCAATTAGATCATGTTACATTGGTTTTGTTTACCTTATATGAAGCAGAATTATAACTTAATATATAAAAGGCATTTTTTTTTGCTAAAAATAATAGATTTAGAGATTTACTATGCCTAATAGTTATATTATGTTTCAGATTAAAAGGTTAAGGTTGTAAAATAATAGCCTTTTCTTAAAAATGCGTTGGATGTCGGAAAACTTTTGTGATTTTCTGTTTTTTCACAGGAAACTATATTCAAAATATTTAAACATCAAGAAAAACGAGTCTTTTTTGTGGCTTTACTATCAATTTAAGTGTGCTTAATCTAAATTTTATAATCTAATAACCCTATCGTGTTACATTTTATTGTAATATGCCTAATAAACATTCATATCTGTAGACTAAGAAATAAAATAATGACATTGTCTTTAGAAAATGAATTGTTTTTCTTGTTAATACTCCATATTCATTCAAATTTGCGATTAACAAGGAAGTTAAAATGAGCCTCTGTACGTTTTGTAGATAGTATTTAGTTTTACGTTTGTTTCATGTCCTTGGTTTGTCTAACTTAGATGCGATGTACTCTCTGGCACAAAGGAGAGAAGAGAATGAAGAAAATGAAGCTACCCTGACATATTGCACCACACTTGATTACTCGTACTTCATTCACTAAAAAACACTACGTTGGCCCTTTGAATGCACACCATGCAGCTAAATTAGTTTCATCCATGGTTAACTGGAAATTCTTTAAAACCTTAAGTTGACTAATCTGAGGACTGACACATTTACTTTCTTAAATTTTACGAAGGGCGGTCAATAGGTTTTGCGAATCGATAAGGTAAAACAGAGGAAGGAAGATGGCTGTTTATAGGGGTGTTAGGACAAGTTATGACAAGTCAGGACCTGCAGCCGCACGATCTCGCCTTGTCTATTTAAGGAGCAGTAGCTGATCGCAGATCATCAGTCACAAATCTTTCAACAATGGAGAAGGTTGAGCAGCACGCAGTGATCAAATTTTTGACCAAGGAAGGCAAGAATGCAAAAGAGATCCATGAACGCATGGTTGCTGTGTACACCGACACCGCTCCTTCCTTTGCAACCATTGTTCGCTGGAATAGGGAGTTCCGCATGATCGTGAGTCCCTTGAAGATGAACCCCGTCCAAGATGACCGTTGGACGTGACCAACGAGGACAATGTGACCCCCCATGTGGAGAGGATCATCCTCGAAAATCGACACGTGAAGGTCGAACATATCAAGCGAGAACTTGAAAAAAAAATGAAAGTGTTATTAACATCATTCACGACAATTTGGCCATGACCAAGGGTCTCTTTTCGTTGGGTCCCTAGAAACCTCAGCCCCATGATTGACCTCAACGTCGCAAAGATCGGAGGAGCTACTGCTCCTGTACAACCAAGACCCAGCGGGATTCGAGTCACGCATAGTAACAGGTAATGAAACGTGGGTCTATCACTGAGATCCCGAGCCTAAGCTAGAAAGCATGGCCTGGAAGCACAGGGGCTCTCTGACCCCCATTAAGTTCCGAACCCAACCCTCAGCAGGGAAGATCATGGCCAGCATCTTCTGGGATTCTGAGGGAGTGTTGATGGTGGACTATGCGCCTCAAGAAAGGACCTTTACACTGCCAATATTATCCCGAGGAATTGGCTGGGTTCAAGAAGTGCATCCGTCAGAAGCAGCGTGGCAAGTTGACACGCGGTGTCCTGCTCCTTGACGACAGTGCCCCTGTTCACAAGGCCAGTGTTGCACAAGCTGCCCTGCACGAGTGTGGATTCAAGGAGCTCAACCATTTTCTCTACAGTCCAGATCTGGCCCCTAGCGACTAGCTTTTATTCCGCCAGCTCAAGACTGCACTGCGTGGACGCCGGTTTGGGGGCGATGAAGATTTCCAGCTCGCCGTCCAGGAGTGGATTGAACAGCACTCGGGAGATTTCTGGTTGTCGGGAATTCGACGCCTCAGGGGCAAGTGGCGCAAGTGCATTTAGGTCGAGGGTAGTTATATTGAAAAATAATAAAACACTGTTCCTCATATCTCGCTTCCTTATATCCGAATTGCAAAACTTACTGAACGCTCCTCATATTATCAGTTAATTTTGGAACTCTATCCTAGAAATAGTAGAAGTACAAGTTATGATGCTGCATGACTTTTTCATTCCGCCCTCTTTTATATGTAGAGGTGGTAAATTACTCTTATTCTTTTCTTTTTGAATAGAAGTTCATCGAATATCTTTGAGATCCGGGTATTAGTGATTCGAGGTGGTCATGCTAAAATTGTATTTTTTTTTTATATTGGTTACTTGTTTCACTTTTACACAACGTAGAAAGATTTGTTTAACACGTGTGTAACTCATTAAGATAGTCACAACTTTCAAATCTGTACAAATAACCATTCGATCTTTTGTAATTTATGCGCTTTATTCTGAAAGAGATTTTTATATCTCTTAAAATGAATGAGTAAGCAATTGGAGTGGATGACATGGTGCTTCTAAAGAATAATAAAACAGCTTTATTGCTCTTACGTGATGCATCAATAAACCATATCCAGTGGTTTTGCAAGCATAGCTCAATTCAGGACCACTAAATATTCTTTTGATATCATTAAAAATACTAAAGCTGTTCTTCCTTAATTATAATTGCTGCAGATCTGACAAATGCTTCCTTAATATTGTAATTCGTGCATCTCTATCCTAAAGATACCATTTTCGTTACAACAGGCTAAGAATTTTCTTTGTTACTTAATAAAAATTATATCAAAAACAAAATCATTGAGTATAGGTTGAGTGAGGAGATGTGTTTTCTTGCCGTATTTTGTTCGTCACTCATATATAGAATCATTTGCTCTTGGTTTGTTTGACTTGGCTCTGTCATTGCTTGGTATTTTATATAGTCAGTGAGGAACAGTTATATTACTTTAATGTACGACAGTGCGAATAACAGACTGAAGATTTGTGGAGATATTTGACTTTATGCCCTAAATTTGAGACCTTGAGTGAGAAAAGAAAACATCATATAGCACTTACTTTATATTTAGCATAAATAAGATATCTTGTTAGAACATTAAAGTAAATGGGAACATATAGGCAAGAAAAGTTAGTTGTGATATCTGTTAAACAGAAGTAGTAGTCGGTCAAATGGTGGATTGTCTCTTTCCAGATCATTTGCTGACTCAATTTAAAAACAGAACTACTACCCCTGACCTATTCCGATAGTGGAATTGTGCACTTAATTCAGCAAATAGTTAGATAGTTATATGGAGACAGAAAGGAGTACTTAGTGGACTCAAAGGCCAGTCCAATTCCCTACTAATATGCTAATAGTCTTCATTTGGACATTTTGTCACGATGCTTACTCCGCGCTATTCAATCACCAACATGGTTACGTATTTAAACAATATCATTATTCTTAAAATAACTGTTAATATGAATTTTAAAACTATTCACACTAATAGCAGGGAGTTTGTTCCATTTATCGGTGATTTTAAAGGTGAAATAATTTCTAGCTATCTTCGTTTGAAACCTTCATCCTTTTAAGTTAAAACCGCTGTTACGTGTGATGTCATGGTCGTATTTCAAAAAATTTTCATAGTTTAAGTTTTCAATATTATTTGAAATTTTGAATACTTTTATAAACTCACCTCACAATCGCCTAGTTTCAAAAGTCAGTAGTTTTGATATATATATATATATATATATTTATATATATATATATACATATATATATATATATATATATATATATATATATATATATATATATATATATATATATATATATACATAAGTTCCATCATTGACGATGGAACTTAAAAACAACTTTTCTCCTCTGGCTCTAATCCCGGACTTATGTATGACCTTCCTAAAATCAACAAGCTTAATGTTCCCCTCCGCCCCATACTAGCTGCATACCCAAGGCAACCTTCAAGTTGGCTAAATATCTAGTACCTCTACTTAACCCTTTTACCATTAATCAATACAAAGTTAACAATAGTTATTCTCTGGCTGAAGAATTCAGGAACTTGAAACTTCCTCGTCCTGACTTTTTGTGTAGCTTTGATATCGTCTTCCTTTTTACAAATATCCCCGTAAATGAACCATAGACCTAATCATCCAAAAGACCTTTCCAAAACCGGATTCGACCTGTCATAAATTCACACCGTTGCTTTTACGGTCTTTCCTTGAACAAACCATTAGAGAAAACTGTTTTCTGTTTAACAACTCCATCTATCAACAAGTTGATGGTGTTGGAATGGGTTCCCCCATGGGTCCTCTTCTTGCTGACATTTTTATGTCCAACTTCGAAAAAGTTTCTTTGCGAGAATGCCCTCCTGATTTGAAACCGATATTTTACCGTCGTTTTGTTGACGATATGGCTATAATATTTTAAACAGAACAACAGTCTCTTTCATTCCTTGAATATTTGAATTATCGCCATTCAAATATAAAATTCACAATTGATAAAGAAAAAGATGGAAAATTACTATTTTTGCATTTTCTCATATCACGCTCCTCGCCTAAATTCACCACTTCCGTCTATCGTAAATCCTCCTTTTCTGGTCTCGGCATGAACTTTTCCAGTTTTTTGTGATATTTCTTATAAGATCAACAACATCAAAACCCTCCTTCACCGTGGCTTTCAGCTTTCATCTGATTATTTTCTTGTTCATTCAGAATTCAGTTTTCTAATGATTATTTTCAAAGGAATTGATTCCAGCCAATGTAGATCACCTGGTGGCACCTGGGGTAAATGAATTTATAGACGACTGATGTCCGCTATTGTCTTCTCCCTGATATTGGCCCACTCAACCTACCCTTACGCCGAAAACTTAATAAGCTTTTAAAAAGATTTTACACACATACCAACTTCAAAATAGTTTTCCTTAACAACTTTCATATTGAAAAATTTTTCAGAACTAAAGACTGGCTCCCACCTGAAATGAGCTGTGCAGTTGTCTATAAATTCATTTACCCCAGGCGGCACCAGGAGATCTACATTGGCAGCACTGTTCGCTCACTGGGGGCTAGGGTCTGTTCTCATCTAGGTATTAGCTTTCGCACTGGCTCCACCTTGATCAATAAAGAAACCTCTCCCATTCGAGATCATTCAATTAAAGGTAGGACAGAAATTTCCCACAAATCTTTCAAATTATAGGACATGCAAAGGGCTCCACTTCCCTGCGCATTCTCGAATCATTATTTGTAAAACAACTAAATCCCAGTTTAAATTCTGATTCATCTGCTTTTCCCCTTCTCATTTCATAAACCACTCAAAATATTTTCACAACCTACCAATCTTTAATCGGTTTCTTTTATAATCTTTCCTCAGTCTCTCTGCTTTTGCCGTCCACTAAAGGTGACTAATATTTTTGTGTACCAATTAATTGCCCCAATTAGTATATTTTTTATATTTATCCATATTTATAGCATCTATATTTAGTGTCAAGTTTTCGAATGATTTTTTTACATTTTCCATTTATTAAATAATTTATTACTATTGCTGCTTCATTAAGTGACTAATATCTGTGTCAACCAATAATTGCATCAACTAGTTATATTTATCTATATTTAAAGTACCTATAATTGACCCATATCTAAATTTAAATAGTTTTCAAACGATTTTTCATAATTTCAATTAACTAAATAATTTATTTCTAATCCTTGTGTGCATTATAATTTTTGTAATTTTAAACGTGTTCTAAATCTATCTTATAGACCAGAAGATGGGTAAGGTACCCGAAACGTTGTACTTAATTAAATGAGAAATTTTACATGTCTCATTTTGGGATTTATCCTCAACCTATATATATATATATATATATATATATATATATATATATATATATATATATATATATATATATATATATATATATATATATATATATATATAAATCAATGGGTAACAAATTTTTACAATTTTTTTGTTTATCTTATTTGTTTGAGTGATTTTAATACTAAATTTTGCGCCTATTCCAAATATGTCCTTACCTTTTCTCACCATCGACCGTTTAAAGGATATAACAAAATTATGCTAATATATAGAAATGTATAGGGTACGGGTAAAGCACACTTACATTTGTCGCTATTTTATTTATTTTCTTTTTCAGGTTTATATCATAAATATTGACTTTCTTGATTATGGCTACATGATGATGCAGAAATTCACCAGAATTTTTCTGTTTGGTGTGTAGTTTCTATGTCGAGCCTAAGCATGTATCACATAAAATTGTTGAATGTGAAAAATACCGGATTGCTTATAGACTGCAGTTTGGAATGAGTATGGGTGACCAAGAAAAACAATGCACCCCCACGTGATATGTGGAAGTTGTCGATCAAATTTAGATGCATGGCTGAGAGCTGCAAGAAAAGCAATGCTATTTGCTGCGCGGAGAGTTTGGCGAGAGCCAAAATATCATCACGATGATTGATATTTTTGCATGATTGACATAGCAAAGTACAGAAAAGTTAGGGGAAGAAAATCCTCTATTGCACCTTTGCAACATGATGACACCTTATTGATTCCACGGCCGCCAGAAAATTTAAGTAAATCATATCAAATTGTAAGCTATATTCTTTGTAACAGAATCAATCATGAAATATTTAAAAAATCGAGCTAATGTTTCTTTAATGTGATTACACCTGCAATCCATATTTATGCTCCAGCTATTAAATGCATCGAATTTATATATTTTTACAGGTAGATAGTATAAAGTAGGTCTCATCAGGAGTTGCGGAAGATTGTGACAATGAAGAAATGGATGAAACATTGAGCCAAGAATGAGTACCCGCTCACACTTTCCAAATCAACGGGAACTGGATGATCTCATCAGGAACTTGGGTCTCACTATGTCAGATTTAATGAATGGAATCTGTTTGGGGAGGACTTCTGATCAATAGTATACACGAAGCACCATGACGAATTCCAAGTATACTTTGATATAAGTGAGGATCTCTGGTTCTGCAAAGTTATTAATGGCTTGTTTACAGCTATTTTAATTGAGCACAACCCTGAAGAATGACGACTTTTTATATATAGTTCTACAAAAAGCTCAAAGCTGTTTTATGCACATAATGAAAATCAGTATCTATCCCTACCTATAGCATACTCGGTACAGCTGAAGGAAGAATATGACAATGTAAAAAACTTCTCGAGACGGTAAACTATAGTAAGTTGAAATGGCATGTTTGTGGTGAATTTAAACTTTTTGCTTTATTACTCGGAGTGCAGCGTGGATACACCAAGTATTCATGTTTTTTTTACCTATGGAACAGTAGGACTAATCATTAACATTACTAGAATGTTGAATGGCTTTCTTGAGAGGACTTGCAGCCAGGAAAACTAAATGTCATTAGACAGCCTCTTGTAGAGTCTGACATAGTTTTGCTAACTCCACTTCATATAAAGCTTGGTTTAGTTAAACAGTTTGTAAAAGCATCAAATCATGGTGGAGAAGCATTCCAAGAGATTCGTCAGAGGCCAAAGTTAGGATGGTATATTTACTGGATCGCAAGTAAGGAAAATGTTGAAATCAGTACAACTTGAGAATGCAAAGAGCGATGCCGAAAGTGAGGCAGTATGTGCATTTGGAAATATAGTTAATGGATTCCTTAGGAAAAATAAAGACCCAAACTACAAGCAGCTGGTAGCAAAACTTTTAGAAACTTATAAGAATTTAGAATGTAAAAAGTCACTAAAGGTACACATTTTGCATTCATATTTGGAGGTTTTCGTGAAAATTATAGAGAATGAGTTTGGAGTATGGTGAGCGGTTTGATCAGGAAATTGCTGTAATGGAGAAAAGATACCAAAGAATATGGGACACTGCTATGATGGGAGACTATATATGGTCACTGGTGTGTAAAGTTCAAGGTGCTCACAGTAATAAAACACGTTCTTCAGTGCACTTGTAGTAGGTTATAATTACATTTTCTCATTAGTTTAAAATGGAATATAAGGACAAAATATTATCAGCTATTATTTATAGACAATATAAATATGCTATATTTAGTGACCTGTTTATTGTTAGTTTTATATACCAAATTACAATTATCTCCAAAACTATCAATGCTATGCAATTTCCAATGGTATTTTTTTAGTTAGGGGGTAAAACCACCTTAGAAACACTAAAAACATTTAAAGAAACAAAACTAGTGTTCCCCAGTATAATTTTTCGATATAGAACTTATTCTAATTGAAGGTTTTAGTTTAGTTGCTCGCCGTTGATGTTTTTCAATTTTATTGATGTTTACATGTGTTTAAGATGAACACAACTGTATCGCATATTCCAGGTAATTATATCTTAGTGTTTGTCTTTAAGGTCCTTTGAGAGCCGCACCCCTAAATCTTTTTCTTAGACGACGGAGATAAGATTTTTACCACCCACTTCATAGTTAAAACCTGAGTCATTTCGACCTACATGCAAACCTCTACACTTTTGTAAATTGAATTTCATATTCCATGTATTAGACCATTTGGAGATTTTATCTAGATCCCGCTAAATTAATTTGCCATCATTCTCATTTCAAATTTTACCCCTAATTTTTGTGTCGTCCACAAATTTGGATAATCTACCAAGCAGGACAGAGTCCATATCGTTGACATAAATAAGCAACAACAATGATCCCAACACAGACACCTTGGGGCACGCCACTATTTACATTTTTCCACTCTGAAAATTTGCCGTTTAAAACTATTCTCTGCTTATGATTACTTAGCCACGACTTTATCCATTGTAGGAACTTTCCCTTAATTCGATGAATAAAAGGTTAAGGTAATAATCGCATATGAAGCACGGTGTTAAATGTTTTAGCAAAGTGCAAGTAAACTATGTCCAAAAATCTAATTCGTCATTGCTTTTAATCATGTCATAAAATTCAAAAAGATTAGTTAAACATGAACATTTCTATCTAAAGATATGTTGACTATCATTTATGAGATTATGCGCTTCCAAATAGACGATCACCGTATCGCGAATGACGGATTCCATTAATTTACCTACAATGTATGTTAAATTATGTTGGATAATTGGTCGAAAGTTCTCTTTTTCCCTTCTTAAAAATAGACATTATATTTGCTAGTTTAAAATCTAATGGCACGACAGCTCTTCTAAACATTTAGTTAGAATATTTCGTTAGCGGTCCTACTAACACTTAACACCTTTCGAATTTCTTTGAAATGCGCCAGATAGATTAAACAGGACCAAGAGATTTACTGGATTTAACTTTCTGATATAAAAATCATTTCTGCTTCTAAGAATTTAATATAGGTTAAAAGGGTATGCTCGTTAAAGTTCATCACGTTGTTCGTTCGTGGTATATTATGTTCAGCTCCGTTTCTAAATACCGATGCATACAGGTTAGTTAATATATTAACCACCTTTTCTCTATCCAAAACTAATTGGTTATTGGCATTTTTGATAGGTCCTATTGTTTCCTTTATCGGGATTCTATTGGATACATAATCGAAAAAACTTCTTAAGGTTAGATTTACTTTCTTGGCCAATTTGAATTTCTTATTTTCTTTTAGCACTTAGTATTTCCTTCTGATATTCCCTACGTTGGGCTACGTAAATTATATTCTTTTCATCGGATGGGTTACGCCTGTGACGTGTGTATGCACAGTTTCTATCCTTCAATTTGACTTCGCTATCATGATTTTACCATTTTGCATCATTTGAGGTTTTTCGTGTGTTTTCTTTCGAATGATTTGCTCATCTAAATCTCTAAAATGATCGGTGGAACAGCACAGGCACTGATTAACATTTACTAACGTTAGATCCACTTGATCTCTCTACACTTGCGGCTGAAGCCATCAAATTCCGCACGTTTAAAATTTTGCACCTTAATATCATTATTTTCCTTGTTACAATTTATATTAATATCGAACTCTATTAATTTGTGAGCGCTGGAACCTATACCTTACCTTATACTAATACCCGAGATAAGATTAACGTTGTTAGTTAGAATTACATCTCAAATATTTTCACCTCAGATTGGTTCACTGACTTATTGTGTTAAGTAGTTTTCTTCCATTAACTCCAATAGCCTCTGCCCTCCCCGTTACATTTAATGTTTCATAGTTAATATTTCTACAATTTAAATCCTCAATTAATAAAGTGCAATTATTTTTAATGTTACTTTCAATAATGCTATATATTTTCATGTCAATCTCATCCTGTTTGGGTGAGGGTCTATACACTACAAAGATATTTATTGGAAAACAATTTAATTTTATCTTGGCTCATATTACCTCAACTTCTTTGGGAAATTCAATTTTAATTTTAGTTAAACTTATATGATTTTGGGAGTACAATAGTACTCCTCAACCCCATTTATGCGTGCAGTCTTTATTTATTAATTTATACCCTGGTAGTTGCAATTCGCCGATATATTCTCTTCTAGATGTCTCCGCCCATGATTCCTTTATTGCTATAATATCAAAGCTGCGTAAGGGCACTAAACATTTAAATTCACCAAGCTTATTTTGAATACTCCGCGTGTTACAGTAGTAGACATTTAAATTTGTTTGTGCTCTATACTGTCCGATGCTGTTCTGTCCGAAAATTTGCAAGTGAATTATTAATTATTATTCCCAGCTTTGCCGCGCCCACCCTGTTTAGATAAAGGCTTTCTGGCGAAAATAGCTCTATTTGTTCGTGAAAATCATCCACAAATCGATGAAGTACACTCCCTCCTCCTGGACAAGAACTTTAAGAGTGTTGTTAATATAGGATGCTCTTCCAAAGAAAACATTTACTGCACCTATTCTGGGAAGGATACCTGTAAACGCCATGTCCCCACTCCTTTTTTATTGTTTCGGTGTCAGCGCTCTGCAAATATAGCAGAAGAGGTCAAGAGAAATGAAAATATATTTAGATGACCTATATTAAATTATAACTTTGTAGAAAATGATAATTACGCAGTCGAGGTGACATCAAAAGCAACCTGATGCGCGGTCCAATTATGATGTTTCAGCATGCAAATAACGCCATTATGACGTCATTTACAGGGAATTGGTAGGACATGCAAACAGTTCGGTCTTATTTTTGTGATCTACGTATAAAACTGCGTTGGAAAAGCAACTCATATGGCAACTGATAGCAAGAGCATAAGCTAAGATATTTGAGTATTTTTCTGAATGGTGGCGATGCAGGAATCGCTGTCCACGCCAAGATGGCGAAACTGGCAAAATCACGCCATCGCTGACACCCTCACTAAGCACCAAGCGCCCACTTTCACTCAACCTTTGAGATGCTCTCCATCTACAGGAACTGCAAGCAAGTTGACTTAAGCGAACAAAGTAGAATTCCTACTTGACACTATAAATAAAATATTACATAATGGGCGTGCGTTTGTATAGGCAACCGCTTCAATGGTAATCCTCTGTAAAATATTTACACTCTCTTCAGGCCTGCATCAAGCAATCTTATTGTTCAAATGCATTCTTGACGCATTCCCTATGGCTAACAAAATAACAACTAGCAATCATCTTCCACGGATACTGCGAATAGTTTCATGATTCAAGTGATTAAATATTTGCAAGATGGAATGAAACACTGACTTCTTTCCTGCGAGCTGGCATTTGAGACACAAAAGTTCACGTCCTTCTAGGCCATCGTACATCGCTAATACGAGCTTTAGTATTATCACCATGGCAGAAACTCATCCTGGTGAGGTGGAAGCCCACAACTCTCCTATAGTAGCTCGGCGATACCGCGGATGGCGACTTCCCGACGGCACAGCTGAGGTAATCTTTCCATAGTTGTTTCTGCATTTACGTATCATACATCCTGGAGTCAATGTGGGAAGTCAACCCAAACGGTAAAATATTGGCATTCATTGAAAGAACGGACAACTGGAAAGTGGTTGGCTCCCCCCAAGTAGTTCTGAACTACTGCAAATTTATCGTGGTCAGGGTTCATTGGCGGCAGCAACTTTTCCGATATTACGACGATGCACATGCACCCCGTATCTCTGACCAGGGTTGAAACCTGCCAACAATTGACCGATCCAATTTCAAATTCGAGCGCACTGGGGGAGTTCTTGTTAAATAAAAAATTAACTAGATGTCCTGGGGGGCTATTTGCTGGTGGGGAAGCAGGTGTTTTGGGGGCAAGCAGACGGAGGAGAAAGAGAGGCGTTACTTGGTGGACTTGGTGGCTGGGAGCAGAACGGAATTGAGAATTTTGGACACAGTTCGTCCTCACATGCCCGGGGCTTTCGCAAGAAAAAAGATTATGGGTCGTTTGGGGTAATCCGACGAAGAAAATTAAAGACGGGTGGTCTAGCATCCCTAGGTTCAGACGGGGGATGATATTTCGGTGTGAAGGGACCTGGGACTTTTACGAATTTGGGAGAGTTCCTCGAAAGAAATTTAGCGAAGTGGTCTCTACTCTTAGAGGAGGGAGGATGACTCTTCTTGGGATCTTTGGGGTAAAGATTATGACTGGCCGCGTGCAAATCCGCTTCTTCAATGCATTCTTTGAAGAAAGCAATTCTTTGGTGCTTCACGAATTCACGGATTTTAGAGGGCAGCGTAGCCATCAATTGATCCCGCAAAATGAACTCGAACAGAGACTTATAGTCACTGTTTACCTGGGCGGAGTCTAACCAAATCTGCAGCCTTTTTTGAGGGTGAATCTGAAATGGCGCTGAGTCTGGCCAGGTAGCAACCTTGCCTTACGAATTTTTGCCCTCTAGAAGTCCGGATTTATGTTGATTGCAACCAAGAGTTCAGACTTATGGGTAGAATAGTCGAGGGTAGCCTCGGCGGGTAGCGAAATAAAAATATCTCGCAGCTGAGTATTAAGGAGAGGCAAAAGTCATGCAACTCCATCAGTTTGTATATCCTACTAATTTACCTTAAAAATCTTTTCGAAACGAGTAAAGTAAACACTGAAATCATCACCCTCCTTAAATGCTGAGAGATTTAAATCGAGGATCAGGGGAGCTTCATTCTTGGAACTAACTGAGAGGGTTTCTAATTTATTCTTATTTAACTCCCTTTCATGGTACCTCACCCTTTATCTTTCTTCGGCTTCTCTTCTTTCTTCAGCTTCTCTTCTTCTCTCCTCAGCTTTAGCTTCTCTTCTTCTCTTCTCAGCTTCAGCTTCTCTTCTTCTCTCGTCATCTTCAGCTTATCCTCTTCTCTCCTCAGCTTCTCTTAGTTCTTTCTCCTCTCCTCTTTCGCTTCTCTCCTCATTCTGAATATAGGCAACTAGCTTTTTACCGGAGAGACCAAGCATCTCCTCACACCGTTGCCTAAATCTCTCGAAGGACGTCGTCTTCTTTCTTTATGCGAGCCTTAGCCACTCGACGCGTTCAAAGAATCTTACGGCAAAGAAAATGGGTCTCTCGCCATAGTTCGCAACAATTCTAAGTGAAATCTTACCCTTCTGGTCACTCACACGGACAAAAGCAACAAATTATAATAAAATACTAATTCCTATATGAGTACCTGATATAGGTCCTCTTAATCCGGCTCGGGGATTACAAGTAGGGGAGTTTTAAAGATTTTCTCCCAAAACACACACAGAAACAATGGCTTGTTAGTAAAGATGTCCTCACGGGCACCATAAAAGACCGATTAGTCAAAGTAAAATAAAAAAAATTAGAAAAAACATATTTTCCGATCTTTAAATAAACTTGACCCAACTTGGTAAATTTTCTATTAATTCAACTGAAGGACTTGAAAACGAAAGGTGTCCTCAATTAACCAAATAAACCTGACACCAGAATTTATTATATATACATATATATCGAGGAATAGATTACCTCACCAGACAATATTTATATACATATATATATTTATTGGTTGGGATGAAAGAGATAAAAGCCACGAGAATATGTATATATACAGTTATGTGTCCATATATCCTCTACTTTCCGTACGCGTCTTTCGCTACGTACAAGTACGTTCAGTTTGTACGAGTAATCCGTTGATTACGAGGTATAAAAGTGCGATTTACTACAGGGGCGGATAGAGTTTATTGAGTTTACCAAGTTGCAGTTCATGGGTATAGTTAAAGAGTGAAAACGAAAAACATAATTTTAATAAGTCACTAGTTAACATATATATACATACTGTAAATATAGGTAGGGTAAATAAGAACAATTCTGACAGAATATAGATTAATTGGCAATCGGGTAACGTTAATTACTTGGTAACCAGCTTTTAAATGAGATACTATAAATCAATTATACAGAGGGGATATTTATAAGTCGGAAAGTGGGTCGAATAACTGGAGATACATTCCATCGTCGTTTTACCTTAATGTGGTCACCTCTAGGAAGGGGAATCCTTTAGCGAGTCGACGTCGGAAAATGCAGATGGACAATGGACGTAATTCACGGCCGAATATCCTGACGGTAACCAGGATGAAGGAGGGGGGACCAGAAGACGAGTTCACGATTTTCCTTGAGGACGGACGATGGCACATCTACTCCAGAGAAGTCCAACCTCCAAAAATCGAGACTCTGACGCAGGCCGGAGAAATATGGGAAACTGTAGCTCCTTGAGGGATGGGGAGCAGATGAGACGAGAGTAATCCTGGCTAATCCTTCGGAGACGAAACGATTCGAGGCTTGCTCTGAACTGAGTAATCCTTCAAAAATTAGATGGATCTGCCTGGTCAGATCCAACCTCGATGGTATAAGCGAATACCACAGAAACAAGTTCTGAACTGAAGGCAAAGGGTTCTCAAACTCAATCTGCCGATTTTCGATATTTGAAAACCCAGATTATTTAAATGACGGGAAATATTTTGGTTTCTCCTCGTTGGCAGACTCAGACGACTGGTTGACCAGTTCCGGCGGTCAGATGGATTAGCGTTTGTCGCCTGACCCAAGTCTTAATGGCCTTTACGATGTGACAGGGAAACTTTCGGCTAGTAGTTTCCAAACTACGGAGATTAGCGCTTCCTCGGCGTGTAAAAGCTTTTAACACGCGCAATTTAATTACCTGCACCTGTGAGGCGGCTGACGGATATTCAAATTCTTTGTTCTTTTTTTCTCTTAGGGTTCAGAGATTACTCCACGGGGAGTTTATCTTAGGAGACAGAGAGAGGGAAGGAATTTATAAATCAACTGAAGGGGGTATTCTTCTTGGCGTCCCTTTCTCTTTCACTCCTCCTCTCCCTTTAAACCAATATATGACGCGTTAGGTGGAAGAAAGGCCTAAGCCACAAAATTTGAAAATGGCATTTTTCACGAATCAGTTATCCCTATAAATTAGTTTATCATTATACTAAATACCAGAGTCTAATTCGAACTAATTCGTATCCAAAATTCAGTTTCAATTTTGCCACTCTAAGACGTGCGCGTCAAGTAGAATACTCCTGCGCGTCTAGAATCCGCCTTCTAGTTTATTCGCTACAACAGGACATTTCAAGTAATTTTCACTGTATAAGTCTGCGATGACTCTAATGCTTCTTTGAATAACCTTTAGAAATTTTACAGACTTGTATTAAAGTTGAAGATTTTAACTATAAAAGCCCTACAAGAATGAATGGTAGGAAAAGAACTAAAAGCCCAGAAGTGTGGAAAAGACAGGTGTAAAAGCGTAACAGAGATACTGGAAAAAAGTGTACCTAAGTTTTTCTACAAACAAGGTTGTCAAGCGCTTTAAAGTTGTAGAACTTGAACAAAGTATTTTTTTCAATTTTGACGTTTTACAAGAGCGCATTGTCAAAGGAAATCAAACGCAATTAAATTTATTGATGCAAGAAAATTCGTTTTGGATCATCAATACTCGTGTTTGCCTCTAGACTTCAAACAAGCTCAAACAGTAATAGCATCCTGTCAGGCTGCAAAGAGCAAAAAATTCTTACAGCTGCAATTTGTTCAATTTAGCTCGTGAGCCACTGCCTCCAAAGTATTCTAAGATGCTCCCAATAACAAAGGAAAAGAAAATTGATATCCAAGAACTTACAAAATTAATGCTAACAGACGCAGCGAAAAATTATACAAATTTGTTAGAACAAATGGAAACTAAAAAGAACAAACAAGAAAATGTTGAAATAGACATAACCAGTTAACTGCAAGATGTATAATATACAAACTTTGGAAGTCTCTCCTGAAAAATTTGAAAATGTGGCTTCGACCCCTCTTCCTTTGTCTTGTTCGCAGGTGTTCAGTGTTGCGCGCTTGAATATAATTCTTAAAATTCTTTTTGGACATAATTTACTTATATTTAAAGCGATTTTTTCTTTTTTAAAATAGATTTGTTTCATTGTAATTACAATTAAATATTTTTGTGTGTGCGTGTATATAAATAAATACATAATCGACACTCTCTGGCCGGTTTTTGTTTTTTTTTGCCGTCATCTCCTAAGCTCATCTTCAATAGACACCCAACTGTAAGTAATTTCTGAGTGTTAATAAATTATTTTATTTATCAATATTGTCTTCGAGTTATCCCTTTTTTCGTTTAATTCTGTTCTTTCCTGTTGCTAACCGTCCTGTTACAGGCCGTTGACCAATCACAACAGAGCCTTTTTAATCCCTTAATCCGCCTCGTGTTTCTGCCAGCGCCATTTTGCTTCATCTTTCTCTCTAAGCGAGTAATTTCCTAAAAATATTTCGTTCTAAAATCATAATTTATTTAGTATATATTCCCTATTTGTTAGTTATTTTTCAGGAATAAAGATAAGTTTTAGATACTAATTTTTCTATAATAAAAGATATATCTCTTCGATTTAGTGAATTATAGATTTCATTTCGGTTGATATTTAACGGTTGATAGGCATTGGTTTTTAGCACGTCCTTTTTAAAATCGACCAGTCTGTAATAATAAATCTATTTTGCAATTAAAATTTGTAAGTAAGTGTACATATCATATTGTTTAGCAATTTTTTGAATATAAAGTGAAGTTCTAAATACCAATTTTCGCTACCGTAGGATCAAGTGTTTAATTATCGTGTATTGAATCAAGCTTTAAACGGTGTGGTCAAGTATAAGTGTACATAAGTGAAAGTGAAGAAAAGTGAGGTTATTATAAAAAAGAAGGATGCCCGGAGCCCTCAAATTAAAGCATTGTTGATTTAAATGCAAGAATACACGTTGGATCATCGATTTTCAAGAACAATGCTTTGAGAATATCACGTCGAGAAGTGTATGCGAATTCTGCAAAATAAAAGAAAAATTTGATATCGAAAAGGCAAAATGGATGTCTGTAATAAGCTCTATGGAAAACCGCATCAATGCCCTCGAATTAAAGAACTGCGCTTGTCAAACAGAAGATGAAACCAGAATAGCTCGAGTAGATACTAAAATCGTGAAACTGGAACAAGAAGTCGCAATTCTCACTAACAAAATTGATACATCAAACATAAAGGACGAGGACAATTTCATCCAAGTCAGAAATAAGCGCCCATTCAAACCAATCATTCAGAAAAAAACAACAATCTCAACCAAAAATAGATATGATATATTGTCCTACGAAGAAGAGGAAGAAACGTATTTAGCTGGTGACTCAATAATTCGGAATCAAATCGATCACTTTGGAAGTTGGAACATCAAAAAGCGCAAATTCCGATGCTATCCAGGAATAAAGATTGAGCAATTAACAGAACAATTAAACAACTTTGAGATGAAAAGCAGAGAGAGTCAAATCATAGCGAATGTTGGAAGCAACGATGTGTTTAACGGAAAAAACTATCAAGGTTCGGAAAGCATAATGAATGACTACAAGAAAATGATAAAAACAATCAAGACCAAAACGGATAATGCAATTGTTATTGGGGTGCTACCAAGAATTTACGAGAGATACGAAAATCTAAGTCGAGCAATTGGGATAAATCATCGTCTAGAAGATCTTTGCAAGAAGGAGAACGTTAAATTTATTGACCCCTGGCTACTTTTCATCCACAACAAAGACTTGTTTTCTCAAGATGGCATCCATCTTTCCACAAAAGGTAGAATGAAATATGAAGAATTGCTACAAACTAACCTACGAAATTTAATGAAAAATAAAGCACCAAGTCAAGAACCACAGGGAAACGATCGAAGCCCCAATTCAGAAGAAATCAGTTAAACACATTAAAAACTCTATTCTTTAACGCAAGATCAATTAGAAACAAATTTACGGAGTTCAGAGCGCTGGTATTGACCAAAAAGTACGACATCATAGGAATAACTGAGACATGGATACATACAGAGTCACGTGATATTATTTCAGAATTCCAGTTAAAAGGATACAAGTTATTTCATAAAGATAGATTACAAAGAGAAGGTGGAGGTGTTCTTTTATATGTACGCGAAGATTCGCACCCTGTAGAATGTAACACTGACTCTGTTTTTGAAATGGTAACGGTTAAAATAAACCAAAAAAAGAACCTATATGTTATTTTAGTTTATAGGAGTCCACATCAGCTCCGGGAGACAGATGACCAATTTTATGAATACTTAACGAACATTTGTAAAGACAAGTTATCAGTGATCATTGGAGATTTTAATTGTGCTAAAATAAACTGGCCAAACAAAACTGCAGACTCAGAAGGACAAAGATTGATTAATTTTATTGAGGATAATTTCCTGACTCAGTGGGTGAAAGAACCAACAAGAGATGAAAACATATTGGATTTAGTGTTAACATCAGACGATGAATTGATTTCAAATTTAAATGTTGGAGACAAAATAGGAAATAGTGATCATAACGCAGTAGATTTTAAAATTAATATACCACGTGTCCTACAAAATGACACCACCGCTAAACTTAATTTCAAAAGGGCAAATTATGCTGAACTAAGAAAGAGTTTGAGCACTTTTAGGATAAATAATGAAGAAATAAACGTAGCACGCATGAATTTAAAAACAATCTTCTCAACAAACAGTTTCAATTCATACCACTGGCTTTTATTAAAGATAAAAATGTTAATAAACCGAAATGGCTATCTCAAGAAATTATGAAACTCATTAGAAACAGAGATAAAACATATAAAAGGCTAAAATACAACCATAACATAGAAAACAGGAATCATTATTTGGAATTGAGAAGAAAAGTTAAAGCCGAGATTACAAGAGCAAAACGAAATGAAGAAATAAGAGCAGCTCAAAATTGCAAAAATAATCCTAAAGAGTTCTTTGCCTTAGTAAACAGCAGAAAACCCATAAAGAACAATATTGGCCCAATAAGAGATAAGTACAATAATTTGCAGTTCGATGATATTGGAATAGCAAACACTCTCAACGAATATTTTGTATCTGTTTTCACAAAAGAGTGTAACTCGTATGACTATACAGAAACACGTGAAATGGTTAATATTATACCACTCGAATCGGTTTGATGCAGTGTCGACAACACAAAGAAACTAATAGAGAAGATGAATAAATTTAAATCCCCGGGACCGGATAAAATATACCCAAGAGTTTTAAAAGAAGTCATAAATCAAGTAGCAGAACATCTTACCAAATTTTCAATTTATCCCTAGAGAGTGGAATTGTTCCTCAAGACTGGAAGATGGCAAATGTAACGCCAATATTTAAGAATGGATGTAAAGAGACTGCCAGCAATTTTCGCCCTATAAGTTTAACTTCCGTAGTTGGGAAACTCCTTGAAACTCACATTTCCAATACAATTGTAGGGCATTTAGAAAAGAATAAACTCCTAAATGATTCTCAGCATGGCTTCAGGAGAAAGAGATCTTGCCTCACAAATTTACTAGATTTTTTCACTATATAAATACCTTGTACGACAATAATAGATCGGTTGACATCTTGTATCTAGACTTCCGAAAGGCATTTGATAAAGTTCCGCATAAGAAGTTGATGTGTAAAGTAAGAGCCTTTGGAATAAAAGGCGAAATTGCAAAATGGATAGAAAATTGGCTTACGGATAGAAAACAGCGAGTAGTTATAAACGGACAAGCGTCAGAATGGGTTTCCGTTTGTAGTGGCGTCCCGCAAGGCTCTGTCCTTGGCCCGTTGCTATTCATTATGTACGTTAATGATATAGATGATGGCCTACTATCGAAAATTTCTAAGTTTGCTGATGATTGTAAATTAGGAAAAGGGATAATTACTGAACAGGACGTTCAAGAATTTCAAAATGATATTGATAAAATAGTAAGATGGACGGAAAAATGGGAATTGCCCTTAAATCTTGAAAAGTGCAAAATAATGCATATTGGTTATAATAATCCAAGGAGAGAATACAAACTGTTCGACAATGAGATCAAATAAACTGAAAATGAAAAAGACCTAGGTGTCTACATTACAAACGATCTAAAGTTTTCACGGCAGTGCATCGAAGTCGAAAAGAAAGCGCAAAGGATTCTTGGATATAAAAAACGCCAAATCACTTTCAAAAATAAAATTACAATTCTGAATATGTACAATGCACTAGTAAGGCCACAATTAGAATATTGTTCCCAAGCCTGGTCTCCTTACTTAAGAAAAGATATTGAGAAGTTAGAAAAAGTACAAGCCAGAGCCACGAAATTGATTCCAGAACTAAGGAATTATAATTATAAAACAAGATTAGAAAAATTAAATTTATTCAGCCTTGAAACAAGAAGATTGAGAGGTCAATTAATAGAAATGTTTAAAATACTAAAAGGAATAGAAAATGTCGACTCTAATATTTGGTTTCAGTTTAGCACATCTACTACGCGATCAAACGGAATGAAAATAAAACCCAAGAATTTTCGCACAAATATATGTGGGAACTCATTTGCGTATAAAATTGTGAACAAGTGGAATCAATTACCAGAGGATGTAGTGAAATGTAATACAGTAGAAAATTTTAAAAAGAAATTAGACAAAATTTTAAGAAATCTAACATAATATGTGACGTGACTAATAAGTTAAAATAAAATTTGTATGCTAATTTTAAGATTTACAAAATATTAATTGTATTTATTATAAAATATATTTATTGTATGCAATCATAATAAAATGCTTTTTGACATGAATATGTTGTAAATATTCCTTATAGCTCAGAATCATTAACCAAAGACAAAGAACGAGTTTATGTTCTAATATTGGACGAGAAACCCTAATCTAAGTTGAATGTATATATATATATTAGCATGTAAAATATTATATAGAATAAGTAAGTTATGAGAGAACAGCAAATTGACAAAAAAGAGTTAACTCTTGCATAATGTAGCACAAGTAGCATAATAAAAAGTTTGGATGTAGCAAATAAATACAAAAAAATAAGTACCTCCATTGAAATGGAACGAATGTTCTTTTGAGGTACTTACTATCCTTGTAACTCCTTGTAACTAACGCGTCATATAGAATAAGGGGACCTTTATAAATTCTAATTACTAACAAAGCTTTTAAACATCGCGACATACCTGTCCAAAGCTGCTTTTGCTTTCCTTTTAGAGTATCCTCAATCCTCTGCATTCCCAGATCTTCCCTATCTATGGTCCATCAAAGACATTAGCTTTGACCTTTGTCTAACACAGCTTAGAGAAGAATTCTAAAAGGATCTTAAAAGTTGCATATTCCTTACCAAGAGCTGCAAAAGATTTTTTAAAAGAATTTAAATTTATATTCAGGGTCGGAAAGAGATGCAAAACCTTCTCTTTGTCCACCTCGGCTAACACTCAACGCTATTTCTTTCCACAGATAAGTCAATACATTGTGGAGAGTGACGTATCTGGTAGTGCGCCCCTGTATCCCATCTGTACCAAAGGCAAAGTTAACAAGGAACCCTAGCAAAACCACCGTTGAGACGCATCGGGAATGCCACCCTTTTGAACTCTCCGATTACCTACAACCCATAATCATTATACCTCAAAGAGTCTAGCATAGCCTTGACACGTTGTTTAATTGCTCATTATGGTGCACAAAGTAAACAAGGGAAAGATACAGATACATTATCCGTTAATAGATCATCAGCATGACTTCAATAAAGCTGAATAAGCTGTCAATGAAGAGTTGCTATTCGTTTGCCCTGAACAAACTGGTTACATTTTAATAAGAGGTATAGACCATCTTGACAGGTGAACAAGTTTTGAATAGCTAAGTGACGTTTCCTCTGATTCGGGACTTGTATGTTTACATTTAAAAAGTTGCACTATTTTATTTTAGATGTGTCAGACTCGGCATTATGTTACGGCGATCAAGTAGTTGAGGTGGTTTAATTGTGGTATCATTGATTCTCTCCTTAGTTTTATATTTGAAATTTTAATCTGGCTCTACATCTTCTTTCTCCTCCTCGGCCATACGTTGCTCTTTAGAAGACGGTTGTTTTTTCTCTCCTGCGTGGTGATATATTGTAGAGTGCTTAGAGCAGTTTCGCATCGCGGATATCGATAACTAAATGTTTGCATACATGATTCCACATGCCTTCTTCCCATTTCCAACTTTGTAAGTATTCATCATTCAGAAGTAGCAAATACTTAGTTGTTCAGTGGGTTCCCGCAAAATTATTCTTAATATTAACCTTCATGGAAGAGTTTCCCAGTTTGTTCTATCCTGCAAAAGAGCAGTTAATTAAAATAGCTATATCACCTATGAACTGTGTTTAAGTGGTTCTTGCAAAATCATTCAATTCCTCTATATTTTCACTATTTCACATACTAATTAATTTCATACTCCAACGTTAATCTCTAAATTCACACTAAGAAATTAACATCATCATGATCAAACCTTTATCTACGACAATTGCTAAAATGGCAATAGCCTGCTATAATATTCAACAGTGCAGTTTTGTAATGAAACTCAACCCATGATCTATGTGTGATTTTTAACAGTTTGAAGGACGCACTTTGTGGGAAACTCATCTTCTTTTCTTTGATGGAAGTAATTGGATTCACTGATACTGCTTTAAATTAATGAAATTAAAGATTTAGAATATTAGATAATTATTTAATTTAACACTCCATGGATGAAAAGGTGTGTTGGCAGAACAGGCGTAGAACAACATAGAATTGAAGAGTTGCATGAAAAAATGTACAGTAGCTGCAGAAATATTAAAAAGAAGATCAGAACAAGTAGTATTGTCAACAAGTACAACATACAATATAATGTAGAAAAATCTAAAACATAAGCCATACATGATTCAGGTTGGCAAAATTAGAAGATAACGATTTCGTGAAAAGAAAATCGTATGCAGAAGAATTTAGACGAAAATTTGGGGAAGTTGATGTGCCGCCGGTGATAATGTCTGACGAAGCGCATTTTCATCTTAGCAGATACAATAATAAAAATTACAATAGAATATGGTTTAATTAAAACCCAAAAGCTATACATTGAAAGAGCTACATCTTGCAAAAAACACTGTGTGGTGTGCGATAACAACGCAGAATAAATGATCCTTGTGCCGTATTTTTATGAGAGTAAAAATGGAAATTCAGTCACTGTGAATGACGAAAGATACCGACAGATGTTTGAAGAATATTTTTTACCAAACTTTCGATAACATCGAAATATACAAGAACTGTTTTTCCACCAAGATGCTGCAATATCACATACATCGAATGAAACAATGCAGTTGTTAAGACGAAACTTCAGAGAAAAAATCATTTCTCTAAAGTGAATATAAGTGGTCTACAAGATCCTCCGATCTAACACCTTTGGATTTTTTTTAAAGGGTATTTGAAAGATCGTGTTTACCATAATAATCCTAGACTTATCCAACAACTAAAAATAATATTTGTGAAGAAATTAATAACATCGATTAAGAACATTTGAAAAAAGTGATGAGAGCAACTTCGTCACGAGTAAATGTATGTTATGAGAAGAATCGTGGGCAAACAAAAATAAAAGCGAATTGAGCTAATATAGGGCTATGGTTGAAAATTTAAGTTATTTCTTCTTAAAAATATTTTAGGTCATTTTTCCAATTATGTTCTTCTCTTTTGGTGTTCAAGATAAAAACTGCCGCAAAATCGAGGTTGAATCCGCTTTCGACCGAATTTGATTCAAACTCGTTTTACTGCACTTCGACTTTCGCCCCGCCTCCTCGCCAAAAGAAGTCATTTGGATGAAGCCCACAAAATGTTACAAGATGATGAACTATAATGTAGAGAAGTGATGACGGTAAAGTAAATAATAACGCTCACTCATACAATTGAGATCAGATGGCTTAATTCAGCTCTCTTTTTAACCCGTCTCTGGACTAATGGAATTGGCATCTTTATGCTACGGATTTTTTGTTACTCTTTACCTTCCTGTATAAAAATATGATCATTTCCCTTGTTTTTAACTTGTTTCGTACCACAATGAATCCTGAATATCCCCAATCAACAATTTCACCCTTTTTTGTTGCTCAGACTCACTCCTTTTCTAAGTTTGGTAATTTTACGGCCTTTACTGCGCACATAGAGTAAAATCTTAATGGGCGGCTTTGTTTACGATGCTTTTTATCATTTTTCTTGCCTATTTTTGCACCCAAATAAGACTACTTCCATTTACCTTGCTTGTTGATACGAGTAGTTCATCGTTATATTACAAACCTTAAAAAAGAAAACGGCCACAAATCTTCACCTTAAAATGAAGCAAGTACTTACAGAAAAGGGAATACTTTCAATAATGACGTGCAGTCTATATTTTATTAGAAAATATATTTTTCTAAAAATTACAACGAGCTTGTTATTTTTATTTTTACTAGAGGAAAAATAATTTTGCCATAAAAACTCGTGCAACATATTAATACGTATCTTTTTTTTAAGCCTGAAAATATACAAATTTTTACAAAGTGTTTGTTTGCGAATTTTATGGACACCTATATATCTACTTTTCTTTTTAGATTTACATGTAATGTTACAAATTTTCTCCTTATTTATCATGCTAGTTTTTGAGTTCAAGTCAAGTTTAAGATTTAGCTTGTTTTATTGCTCTACTTTTCTTAACTTCCTAAATCACTGAGAATCTTTCAAAATTGAAGTTTCACATGTTCTTTCCATTTTAATTTAGTATAATTTTTTGTTGACCATAGAATAATAATGAAAGTTAGTTTTTGTTCTTTACAACGCAATTTTATTCCTCTATGCATGCATCTTCCATATATATTCCTAATTTCTTAACCCATTTATGAAAAAAATCTTTCCAAATGTTTACCGACCTGTGGATTTTAAATAAATTTAAAGAGAATAGTATAATCGTTAGGGTAATTTCTGTCCAAGGTTCCTAGAAGAGCGCTAATATCCTACTACTATTAAATCTTATTTATAGGGATAAGTGGATTACTACAATTTTCGGAGGAAATATTATTGTAGCTTTCACCCTGCTCATATAATGTACTTAGTGTTGAGTTCACAAAATCTCATGTTTTATGAAGAGTATGTGTAGTAAGAGTAAATATATGTATTGCTATAAATTATAAAGGGTATAGCGAGACTAATAGCTTTGCCTCCTCCATTATATAAATGTGCTTATGGAGTTGAGATCCCTGTCACATTTCCTTCATTGACTAAGGCATTGCAATTCAAATTTATTAGCTTCTTTACGCATATTCCTTTCTCTTTTTCTTGGCCTTATCAACTGTATGTGAGGTTTTGTTTTACTCTGCTTACAGATTCAGGTTAGTATTGAATTCATGTATGCCTCGAGGATTCGCATTTTGTTATTCAAGTAGCTACTAGACTCTATTCTTACTAATAGCTTTTATCCTTAGCTTTCATTCGTCTGGTCTACTCGCAAATCCAACTAAATCTAAACTTTTGGGTTCATACATTTATGCAGTGAGAATATTATTTATGTATTCTTTGCGAAACAAAATTAAAATCTGGATGCATTTGATTTAAAATTGTTGATCGGTGAGATTTCCTCAAAAGGAGACCGAACATGTGTAGGCTGAGAACTTGAATAAAAAAACGGGGATGACAAAACACCCAAAAACATGTTTTGTGGGATGATAAGTTTGATAAAATTATGATGTAGTATAAAGATCACAAATGAGAATTGAGGATTACTTCTAAGGATGCAGTATGATGTTTTTAAAAGTTTAGAATAGCATGATAAAACGAAAACAAAAGAGGTTAAAAAGAGAAGATGAAAATTGTTACCTAAAAACTTATTCTGGCTAAATGTTTGGTCTTGCAAATTACGTTGTGCCTCAAATAACGTTTAGTGGTTGATAAATATGTTTCAAAATATGTTAGAAATAAAGCTATAAATTTCTGCAAGGACATAATTATTAATATTAAAAGGTTGAAAAATCTATTTCCAAGATGGCAAACGCTGAATTTTGGTGATGAATACAATTATTAACGTCCAAAGCTAGAGAAAAAAAAACTACAATTTATATTTTCTCAAAAATAGTCATTTAATTTCCTTAAAAATTATACAGAATATTCTTTGCATTTTGCATCTGAAAGACTTTATATTTTATATTATAGAATAATAGATACAAAAAATAATTATGTAGAAAGTAATGTGATATAGAAGAAAAGCTGTGCCTTAACTAGAGAACGATCATTTATAAAATTTATTTTACAAAGGAAAATGCGCAACATATACATATTTATCTACACTGTGCCAGTGTATTTGCAGACTGGAATGATCGTATTAATCCAAAACCAAGATGAAGAGACGAGATGAGATGAAAAAATACGCGACCGAGCATCCACGCACTAAATGATGCAGTGTTCGAATTTTGTCAAAGACCATCGAGACATCTCGGTAGAAGACCTACTTAGTGAGTGAGCATTCTCCACAGGGAGAATGGAAGAACTACAGATACCAACAGACTCTCAGCGAGACAAGGAAGCACTACCAAGACCTTTCCTATGATTTAACTTCAAGGTCGCAATCACCCATATTTACTAGGGTGCAGGCAACCCTAGCTGTACCCCAACTCTAGCCTTGACCTACCCCTTCTCGCCTCTCAAGCAAACGACCACAGTTTTAACTGCTCACGCGAGGAACCAGCGTTCTCTCGCGACTTCACGACCTTTAAATTGGATTTGGAATAACACTCCCTCCGATACATGGCCTTCCGATACATGGCGTAAGACCAAGTCCGCACTCATTATGGCACATGGGTTTCGTACGCTAACTCCCTATCCCATTATTTTCATGACATACTTAAAAACGTAGTAGCACCCTTCGCACACAGTCCTGTCACGCTTGACGCCCTACATCTCTTCACCTCCTTCTGAGATCATTTTTCCAAATATTACAGGAAGAACCACCTCTTCATACTCGCAAACATTATAGGGCTCGGGGAAACTAAGTACACCAGCAGTCTCAGGAAATATTCAATTGTCTGCATAGGCTCCAGAAATGTAAGCTCTTCTACCGAATTCCTAGATCACCCCTCTTGGTAAGAGTCATGGACATGGTAGCTCCCTTATGTCACCCCTATTTTTCGTGGCCATGTTTAAGCTATTATCCTTAGCTATCGAACCAATAGAATTTATGTCTTTTGCTCTCCTTTTTTCTACCTACCATTTTTTTCTTTCTATTTTAACACAACTTGAGTTTCTCAAATACTCTTTCCACATTGGTTGCTCATCTTAATGGTTTTCAAGCTGTAACCAATGCTAAAGCTTGTTTTTATTTCTCGCTACCGTTGCGAGTGGAAATTTGTGGCCTTTTTTCAAGTATGAATAAAGCAGTTACACTTTTAAACAATATTCACATCAACAGAGCAGGTCTAACATATATAACTCATCTCATCAGGCAACCTTTTACAAAATGTTTAAACTTTTTTAGATTGTCTCCTCACACCTCAAAGATTGATAGTCTCAATCTTCAACTTTAATTTTTCTTCCTTTTACGTTGAAATTAAGCAACAAATAAACCATTGCAACTTGAATTTTTCCTACATTGAAATAACTGTCTATGTTAACAAGTACATTTACAAATTTCTCAGAAATGCTTTACAAAAGGTTTAAACTTTACCAGATTGTCTACTTACACTTAAAAGATTCATAGTCTCAATATTCAACTTTAATTTTTAGTTTCTTTTATGTTGACTTTAAGCAACCAAAAGCTATCGCAACTTGAATCTTCCCTTCATTCAAACAACTTTCTATAGGTAGTTTACGATTATATTTACAAATCTCTCATTACACTTATTACGAGCAATCTTCGAGATAGGGCTTCATTGATGTTTTGCCTTAAATTCGATAGAGAAAAAATCACTTGGCCCTCTTAAACACCGCCAACTATCAAAAACTAATGACCGCTTTTAAACACATGCTGAATATTTGCTTTTTTTTCTCGAACACAAGCTCTATTTCCATTGTCTCCTTAAACTTTATCTGCTCCTGACACCATCTTCCGCATCAGCCTCTTTGCAATCAAACAACCCGCGACTTATTTAGGGCCGTGATAGAAGATCAATACCGACGGTTTATATTTGAAACCTGTTGGAAGTGTCATTACTTATAAATTTCCTTTCAGCTGGTTCACGGGAGCTAATTCACGGCCACCAGGCCACTTGGGGCTCTTACGCTAACGCTCACCTATGATCGGCCCTCACTACAAAAAAACACACACCCCTCACCCAACACCTTTGCTCCCCTCATTAAAATCTCCTCTGCCCCTATACTCTGCCAATTCTGCAACAACACCTGTATTACTTTGTTACTTTGTGATGCAAACCAGCCCACTCAGGATTATTCCTTTCTCGCACCGTTGTATCCCCTCCTGCACCTTTCTACTTCCTTTGAGGTTATTTTCACAAATAGTACAGAAAAACAATTGTCTCCGGTGACCTTACATATTGTAGCACCTGGGTTAAAAGAACCTACCCACAGTCCTGGTAAAAATTCAAGTTCTGTAAAAGACTATGCGTCTTTACTGCATATAAGCCATTCTACTAAACTCCTTGATCACGCCCCTGCTAAATTGCATGCGCATGAAAACTAACCAATATTTCTTCAAACAGTCATGGCCATACCCAAGCTATCTTGCCAACACCCTCATGGCCACTATTACCTTGCCAGATAGGTATAGACAATCAGTTAATTACTTATCGAACCTATAGAATGTTTGCGAAAATTAACACAGCTTAATTTTCTCAAATATTATTCACCACACCGCCTGGCCGTATTTATGGGGAATGGCCCAGTTGGGCACAGACCCGTTTTGGCGGAGGCCCTATTCGCCAAAACTTCCTTTGGGCGTAGATCCGTTTTGGCACACACCTTGTTAAAATTTTAAAGTCAACCAGATCTAGTTAAAAAAAAAATTAAAAGAAATGTTCTGGAATTCATATGACAGGGGAGTCGGAAATTATGTGATCAACAGCGTTCGTTCGTTCTTTCGTGTTCAAACTAATAGATCAGTTTCTACCAAATTGGTGGAGCATTAGAGGATTAGCTTAAAAGGAAACAATTAGTTTTTTCATGTAACTGGGTGGAGATTATGTAATTGCTAACATGTTTTAATTTGTTTGATAACAAAATTGCACGGAAACTAATTACCCGTTATGTAAAGGAAGCATATTGAATGCATATTAGGATATTGTTATTGCTACATATATATTGCTAAGCTAAACCTTTTTACTACTTGAAACTATATAAACAACTAAATTTTGGAACTTTATTAAGCATCTCTTAATTTTAAAACTATAAATATGTAAAGGTAAGTAAAATAACAGTTAATAACTCTACACAATTAATATCCGTATCCATACCTATATGACGCAAATTGAACGCATACAGTAATATTGATAAAAATAATAATAATAATAACAATGATAATAATAATATATAACAATAATACAAATATATTAACAATAATAAAATATAAATATTTAAATGTAAAATTACAATTAATAAGTACATGTATGACCCTAATTGAACGTATACATTATTATTATTAATAATAATTGTAATAATCATAATATTAATATATCAATAATAAACTAGAAATATGTAAAGGGAAAATTATAATTAATACCTCTGCACAGACATAAGAGTGACATACATATATGAATATGACGCTAATTGAAAGCTTACATTAATAATTATAATATATTAATTAAAATAATAATAATCTCAGATAAAATAGAAGTGTTAGTAAAAATAACAATAATAATAATAATAATAAGTCTTTTGTAATGCGCTCTTCAAGTCCTGAGGCCTTCCCAGAGCGCACGTTGTGCTAAGATGAGAATGGAAATTCAAGAAGGGAGAGAAGGCAATACTGGAAAGATGCGTTTACAGGAGACGCTTAAATGTGGTAAAAGAGGGAGAAGACCTGATTTCAGCAGGAAGAGCATTCCACAACTTAGGGGCGCAGATTGAGAAGGAGCAGTCCCCCATTGAGCAGAGAGATGAACGAGGAATATTCAAAAGAGGTGCATGTGATGACCAAAGGGCCCGTATACATTGTAATAAAAAAAAGAACACTAAACCTTTCATTTCGTTTTAATCATGACTTCAAACATGCACACTATTCATACTCGTAAGCGTGAGAAATTCCTCTTAAATATTCAATATAGGTAATATTCGCAAATCCCCGTCCCCCCCACAGTCTGCGAATACGTTCATCTGCATCCCTGAACTTCTATTTTAAGGGAGGATTATGGCCTGCAACAACTTTTTCATAATTTAGATCTCTTCCTTTATATACATTACGCAAATATTCAATATATTTCCATATAATTTGATGCTGCATTTCAAGTTCTGATTTCACCCTCCTGTTCTCTGCTTCTGCCTGATGGTTTATCCTGTATTCTTCTATCACAACATGCTGATATAGATTCCACATTGTCTCAGAAAAACGAGGCTCTCTCCTGCTGTTTGTTTTTCTGTCTATTCACCCTACATAATTCAAGTCAAACTAATCGAGAAGTTCTTTTAGATCATCATGTAATTCGTGACTCAACTGCAAGATTGCTTTATTTATGTGTTCTAGGGGAATAAAAACTAAGGCACAGACCATTTTGCGTTTTAAGTTAAACTCTTGATTATTTCTGTATTTAACAGAATTCGCTAAAGCACAAACATGCTTTTTATACTTTGACACAAATGAAACAAATATCCTCTGATATCTGTTGAAGGGAAATACACTATTAAGATACTAAAATTTGCCAATTCATAGACAGAGTTGGTAAATGCTGTACAAAATTAGGTTCAAGTAATAAAATTATGTCAAACAATTTCTCTTAGGTTCCACGAACTATATTAAGGAGTAGAACGTATAGCAAGCGATATTCACCCACGTATTCCTCACCTAAATTGACATAAACCTGATGAAAAGATTGGTACGATTTTAAAAGTGCCATCACAAAAAAACTTTTTACACTCATTTAATAACCTCAGGTTAATTTTATGTACAAATATTAAAATTCTACAAGAAATTTCAGAAAATAAGCTGCTTGCAACCAAAATTTTTCCGTTTACTCTCCAGAAAAAGTATAAGTTTTCAATTCTCTTGGAACAACAAGGCTGGCTAAATCGACTGGGTTGATCGGATATGACCTTACATTGTTTCTTGGTCGACAGAACATCTTTTTTAAAGATCAATTTATAGAAGATTTCCCTAGGAAGTTTGAAATAAATTCACTAAGCATTAGTTTACAACTATAGCAGTTCCTTCTACCGCGTTGCTTGGCTGTAAAAAGATCGTGTGAATAGTCATTGATAATTTTCATGATTTCTTCGTTAGAATATAAATTCTTGCTTTACAGGAATCTTTTCTTTCACACCTATACAATTTTGTTTTCTTATCTGCAATATATCTAGAAAAGATATATAAATCAATCACTTTCAAATTTCGCCTTTCCACGTTTCGATATTATATTCGCTGCCACATGTAGGGTTTAATCAAAGGAATAATTGAACTTTTTATAGAGTTAAATATATTAATCACTTGAATTTATTAATGTAAAATGAATATGAGATCTGAATATCTAAAAACATAGAAAGTTTGATTGTAGTTGAGCCAGTTCATTAATTTGAAAGGTGTCTAAGAGAAAACTGAATTTGAAATTGAAAAGCATTTTCTATTTATAAACTTCACTGCTGTAAAAATATAATCTCGCTTTCTTTGTTAAATTGATGCTTACAAGAGTTTACATCTTAATGCTGGAAAAAAATCAATTAGTAGAATTCTCTCAAAAGTTTCCCATCAATATTTAGAAATAGGTGTCTTACACTTTGTTTGAAACCATGCCTGGTCAGTTTCTTTAGTATACAATAGACGGTAGACGTAGGTAGTTCTCTGTGAGCTTCATCTAAAATTGACTTAATTTAATCAGTCCAAAATGATGCATATATCTTATAAATATTTAAACAGGTAAACCGTTACTTTAAAGTCAAAATACTGTATCTATTCCCATTTTTACAGGGTTTTAGGGATGTTAGTTAAAATTTAAACTCTTATTTGGGATTCTTTTTCTTATCATTTTACGATCTTTGTTTAAATCATAGTATTTTAAGAATTTAAAGCACCATATTGGAAAATAACAATTGTGTGGGATCCTCACAAATTACCGCATAATTATTCAGCTGTCAATCATTATTCTAAGGCCAAAGTACTGTCCCAAAAGTTTTGATTTGTCCTTTCAATACCAAATGATATTTTGCTTTCGTGTTAATTCTTTTGCCCGTAGGGTTAAGAGATAATTAATTCTAGGTAGAAGAATTTAGTAATTTCAAACCACTTTTCAGACATTCTCCAAGAATATAGTTTTGCAAAAAGATAGAACTCATAGAGAGCGAAACTTTGCCAAGGAATCCCATTCCCCATATTTTGAGTTTTAAAACTTTGAAATTGCTTATTAAATTTCTAACTTTCAGTTGAAAACTTAATTCCATGCGTTAAAAGAGCTTAACTTAATATATATAGCAATATCCCAATATGCTTCATTTATGTATGATTGAATGTATTATAATTACTATTATTAATACAAATGTATGCCAATATAAAGTCTGTCTACAATATTAGGTAACACTTCAGATTCGGGGCGCACGGTAGATGGCGCTGTTAGTCGGCTACAATTTTGGGCTACAATATATCTCTTATGACGTCAAACAGTAGCATCAGATGTGAACAATCACGGCCTAATATTTTTTCATATATAAGTATATACTGGAGGGCTTCGCCCCCCCATCCAATTGATTGAAACTCAGTATCATCGCAGGCTGGTCTCCCTGCAGTGATATCTCCCCCACAAGCAGTCCCCTTGAATTTACTGGGTTTTTTTCTCCCCAACAGCTTTTTACTGGCAGAACCCCCTAACCTAATAATAAAGAAGTCTTACTTTTATAGGTTTCTTGATTAGTTTATGCGCCTCTAAATAATTTAAAAGTTTTTCGCGATTATACTAAATAAAGCCGAATTCGAATAACGAAGAAGCACATGGAGAGCACAAAAATGCAATAACGAAAGAAAAACATTTACAAAACGGGTCCTATTTATAAGCTAAGACGTTGCCAGTAAGAAGCTGTTATCGTTCGCAGCAAACAAAGAATACGAAAACAAAACAAAAAACAATTAAAGACACCAAGAAACCTTACCTAACTTAGAAAAAACTATAAACGAGCAGAGGCGTAGATATTTAGTAAATAGTAGACTAAAAGTTACAAATCCCCAAAACAACAAAAAAATATAACGCAGTGATTGTCACATCTGACGCTACCGTCTGACGTCATAAGATATATGCTGTAGCCCAAAATTGTAGCCGACTAACAGCGCCATCTACCGTGTGCCTCGAATCTGAAGTATTACCAAAAATATAACTCAGTGATTGGTCACATCTGACGCTACCCTCTGACCTCATAAGAGATATGCTGTAGCCCAAAATTGTACCTGACTAACAGCGCCATCTCCCGTGCGCCCCGAATATGAGGTATTACCCAATATTAATTGTTATTTTATCTTTATATTTCTATTTTTAAAATTTTAGAGTGCGTAATAATTTTCTAAAGTATTTAGAAACTCAACATTAACTAAATTTTGGAACTTCCTCAATATAAATTTTGTTCAAAAGTTACTATTGAAAAATACTTAAGCGGATATATCCGGATGTACTAACCAGATCTTATTCCAGAATTAATCGTATCCTTCTAGGCTAAGGCTCAATTGTCTAAGTAAATTTTCTAGAAATCAGTAATGAGTTTTTCTGCAACTTTCTAAACAAATTAAAACATGTTAGCCATTACATAACCTCAACAATTTTAACTTGGCTAAAAAGCTCTGCCAGGTATTTCGAGACACAGCATTAACAGTAGCAGTTTGAATGATATAATTTTTACTTTATAAATTAAAAAAAAAATATACCTAACTGGATAAAACCAGATTTTGCTCAAAGATTAGGAGTTTACTTCCAAGCTAAGGCTCTAGTGCTCCACAAATTTTATGGAAATTGGCCCACTAGTTTTGAATAAGTTTGAACATGGACGAACGACGTCGATCACATAATTTCCGACTTCCTGGTTAGATTTCTAACACTAACCTTTCTTTTCAAGATTTTTCCTAAAAAGTTGATCTGGTTCGCCTTAAATTTTTTTAACGGTGTGTGCCGAGAACAGGGTCTGCGCTGAAAATGGTTCGTGCTGAATAAGATCTGCACGGCAACGGGCCGAAGCCACGCATAAATGTCCTAGACCTGTGTTTATGGCCTTGGTTTTCAAACTCTAGCCATTGATGAGGCTGGTTTTTATTTTTCGCTGCACTAAAAGGGGGAAACTATTTGGTTTCCTCCCAGAATACTAGGCCTTTTTGTAGATGTAGTTACTGTTCCTTCTCTTCTTTTCAATACGATGAAATCTTCTTTGTAAATGAAGCAATGAGTAACCTTTTTGGGACTTAGGTGTTCACTTACACCTTCAAATCTTCCTCGTTTTCCTTCTGCTAGACTCATATCCCATTGGCCACAGTTTGCCTTCCCGGCCCTAATATAGCAGGAGGATCAGCTGCTATTTACATAGCTTTCGCACATTTTAGCTTTCTCTAGCTTCACCATTTTGTTTACAGAACTCTCGTTGCAAACTTATCACGTGATATGGACTCGTTGCTTGTTTTCTTAAATTCGAAAAAAGAGGTCCTTCTCTGTCCATCTCGAAACTTTGGCCTCGATATCACTCTCCAAATTTACATATCTACAGATCTTCCTGATAACGCTAACTCCAATTCTCTCCTAAAACCCAACCTCCAAGTCCATTCTAAAATCTTAATACTCCTTTCACGGTCCAATGTCGCACTTCTAAGAATCTTCCAAAAGACTTACTATCCAAGCCCTTCAAAAACTCACACTCCCCACGCACCTCTCCCAATCCTTGTCACATGCACTTTTCGAGGTTCCTACACACTAATACCCTTCTCAAATTCTCAACATCTAATGTGCCTCACACATACACATCCAGCCAAAACCCCCTCTCTTCAAACACTGACATCCCAAGTACCTGAACCCGATCTCTTGTGTTTCCTCCCTCAAATTAATGCCCATAGCCTCCCAGATTATCCCTCTAATAGCGATCGTCTTTCATTGCATCTCCTTTAAATCTTATTCAGATTGCAAAAACTTATGTGGAATTGCCATGTACTATCGGCGAACTAGGATAGTCTGCAGAGGCATGTCTACTCGTTTTCCGCTTTATCCATCTGCCTTCAGATCAGTATATAAAATATCCAGCAAAGTAAGAGAAAGATTTTCCGTTATTCATATTTTAGGAAGATTTCATATGATCGAATTGTTTATTCAAGAAATTATACAAGTAAACTATTAAAATAATACATTAAAACGTGCAAATAAGAGAAAAATTTCTTTTGGAACATTCTAAAAGTTTCTTTAAATCATCTGGTAACATTTTTATAAGTAATTAACAACTGTACAACAACCGTTGCTCTCTTACTCGCTCTGCAGAGATACCACCATACATGAAAGTAACTCTTGATCTCGGTCAGTGAATTGCTCGCTTGAAGATTACGCGGAGGACTCTTACTGCAAGTTCAATAGAGGTAAGAAGGTCCAATAATGTGATTTGGCGCGTTCTGAAGTTATACAATGAAAACAAAACTAATAAATATCTCTTGAAAAGTTGGCTAATCCCGCATAACCACACTATAAGAGTTACATTCTAGATTACAACAGGAACGAAAGTAGATATAAGAATTTTGGATCTGATGGAAGACTTTCTTTGTAGATGCGCTGAAGGTGACAGACTTAACATATAATGTGTTAAAAAGTCTGTTAAGCATGGAAGATGCAGTGACATGGTATGGGGGATGTTTTTGTCTGAAGGACAAAAACATAATTGGAACGTTAAATGCGAATGTGTACCTAAACCTCGTCAAAAAAACATGCTAGACCTTTATATAGTCCGAGCATCTTTGAAACATCCAACAATATACAAGGCGTTTCCAAAATAGATGGCATAACTTTGGCATTATGTTCCCTATGTCTAAAGAATAAAAATAGTTTTCATGAACATATGTCCGGAAATGCTTGGTTTCCGAGTTATAGGTTATTTAATCACATGCTAATCAGAATTCCTTTTTCTCCCACAGGTAGCGTCTTTCAGAACATGATTCCTTTAAATTCGATCAAGTAGTTGTCTGGATAGTGGTGCATCGTGACTGGACATCTATCTAAATCAAGAAAAAGCAGATATGTACTTCGTCTATGGTTAGATTAGATTAAGTTAGGTTAAGTTAGGTTAGCCTATAGCCTAGGCATTCATGCTATTGCTGCGCATCTTCTTCTACTGCTACGGCTGAGGTGATGAAAATAAAAAATGCCTTCGTTGTAATTCAGGGCGACCTAAATCTGTTTAAACTGTTTAAAATTCTGAAATAATGAAAAATTGTTATAAGCTAAGTGTATTTGTTGCAGCGAGCCACACCCTGATACTTCGAAACAATATGAGCCCTATCTTTTGGAGAATTCTGTCAAAGCTGCGAACAGAATCTCTTTCGAGGAATTTCTCTTCTCACCTTCTGTGTGATCTGGAACTTCCTTTGCATCTAAAGTTAAGAAATAAACTTACGCAGGTTTATTAATAGGTAACTTTTCAAAAAGAAGACAAAAATACATTCCTTCGCTTGATCAAAATTCGCGATCTAGTTCTCTTCCTGTGTGAGGTTAGTTCCAAATGAATGATCTTGTACAATAATAATCTATTTCGTAATATATTTAGCAAAAATAAAGGTTTCAATCTTTTTTAATTCCAAAAATTCTTCTTTCCAAAGAAATGCATGCAACCATTGTTGATCTGCACCAAATTCGACTGACCTTCAAGGAGATTGTTGCTAATGGTATTATGTCAAGGAAAGCCATAATTAGGCTTATTAATGACTTTACAAAGATTGATTAACTCAAGAGCTTCAAATAAAAGCCAAGATCGCCTCTCAGTAAGGTCTCAGGTCAAGGATCGGGTTGCCCCTAGTGCCACGCCTGCTTACTATTAAGAATGCACAGTGAGTCGGAGACTTTTCACCAATTTCTTAAGTCATGAATGGCTGCAAAGATACCGCAACTCATTAATAAGCACTTTTTGTTCCGCTCGAATTTTGTAAGAAATTTGAAGAATAGACTCTTGAAGTCTGGGGCTACGTGATATTCTCTGATAAAGCTCCCTCCTGCTTGTTTGCCGGTTATAGGCGATCCATCTTTAAGAGGAGAAAAGAAGAGCGCCTTCACGCGTCTGTGTCATACCCATGGTGAATAATCAGCTTACTCTTCTTTTCTTGCTGCTTTCCATCTAAGGGATTCGAGGCACAAACATATTTTCCACAAGAACACTGCCATGGAAAAGTGGTTCATATGCGTCTCTTACAAACAGTTGAGGAGCATTTTGGGAAAATTAACATTATTTTTATATGATGGAGCAGATTGTCGCAAAGAAAAGAAATAACCAAGTTTTTGGCTGAAAATAACATCGAACTTGTATGATTTTGCCCCTGGAATTCGACAGATTTGAACCAAAAGAGAATTTATGGGTGATAATCAAACTAGTGTTTGGTATACAAATGTCATCCAATTTTGAGTAGTTGCGGATACTTATTTAACAAATATGGAGCAGTAGCAGTCAAGATATTTTCACAAATATGGTGTTCAGCATGCTAAAACGAATTGAAGCAGTCCTAAAAAAGAAGGGAAATCATTATAAATGTTAAGATCGCGATTAAATTAAATGTATTTAATGATAAAATTGGTTTGAGATTTAATTTTATGTATTTTTCACCTTAAAATTATGAGACAAACATACTAAAACAAAAGGCAACGTTTGATTAGTTATATTAATATTCATATATGAAAAAATATAGTAGTCTCAAAACTTTTGGCCATGACTTTATGTTCTTTTTTTCCAATGATAAAATACCTTACCCTTTGTGGAAGACAACAAGGATCGCTTTATTATATATTTACATATTGTTGAATAACTAAGTATAAACAGAGGTTGTCATTTTAAGGGTGAATAAATGGACTGGAGAGCTTGTCTGTCATTGTCGGAGATTGTCCCATTCACGAAACCTATAACTTATGGCGGCGCAGCATGTTTTCACTGAAACAAGGTTCAATAAAATGAGCACAATTTATAATGGGAAAAGTGGATTATTACTCTAATGACCAAATTGACGTGGAGGGTTGACTTGCTTACCTTGTTGGGTGCACACGGACCGCGTAGACTTAGCCAATTCACAAGCCCTTGGTAAAGTAAAGTGCCGATTACATTGGCCCTTGTATCTTTCAAAGCTGGTTCTGTCACTTATAATGAGAAGCGGTGACTAAATTACCTGCAACCACACATTACAAGAATTTTCTGGGCCCTCATTTTGACCTTGTTACACCCATTAAGACGTTCCAAACAAAGGCCATAATCATAATTTTGTTTAGTTATAGAAGCTTTTATAGTTTTTACATTTAAATATGTGTTTAACTTTAATTTTAATCAATATGGACGTCCTATGTTGCGCGTAAGTGCTCCAGGCTAAACCTATATGCCACGTTGACGTTGCATACGAAGTACTTCTTCAGGCTTTCCCACACTCGGTTGACGAAATAATTCAGATCCTCAACTTTGTGCTGGCAAACCTTAAGGTTCTTTCCCTTAAGATGTCTCCATACGCTATATTCGAGGGTATTGAGGTCCGGTGACTGCGGTGAGCCAAATTCCTTAGACCAGAATTTCATGTCCGACCCGAACCACTTTTGCATGCTCTTGGCTTAATGGGCTAGGACACTGTCCTGCTGAAAGACGTACTCCATTTTCTTCTGATTTTTTCTTACCCGGAGAACTTTTGTGGCCAAGATGGTTGGCTGTTACTTGGTCAAGAACACCTAGCAACCAGGGAGACGTCTTGGCCGAATATTTCCACGCGGTCTTTTATGCGTGTTAATGACTGAATCAAATGTAAAGGTCTTTTCATCCGAAAAAGACAATTCTATTGCTATGACTCTTCCAGCCGTTTAGAAGGCGACGACAGAGCTTCTGACGTTGTATTTGCCAACATTCGGTGATCAGAGGCCTATTCATGTACCTCAAACTCTTATGTCCTTCTTCTTTGACGCCCCTGGACATCATGTTCAGTGCACATTTGATGTCAGGGCACATTTGAAGGCCTTTCTCAAAGACAAATGGTTGGGAACTTGAGTTCTGCCTGAACGAGGTCGATTTTTGAGGTATTTCCATTCTTGAGCATCTCCGCAACTTTAGGGAAGGGTCGTCCGCCTACGTCTCGCCACTTAAAGATGTCGGACTTGTTGTCGCCCGCTTGCAGGAGAACAGATATCTTTATATTTCTTTTATTTCCATCTTGAGACACCTGCACAAAATGGAAAAGCCGTTTAAATGACTAATTCTGGAAAGGAGAACTTTAAGCTAGTTTGAGGCAACTTTTTCTATCGCACACGCCTAACTCTCAAAAGATAAAAATACTAAGGGTAACAGAACTATTTCTAAGCCCAGTATCCTTAGATAGAATGTTAGAAAAATGAGGGAAACTATCCGTATTACGCTACGAACCTTAGCTGACTTCCCAAAACCAGTCTAGGATAAGGTATTTAAAAAGATTTATGGCCACCTGAACATCGCGTTAGTAATACTATTAGAATTTCAAACCAGATATTTTTGCTAAACGATACCACTCCAATTTATTCCACAAATTAATAAGCCTGATCTTACATCGCCTTGAATCCAGGGTTGGATATCGTTGAGCGGATGAAATACACGTGGATCATGAAAGGAACCCTAGGTGTACAAAAGTGGCCTGGGGAAATAAATTGGAACACTTGACACACGTATTTTAGTTTGTATTTGCTGATACCGCCATGGTGAATAAAGCGAGAGAAAAGTCTTGCTGTTCTTTAACGTACGAGTCAGTCCCGAGAAGATGGAATGTAAAGTGTTCATTAACTTGCAAATGTACATACTTCAAGCGCTACAGCTAATATGAGGATGACACAGCAAACTGCCCTAAAAGTACTCTTCAAGTCTGTTTCATCTGCACCAGACAGAAATATTTTCGGAGAGACTGTAAGAGCGACTTTAAAAAGTGCCTGAACTATGCAGGGAAATACCCCTAAATATTCATTGCTTGTCCGGCAAAAATAGTTTCTCTTAAAAAAAATGAAAAAGCCAACTACATTTTTATCAATATCGTCAAGGCGACAATTGTTGAAACTAACCAGCAGAAGGATTTCCACTCATCGAAAACGAGTAATCCAGAAAAATCATGTGTTGCATTTACTAGGCACACATCGCAAACCTAACTTGGCCAGGGACCTTTGCCACGGAGATGAAACACATGCTCATAAAAAAATGTATGCAGGATAAGATATTTCCAGCAACACGCCCTCTGAAGAAGTAATGCGCATCACTATCCAACCTGAGTGAGGTGCAAGTTGCCGAAAACTCCCACCCCCGAGCACCCACCCCCCGAGATCTAAGTTTAAAAGCACAGACAGCTAGAAAAGCCCAAAATATTACAGTCGAAAGAAAGAAAGCACACAGACAAATACATGAGTTTAAGAGACGGAGTCAGTAACTGTAATTTCCGAACAAGTATAGCATTTGGCCCACTCCAGAAAGACATCCCAGCAGCGTCATATGAGTCCGAAATTCTGAGCTCCTTTCACCATAGAGCATCAAATTACATGGGGATAACCAAGAGCAATTATATTCAGGCCCAACCAAATGTGTATAGAGGCTGCTAAGGATCCTGAATGCTACAGTAAATGCTGGTTATTTTTCAAACGAAGGAAAGGTGCCTAAATTGGTATTTATTCCTAATTCTGGGAAAACACCAAACAACCCAGCATTTTCAGCTTAATATCTATCCTAGAATTTGTTGGCGAAGTCTTTGTGAAGATATTGACCAACAGAGTCCACTCCTTCTTCAATAAGGCCAATTTACAGGATGATTAGCAGTGTGGCTTCAGGAGGAAGCGAGGAAATGGCACGGCACTTGTTCAGACGTTGGCTAAAATAAAAGCGAACAAAAGGCATGTCGATCTGTGACTATACCCCATACTTCAGAGGATCTTTAGTGATTAGATAGTTTAAAGAAAAGCACAAATAAATAAAACCGGAACTCAATTCAAATGGTGCGATAACCAGTAGCAGTACAAACCGCGCTGCTAAAAGAGCTTGAATGCCTTACACAATACATTACGTCATACAAGCAAAATAACGGAAGGAATATAAACTACGGAACATGTCAGAGATACCTTTTTACTTGAAACCATTTCGCTTTCATCAGTTACACCACCCTATCTCATGTATTTTAGAATTTCCCTCCTTTTCCCCACTATTTACTTCTTACTTTTCACCTACTACTATCCCGATTATCATCTGGTTTATGTACAAGTCCAACTCCAATGGATGAACACAAGAATATTGAAACGGTAGGTTCACTCTTGGCCCAATCTTTAGTATCAGTAGTATTATTCGTTTCCATCGCGCCAATCATTTTTCTTGTTATATGTATATATTTCTTATTTTTATTTATCATATTTTAAGTATATATTTCTTTGTGTTATTTCTCTAACCCTTGAATAGACCAATGTGAATGAAAATGTAGTCTTTTCTTGTTTACTCCCAAACTATTATCCCTTTAATCTTTTCTTTCGTTCTTCTCTTTGAATTTCCGGCCATTTTTCGCTCTTCATTAATCTTCCGTATTTGCCCAGCTTGAGTACGAGTTGGTTTTAATTTATATATATATATAGAGAGAGAGAGAGAATCAAGGATTAATGGGCTATACTTTTTGTTTGCCTATTATTATTCAAGTGGGCACGCCACTCTTACATTTATAATGTAATAAATAGCCTTAAATCCCTATCAACCCGCCTCTTCGATTATCACGCTCGCGATTAAAAGTCAATCCTGTTAGACTCTCATTTTTCTATGGCTCTTATCAAATCCTTGGCGAGACAAAATTCAGCCTTGACAATGAGATCAATGATTATTCGCTTTTTCAGTGGTTTGAGCACAGGAAAAGTGAACAGGTGGAGACGAATTGAATAAGCGAGGGGTTTAGAAAAAAAATATGAACAGATCTTCAGATTAGGTTTAATTTTATAAAAGTTAAAAGAAAACTCATTCTTGAATCCATATTAATATCATAGAATGAGAAAAAATGAATGTAAAAATACTTCACAGGGGTAATTCAGTAATGATTTTAAGAATTTAAAGAATTATTACTCCCTGAGTAGATGCATTTAAGGCGCTTAAATAACAATTGAAACAGAGAGAACGACAGACGATGACTAATAATTAAAAAGATAATCCCCATGAAATTATTTAGCAGGAAACTCATATTCAAGACCTTTGTAAACATTCAAATAAAG
This sequence comes from Ceratothoa steindachneri, assembly GCA_963969495.1. NCBI lineage: Eukaryota > Metazoa > Arthropoda > Malacostraca > Isopoda > Cymothoidae > Ceratothoa > Ceratothoa steindachneri. The sequence continues at coordinate 139,898,760 of OZ018330.1, read as the reverse complement.
AGGAAGAAAAACACACGAATTTGCTTTCCCAAGCAAGTGAAAGAGTAAGACGATGGTATTTTTTTAATTCACAAATTGAGTATATATTTTAACAAGTCACTAGGAAAGGAGCTTTTCCAAGTTTTTCTCTTTAACATGGCTCTATGGCCTCTAAATAGCGCCAGCAAACTAGTATAGCACTCGTACCCACAGTCACTGCATTGCCAAAAACTGTGAAGATACATTTTTCCCTGAAGTTGCTGGCTGGAAGATGATGACACAAATCTTAATTCCACGAACCTCATAGATGTTCGAAAGAAACGTCTGTATTAACATTTTTATACTGATTATCACCTAGAGATGAAGGTCTACGTTATATTCTTGCGAAGATAGCTTATTCCATTATAGTAAAGGAATAATGAAAATGAACAGAAATTGAGAGATAGTGTAAAGAAAAAAATTTATTTTAATAAAATAAACAGCCGTAATGAAAATGTAATTGTAGAAGTATCTCCATAAGAATGCTTGGAAACCTGTGTGGTTTTTGATATTGAGATCATGACAGTGGGAGGAAAACATTAGAATAAAACTGATTTCTCAATAATAAGAAGTTATCAAGATTCTAGTTTTATTCGCATTTTACTTTGAAATTGCAGGTATGCCACATTAAAAGCTGATTTTTGTTTAGTTTTTCCTATGTAAATTAACCTGAAGTGGAGGTTGAAGAGAAATATGTACAAAAACGTATTGCTAGGTGCGCGCCCTTGTGTTTCCTCATATGTAATTTTATATCTCCAGAGATTTCCAAAATTGCATGAGAGATGTGTGGTAACCGAAAAGTTCCAAGCAGAGTTTATAAAAGCAATATTTTAGCTAGGAAATAGCTAATATTGAGCTCTTGCACAAGCCTTGCCACGAATCAACGGTCTAGCTTGTTTGTTGAATTATATAATAGCATGTAAATGTATTGAATTCTTTAAGATCTAATAAAGATAGAAAACACAAGAAAGAAAATTGACCCAATTATCTCACAGAATGAATTTAGGTAATCCTAACCATGCCATCCATACAGATTCAATGCAATGACTCTATTACAAATGATCTCGTATCACTATGGTTTCTTACTATTCAGGACCATTGAAATTCTGGATAAACGGCAAACCCTTTGAAGTTAATTGTTTAATATTGTAAGAATAATAGGGAAAATTCTGCAAAAATTAAGTAAATTTGCGTGAACCTGTTTTTTTACAGGTATAAGAGTATGGGCATTTTTTATGTTTTTCCTTAAAAAATGCATTCAAAGTATTTGTTTATTAATAAAATTGCGCCCCTATATTAGTTTGTGCAATTTCCCGCAGGAGATCGATTTATTCTCGTAATGGACATTTAAGAAATATAAGAGCTTGATGAATGGTTTCATAAATTGAGATGATTTTAATGTTTAAACAATTTAAAAGTTACATCAATGAGCCTATTTAAGGTTTGAATACATTTCAAAGTCAATGATGCTGTTATAATGAGTTATTTATTTGAATTGGCTTAATTTTGGCCTGAGTAAGGTTTTTGAGTGGTCATAACGAGATTTTAGTTCATTTATAAACTCTTTCTAAGCGGTCCTTTTATTAAGTAAATTTGGACTTGAGCTATGTAACAATTACATTTTCACATCTACTATATCATCTATCCTCATATCTTATGGCACACTCCCCTCTTGAATAAGATCTTACTGATCTCATTGAGTGACTCAGTTCGTGCTAAGAATTGTGGAATTTTCCCATTCGACTCCGACCTTCTTTTTGAAATCAAAACAAAAATGAAGCAGGCACGATTTTGTGAGATATGTGGCACTTGCGCATTTGAAGATGTTTGAGTGGTTTTATGGACTTAAGAATTTTGACGTAATCATGTTAAAGAATTTGATCTGCGGAGCGCTTTGAAATTCAGATTGAAGTCTGAATCAAACGGAATCTCCTCTGATACTTTATTCAAATAAGTACTTGGATAACCATTTGGGAGATTTCATATGATTCACTAAATTTTCCAGGAAGGTTTTCAATGTATACTTACTTCAGGCTAAAATTTCTAACCCTATTTATTCATTTGGATTGGTTTTAGTAGTAAGGTATTTGGTTTGTTTGACTCATTTGAGAAGTTTGTGTAGTTTGAGAATTGTGTTAGGACTGAGAATTATAATATAAAAACTGTATAGAAATTTCTATTATTTATTTGTTTAGCTTCGAAATCAATATTTTCAATATTTCACGAGGTTACTCTCTCAATTTGTCAGTTTACTTGCTTATTGAACTAGTTTGAGAGGCGTAAATTAGTGCGTTAAATTAGGCAGTCAAATCAAGTTCTAGTATCGTTTTCATCATATGAAAATAAATCAGCTTGATTATATTTATTTCTTAGGAGATATTTAACAGTTACTTGACTGCCAGGTGCTTTAAAATGCAGATTAAGTTGTGGATCGACCTGAAACTCCCCTGTTACTTTGTCATTCAGTTGCTTGGATATCCATTTGAGGCATTTCATATTTGTTAAGGAATTTTGAGGTATGTTGTTATTTTATAATTGCTCAAGGCCAAATTTTATAATCAAAATTTAATATATTTTATTTTGCAATATTACTAAGTAAAAGCCCATGGTCAAGCATACACCTAATTATAGAAGAATTTCAATCTCATACATTATGGCTCAAGTAGATTGTAATAGAACAATTACGAGGGGTGGTCAATAAGTTTTGAAATTCGGATATAAGAAAACGAGATATGAGGAAAAGTGTTTTATTATTTTTCAAGATAACTACCCTCGACCTAAATGCACTTGTGCCACTTGTCCCTGAGGCTTCGAATTCCCGACAACCAGAAATCTCCTGACTGCTGTTCAATCCACTCCTGAACGGCGAGCTGGACATCTTCATCGTCCCCAAACCGGCGTTCACGCAGTGCAACCTTGAGCAGGTGGAATAAAAAGTAGTCGCTAGGGGCCATATCTGGACTCCACACTCTCGCAGGGCAGCTTGTGCAACTCTGGCCTTGTGGACTTTGACGATGTTGAAGTCGATCTTGAGGCATGAGGTTTCTAGGGACCCAACGGGCAGAGACCTTAGTCATAGACAAATTGTCGTGGATGATATTGAGAATACTTCCATGTGATATTCCAAGTTCTCACTCGATTTCTTCGACCTTCACCCCGTTGATTTTCGAGGATAATCCTCTCCACACGGGCCACATTTTCCTCGTTGGTCACGTCTGACGGTCGTCCTGGACAGGGGTCAACTTCAATGAACTCACGACCATTGCGGAACTCCCTATTCTAGCGAGCAATGTTTGTATAGGAAGGGATGGTGTCGGTGTACTCTACATCTCAGTATCTCAGTCGGTCGGTCCAGGTAGTCTTTTCTTTTGTTTTATAATAACGTTGTTCCTTGTTGTAAGTCAGGTAGGCTTCACTGACCTTCGCTTGCCCTCCATAGTCGCGGGGTAATGCTCCTTTTAAATGCATGGGATATGCGAGTGCATTTTCTACCGTTGGCCGACTTAGTCAAATAGTTAAATTGCTTTTTGTGTGGTTCTATGATGTAAACAAGAGAAACAAAATTATTTTTATTATTATATAAACAAATTAAAGAATTTAACAATAAATGATACACTATTAGAAAAACTAATCGTTCAGCAAAAAAATAATAATTTACAATGAATGCTTCTGCACGAGCTGTGAGTAGCCCTTAGGATGCCTGAGGGGCAATCGCTTGAGAAGTTGCGAGTAGGGTCCTTGTCTGATTCCAACGGGTCCTCTCGATTAATGCTTGTATATTGCGTAAGTATCTGCGGACTTCTGCTTAAATACTGCTTCGCTCGTTCCCGTGCTGGGAAATATATACCACTTCGCAGGAAGCGATTTTGTTTGCCGTCGATAGTGGGTCCCACAGCGGGTAGGGGGCTCAGCACCCTCTTGCTAATTTAGGTTTCGGACTCCAGTTTGACTCTTCTGACTCCATTATCACTCCGGAAGTTTACCGAAAAACGCCGGTTGAAGGTCTTTTTGTCCGTGAGATACCCTCTAGGTCTTTTTATCTGCGTGCCTCTCTCTCTCTTTCTCTCTCTCGCTCTCTTATAAATTTTGCCCCCTTAAGATGGAACTTTCGGAAGAAGGGACATCTTGAGAAATGGGAAATGGGGTACAATGCCTTCGCATCACGAAATAAAAAAAAACATTGTACTAAATTCACAAGGAATACAGAATATCCCCCCAAAATAAATTCGCATCACAAAAAAATAGCAAAGGAATATAGGATACAAAATAAAAAACAAAATAAATACACACAAAAATAAATACCACAGAGACAGAGACAATGTACTTAGATCAATCATTATCCCCCAAAATACTCATTTACAACAATCATGATTATAAACCCTGAATTTTCAGGAGTGGGCACATCTGCCTCTATTTAAAAAAATAATTGTAAAGTTTATTTAAATACAAAAGGGGTACCTATTTCTGCCCGAAATTTTTTTGGTCATATATACAAAAAAAAATAGTAGGCTCAAGATTCCCCCCCCGAGGGAATCTACCGGATTTCGGTTTAAGTTATCGGCCATACAATTCTGAGCCTTTTACTTACATTATCTTAAACTGGAATTCTTGGAGGAAAAAGAATTTTCGTTGGTACGACAAAGGTTTGTGATCGGTCAAGATTACAAATTCCTTGCCTATTAGATACATTGGGAATTGTTAAATTCCACAAATTATTGCGATGGCTTCTCGATCAATCACAGCGTAGTTCTTTTCGCGCGGTAATAACTTTTGGCTGGCGTAAGCGATGTGGAAGCTCTCGTCATAGATTCCGCACTGAACTAATACACAACCGATGCAGTCATTGCTAGCGTTCATCCGTAGGCCAAATGGTTCGGCGGGTTGGGCAACTGCAATATCGGAGCCAACGCGAGTTTATCCTTAAATTCTTTGAAGCTGGTGATTGACAACGGAGTCCAAACGAATTGCTCTGGTGCCTTCTCCTTCAGAAGCTCTCACGGGGGAGCAAAAAGGGTGGCAAAGTTTGCAATCTATCGCCGATAAAATAAGGCGGAACCCATGAATGATCTTAACTGCTTTTTGGTTTCGGGCAACGTCATTTTTACGATGGCTTGTATCTTTTGCTCCGGAGGGGCTAATTGATTGTTCCCTATGCGGAAGCCTAAGTAATCTATTGTATTTAAGGCAAAATGACATTTGCTCGAACCAATTGTAAAATTATGATACCTGAGCATTTGCAGCAGCGCTTGAAAAGCGGTCAGGTGCTAGTTCCATTCATTTGTGGCCACGTAAATATTATAAAAAAAGAATCATACGTGGGGTACCTCATCTAATATCTGTCTCATCATCTTATTATAATTACTGTAGTCGGTGACAAGATCAAAGGCGAGCATTAGCCCTTTGGTTTTTCGGTAAGGAAAGCGGTGTACCTTTTAACCTCTTCCTGCAAAGAGATCTGGTAATAAGCCTTACACAAATCCAGTTCTGACATATACTTGGTTTTCTCAAACAGATAGAGATTTTGGTGGATAAGGGGAATTGGCTCTGCGTGGAACATGGTAAAGGCGTTTAGCTTCCTAAATTCGATTAACATTCTATAGGAATTACCGGATTTCTTGAACATGACGACCGGGAACAGTAATCAGATTATCTTAAATTTAACAATTTCTCAATTCGGCATTAAAAGCTTCTTTTAAATGCACTGGTAATGGAACTGGCTTTGACCAACTAGGCTCTTGGGTGAACAAGCTCGGTAGCAAAACCTGGAATGTCTGAGATGACGTCACCGAATTTATTTAGGAGAGATTGGAGCTAGTTTCTCTGAGCAGATGATAACTGGTCGCTTATTTTGAGCTCGGTAGACGATGATTCGATCACATCTGGTACGAGCAAGGGGCATTCGCTCTCTTGCTCTGCGCATGCAATTTGTACTACACTTAGGGGATTCAGGGAGTAATTTTATTCAATAGGCGATTCTTCGTCTATCGCCCCTTAATAGCAGTTTTCTAACATATGTCGCATGATCGACAATAGCGTAGAATTTCATTTCCCGTTCCGGGCCAATAAAAGTACTTAAAGATTCGTTGGGCGGTCATAGGGTGACTGTAGTGAGCCGAGAAAAGGCTGCCAATTTCGTTTTCTAAAATAACTCGCACATGAGACCGGGGAACACATAATGCTCAAGACTCGGTGTGATCTTCCTCTGAGCATATGCGGTAATGGAGGTTATCGTTAACGAACGAGGAAAGTAATTTGCGTCTCATTTCGGGCCTTAGTCCACAGAGGACAAAGGGAAATACACTCCTTGTGTTTTTGAGCAAAGTCCTCGTTCAGGATATTGCTATATTATGAAGCCCCAGGGGTTCCCAGGGGTGCAGGCACTTACAACTCCTGCTTCACTTAAGGCACGAGGGGCGACGAAACTTTGGAGCTCTGCCCAATCAGAGCGTTACAAAACCTGATGGGTGCTGCCACTACTTCGGCCCAGCCAGTAAAGTAGACGCAGTTTATATGGCACTTAACGATGTGGAACCAATTAGCACGTCGTAGGTTATCATGCAAGATGGCGAACCGATTGTGATCCGGAGCTACAGGTCGGAGTAGCTTATACGACACCGTATATAGTCGTAATACGGCACCGTACAATTCTCGAATTGAAGGCCCCCAGGGTTGCTTAGGTTAAACAAAAAGTTCACCTAGTGGCCGACGGGACCTGGTTCGTTCGAAGAGAGAGGAGTTTCAGGTTGAGACGGGGTCTGAGAACGGGTGGCACTCACCTGGTGTACCTGGTGGGAATAATTATTCCTCAACTGAGAGTTTTGAAGAAAATTTGTTCTGACATGACCTTCGATTCCACAGGAATAACACACAATATTCCTCCTGGGAACACTGACGCACGAGGCTTAGAGTAAAAAGGCTAGACTTCTCCTTGTTGGGTGCTCAAACAGGTTTCTGCTTGGAATTGCCTGTTATCTTGACAAAATTTTCATTTTTGTGAGGAATGAATTTATGCTTATTTACCTTTAAATTAGGAGACGAAAATTTGCCTTTTTTCTCTTCTCTAGGGAAGCAATTGTGGTTTGCTGCATAGACGTTAGCTTCTTCTATGCCTTTTTTTGACACTGATGCATCTTCTTTCCTTGATGAACGCTCTGATTTCTGATGGAAGCGATGCCAAAAGTTGTTCGTCAAGAATAAAATCGATCATAGCATCGTAATCATGGGGCACTTTTGACACCTCAAGCCAGAATTTAATGTGTCATTGTAATGTGTACCCAAACTGACTGAGGGTTTGATTGGGCTCAAGCCTGCACTACCTAAACTTCACACGGTCAAAAGCTGGAGTCATAATATAGGCGGCAAGTCTGGCCGTTTTTAGTTGATTAGTAGGGCTTAGTAGGAAGACAGTTACACCTCAAGCACCCCTGTCGAAAAATCAGAGAACCAGTTCACTGGGGCTCTCGTGCTGCTCAGTTGGGAGCTGCGGCACGATTGGGGACGTCCGGCCCAGGGGAGACCTTAGGGTTGGTGTGCTTGATCAAAGGGTTTCTGTTCGCCGAACGACCGAAAACCTCCTGGAAATAGGCGGATGTGATTAGTGCGAGAGAAAATCACAACCAAAAACCCCTTTTTTAATGCGTATGGTCCGAGATTTTTTTGTAAGATGGCGAAGAAGAATGGTCCTCCGTTTCGAAAGCTAACCTGCAAAATATGCAAAGTCTATAGATGGAGTGAAGACTTCGGGGGAAGGAGTTGCAAGGAACTCACAGATGGCGTCAGTGTCTGTGACTTCTGCGAACTCGAGAAGCGCCTGGGCGAGAGCATCGCTCAACTGAGAGAGGAGAACTCCTCCTTAAAAGGGAAGTTCAACTCTTAAAAACAGAGAGATGCAGATGCTGAGGCGAGAAGGCTTCGCACGTCCAACAGCCGATTTCTTCTGCTGAAGGGCTTCCTCAACGAGCCAAAAAAAAGAAAAGAAACAAGAAAGAAGAGGAAGTAGAAATAGAAGAAGAGAAAGTAGAAAGAGAAGAAGAGAGAGTAAAAGAAGAAGAAGAGAAAGTAGAAAGAGAAGAAAAGAAACTGGAAACAGAAGAAGAGAAAGTAGAAGCAGAAGAAGAGAAACGGGAAACAAACGAAAGATAGCAAAGGAAGTCAAGAAGATGAATAAGAGGAAGAATAAGAAGAAGAAGAAAAAAAAATTAGAGATACAAGAGGAAAGCGGCAAGTCGCCTCCGAAAGGAAAGACTAAGTCGTCCGCAGTCAAATGTGCAAGAGTCACCTTTATTGGTGATTCTCAAGCACGGACTCTGAAGCCCCTGCTAGCGGCCCGCCTTCGCACAAGCGTTAAGGTGAGCTGCATCCCAGGTTGTGGGAATAAGCAGGTAAGAGCTGAGGCCGAGAAGTCTCAGATTTCAGAGACTTCAGTCGTTGCGCTTATGGTAAGTGGCAACGACCTCTACCTCAGAGGAGGTAGGGTAGGCCCTACAGGTGAAATTATGAGGACAGTTATGGGCGCTATCGACGACTGTGGACTGAAAACCCGCAGACGCGTCGTGGTGGGGATGCTCCCGAGGTGGGGTCCAAGCCGGACTGTCCACTTGAGGAACATGTTGCTAAACAGGCGCCTTGCAGACCTCTGTACGACTGAGGGTGTCTTTTTTGTGGACCCGTACGCCGTGTTCTATGGTAGAAAAGACCTCTACCAAAGGGACCGGGTGCACCTCTCCTTTAAGGGCAAGGCGTTCCTAGCCAACCTCATCCAGGATGTCGTGTAGCGCATCCAAAGGAGTGTCCGGCCCATTGGGAAGGCGGACGTACGCCAGTACGCCCGAGTCACTCCCCAAACAACCTTCTCGGAGGTTGTCAAAAATGGTGCCACTACGACAAACAAGAAGCCGGGAAACGGAAGAGTGTAGGGAGTCCTACATTAGGGGACTCCCTGAAAGTTCTTCTGTTCAATGCAAGGTCAATCAGGAACAAGTTTCCTGAGCTCCATGGCCTCATAGCGACGGAAGAACCCGAAATGGTAGCCATAACAGAATCGTGGATAAAAACCTCAAACCGAGACTTTGAAGGCGAATTCACGGTTCCTGGCTACCAACTCTTCCACAAAGATAGGCCAGACAGAGAGGTTGGCGGTGTAATGTTGTATGTCAAGGATACAATCAAATCCACGAACTCCAACGTTATATCCAACCACCAGCTCCTAGGCGTGGACCTAGAGATCGGTGTTGCCAAATACAGGACCCTCCTGCTTTACAGACCCCCTTCCCAACCTGTTGAGAAGGACAGGGAACTGTACCAGCTGTTGGGTGAGCTGGTTCAAGGCAGAGTGTGCATCGTTATGGGCGATTTCAACAGCCAAGTTGACTGGGAAACCAGAGCAGCCTGTGGTGCGAGCAAGCTACTCCTGGAGTTCGCCAACAACGAGTTCTTTACTCAATGGGTCAGAGAACCGACGAGAGGAGACAATATCCTCGACTTGGTCTTCACCTCTGAGGATGATATCGTTGAGGATATCTCTGTAGGCGAAGAGCTCGGTGGCAGTGATCACCAGCTAGTTAGATTTAGCGTCAAGATCCCGAAGGTAAGGTCTGTTGCCAGTCAATTAAAGAAACTTGACTTGAGAAGAGCAGACTTTGCAAGCCTTCGAGCTGGACTGACTGACGTGAGGCTAGAAGTGTGCGATGCCGTTGAAGACTCGTGGAATAGTTTCCAAACCACATTCATGAGTCTTTAATCGCGTTTCATCCCTCTGAAATGCCCCCGTCTGTCCTCTGTTCAACCTAAGTGGTTTAATCGAGAAATCGGCCAACTGCTTAGGGAGAAGAGAACTGTGTACCGGCAATCGAAGATCTCGGGTGACTTTGACGAATACCGGAGGCTAGCCAGGAGAGTGAAGTCCAGCATAAGGGCGGCAAAGCGGTCTGAGGTTCTCCGAGTGGCGAGACTCTGTAAAGAGAATCCCAAGGAGTTTTTTGGATATGTGAACAGCCGTAAACCAATCCGTCGAACGATTGGCCCTTTAAGGAACGAGGAGGGGACATTAAAGCACTCAGATGCAGAAAATGCCAACCTCCTCAACTAATACTTCTCTTCAGTGTTTACTGAAGGGTGTGGTCCCATTCCCCAGCCGACGGATTCCTACTCGGGGGAAAAGCTGGAGGCAATGAACTTCACCGAGGGAGAAATAAAGAAAAAGATCGCTGACCTAAAGACGATTAAGTCCCGTGGACCGAACGGGTTTCTGTCTAAAGTGTTGAAGGAAGTGTGCGATGAAGTATCACGACATCTGTGCGCTATCTTTAACATGTCAATCCGGACCGGATGCGTTCCTAAAGACTGGCGTGAGGAGGAGGTGACTCCTATCTTGAAGAAAGGAGACCGTAACCAACCGTCGAACTACCGACCTATCAGTCTGACTTCGATAGTCGGTAAACTCATGGAAAGCATCATGGTGGACAAAGTGACGTCGTATTTAGAGTCAAACCTGCTACTGAGGAGTTCCCAGCACGGCTTCCGAAGGTAACGGTCATGCCTGACGAACCTTGTAGAATTCTTCCACTTCGTTTTCAGTGAGCACGATCGGCACAAGGCGGTGGATGTGGTCTACCTAGACTTTCAGAAAGCCTTTGATAAGGTACCCCACCGCCGCCTTCTCCGGAAAGTGCGAGCGCTTGGCATAGACGGAAAGGTAGCCGGCTGGATCAAGAACTGGCTAAGTGGCAGACGGCAACGGGTGGTGGTAAATGGACAGTCTTCTGAGTGGGTGCCCGTTACTAGCGGGGTGCCTCAAGGTTCTGTCCTGGGACCACTACTATTCATCATCTACGTCAACGACATGGACGGTGACATGGTTGCCAAGATTTCCAAATTTGCCGATGATACCAAGCTTGGTATGAACGTTGCAAAGGATGGAAATACTGCCCGCCTGCAGGAAGATCTTGGGAAGATTGGGGAGTGGTCGGACACGTGGCAAATGCCTTTTAACATGGGAAAATGCAAAGTGATGCATATCGGCCACAGAAACCCCCAATCTCAGTATATCCTTAAGGGCACTGCTCTTGAATCGAGTGACACTGAGAAGGACTTGGGTGTAACAATCACTAGGGACCTCAAGTTCTCGAAACAGTGCATTGAGGCGGAGAAAAAGGCTCAAAGGATGCTAGGCTATATTAAGCGCCAGTTTGGTTATCGGAACCAGGAGATTGTACTGTGCCTGTACAACTCACTTGTCCGACCGCACCTAGAGTATGCCGTACAATTTTGGAGTCCTTCATTGCGAAAGGACATCGCGAGATTGGAACGCGTACAAGCCAGGGCAACCAAGCTGATTCCCTCTATCCGACATAAAAGTTATGAGGATAGAATAAGGGAATTAGATCTGTTCTCGCTGGAAACCCGTAGACTGCGTGGTCAGCTCATCGAAGTTTTCAAAATACTTCGAGGGTTCGACAATGTTGACTACCGGGATATTTTCACACTGAGTGAGAACAGAACGCGCAATCACGGCTTCAAACTTGAACTCAAGCGTTACAACCGCAATCTGTGTGGAAATTTTTTCACCTACAGTATCTGCGGTAAGTGGAACGCACTTCCAGTGGAAGTTGTCAACAGTGAATCTGTTGACCGGTTCAAGTCAAGACTAGACAAGGTCTTGAAAAGTGACCGTTTAGGGACGCAAAACAATTGAGCAGCCTTGTGCCCGCTCGATTGCAAGTCCAATGGTACCCTCTTTGAATGGACCGTAAGGTCTCCTAGGGTAACTTCTTTCCTTGTTGTTACTCCTTGTTGTAAGTGCTCGTCCTTTAATGACAAGTAATCAATTGTTGCTTCAGACTGTAGGGAAATAAAAATGTTCCTCAAGTGCGTGTTCAGTAGGGGCAACAATTTAGCTACGCTGTCTGATTCTATGTCTCAGTAATTTACTTCGAAGATCTTCTCGAAGTGGGTTGAATATGAAGCGAAGTCTTCCGGTCTCCTAGGTAATGGATAGTGTTTCGTTTCTCGGCTTTGTCATCTCTAATTCGTAGAAACGAAATCTCTCCCTTTCTTCCCTTTTCCCGTTCTTCTCTTTCTCTTCTTCCTTCTCTTTCTTTTTCTTTTATTTCTTTCTCTTCCCTTTCTAGTTCTATACTTTCCTATTGTGCTGTTCTCTCTTCTCCCTGGATATAGGAGATTAGTTCCTTCCCAATTAGACCCAGAGATTTTCTTTGTGCCTTGGAAATTTTGGAACGAAGATATGATGTCTCAACTCTTCGCACTTCAAAAAAATAACACACACAACAAGAGAATGTAGCATGTTTGTCGAACTAGAATTAACCATGTTTTACTTAACTTACATATGAGCACTGGCGGAAGTACCAATGGCTTCAACGTGACCCAGTAGTTACCACATAAAAAACAGCCAAAAATAACTGCTTAATTCTCACGATAGGAATTCTGTGATTGAAGCGAACAAGCACTGGTGGCTACCCTTATGTACGCCACACGAACTCGAACAAATACAATTTTTCTGAATCTTTCAAATGGCAGAGTAAACGAGGCCGAAAGAAAAGATTTAATATTCCGCTTGGGAAAGCTAGTGATGGACATTCACAATAATCACAAAGTAATTAACTTCAAATATTTACCGGGATCGTGTATCTAAATTTGCAAGTAGTTTAGCAAGAAAATTATTTTTACTTGATATCCACAACCACAATCTAAAAGCCTGTAAATAAAAATATTTTAACGGCCCTCAAAGACCTGACACTAATTTAATTATATATATTTACTATGTCGTAGGTCAGGTAGTCTTGTCTGACCTTCGCTTGCCTTACCTAGACGCGTGGGAAGAGGCGATAAGCAGACGCAGGGTGATATTTCTTTAAATTAAATTAAATCTTTGTAAGAATAGGTGTGGGTAGGGGATAGAGATAGGGTGTGGGGACAGATAGCGGAAAATAGACAAGTGGTGAAAAGAAGAAGTGTGGTAGGGTGATCAGACCTCTCGCTTTTAAGTGTTTTTGTTTTGTGATTCTTTTTTGTCTTTGAGTTAGTGTATATATATATATATATATATATATATATATATATATATATATATATATATATATATATACATAATATTGAGGATAAATCCCAGAGCCACGAGAAACGGATGCAGCATTTTTTTAATTTTTAACAATGTTTCGAAAACTACAAGTTTTCATCTTCAGGCTAGAGTAAGTTTACAAAGTTAATGCATATCAAGAAAACTTGAAAAGGCCAACAAGACATTATTCTAAAGGGTGAACAATTATATAATATCAGTAAAATGTACAATAAGTTAAAATTTTTGAATATCACTTAACAACAGTTAGATTTGCTTTAAAACTGACTCAAAATTTGCTAATACATAAGAAGAAAACTTGAAAAGGCCAACAAGACATTATTTTAAAAGGTGACCAATTATAAAATATCAGTAAAATGTACTATAAGTTAATTTTTTTTTTATTTAATATGAATTGAATTTTTTTTTTAATAAATTAAAAGTTTATTGCAGAAATTAATTAAAAACTATAAAAGAAATTGACCTGGCATTATTTAAAGATAGTAAATTTAAACTTTGTTTTAATTTTGTAAAGCTGTAATAGTTAAAAAACATTTAATATAAAAACGGTGAATTTGGGTACTTAAGAAGTGGATCTATCCTAGAGAGTGAATGGTGGGTTTAATAAGGGGCTAGTTACAGTGACGCTTGGTTTGTTAAAAAGCAAACCAACTAACAAACTGTAGTTAAAATTAGTTAATTAGTAATGATATTGCACTTAAATTTCCATTGAGTGTAGGTTTGTTTTGTTTAATATATAAAGATTCGAGGGTTCTTAAGCAATGCTAGTTGTTGTTAAAGGCTAATACTTATAAATTCTCAATAGAAATGTCAGTTTTACAGCTTATGGTGTGTTCCCTAATAGATGACTTTTCCTTTTTATTTAATATTTTGTTTGTGCCCCAACTAATTTCCATATGAGCAGAGAACTTAGCTCCAAAAGACCTGACAGTGCTGCCAATGTAAGAGGCTTAAGTTCAACTGGAACATTTAAATAAATAAACATTATCACTGCGGAACTCTAAAGAGATAGGATCTTTACTGTTAAAGAAACTTCCTATCGATAGTTCGTTTATAAAAACTATTTGTTTGTTGATTTGGGGAAAATATTTTTCAAAAATAAATAGGATATTTCTTTTAAAAGTATTGTTTAGAAAACCCATCTCTGAAATTATTAAATATATAGGCATTTTAGGAAGTGGTGAAGGAGGTAGCGGTTAGTGAAGGTATGTTGGGGCACGAGTCCAAAAAATGGTGAAAAAACGCCCCCGTCCATTTTCCTGTTGGTCCCCAGCTCGTTTGCTGCCAGAATGATGGGTGATGGATGGATAGGATGGATCTCAAGTGGAAACCTCAAGAGGGGTGAAGTATGGTGGACAAGATACAGTAGCGGCCGATCAAAGGACGCCAATATTTTGCCACCCCCTCTTCGGTACTTATGCTATAACTGCTTCAAACTACATAGAGACGGGTGTACTTACTTTTATGATTCTGGCAGGGTCACCCGGGTGATGAGTATCTGTCCTCCGTCCAGGACTCGCAGTTATGCCCAGTTCGAGATAATTTCTAACTTATGCTTTCGCTGTGCGCTAGTCCTCAAACCATTTTCACATAAGCCCTTAATTATGTCAGTTCACGGTGGCCAGCATATTTAAGTCGAAATCAATGAATAGCAGACATCCCAAAACTTCCAGAATAGGCGCTTTTCTATGCAGGCGGTACTCAAGGTCTGTTACTAAGCAAGTAAAAATGCTTTATCCCAAAGTTGTCAGCAAAGCGTAGTCGAATATTCAGCCAGTTTTTTTTTGTTTTTTTTTAAGTGCGTAGGATTTGCGATTGGGTTTTCAAGCGTTGATTGACTTAGCCAAATAGTTAAATTGCTTTTTCTGTGGTTCTGTGATTTAACAAGGGAAACAAAATAACAATAACTATTATAAAAACAAATAAAAAAAATTTAACAATATATGATATACTATGGGAAAAACTAATCGTTCAGCAAAAGAAAATTAATTTACAATGAATGCTTCAGCACGAGCTGTGAGTAGCCCAATATTTACCCAAAAGAAAACTGGAGGAGGTAAGGAGGTTTAGCTTTTTTCCAAGAGGGAGGGCCTCGAGTGGTTGTTCGAGGGAGTATCCTTGCAGAGCACGGAGCGGAGCACGTTATTTCCAAATGAGTCGTTACATCCTTGACTGCCGTAGCTCTGAACAACAGGTTTCTTGCCGGGTCCTCTTAGAGTGCCAAAGAGCCGCTTGAGAAGTTGCGCGTCGTGTCCTTCGCTGATTCAAACGAATCTTATCGATTACTTACTTTGATACTGCGTGAGTACTGCCTAACTTCTCTTTGAATACTGCTATGCTGGTTCCCGTGCTGGTAAATATATACGAATTCGCCGGAAGCGGGTCTTACTTCATTTCAAGGCACGCTGGGCAAGGGTTTAGCTCCCTCTCGCTGATTTTGGTTCCGGGCTATAGTTAACTCGTGCTGCTCCGTTATCGCCCCGGAAGTTTAACAAAAGACGCCGGTTGAAAGCCCTTATGGCCATGAGATACCACCAAGGCCTCCTTTTGTCTGCGTGACTCTCCTTCTGACATTCCTATTAACACGATTCCATCGAAATTTAAAACCTTTATGTACTTGTACATTCTCTTTTGAATGCTATAATTGCCAAAGTCCTCCTAAGGTTAGCCAGGGAATTATTTTGTTTTCGCAATAAGATCATAAAGCAGAATAAGTAGGAGCATGCGACATTTTGGTCAGCAGACGTTGTTTCTAATGTTTTCTAGTAAAGTACTCACAGAGTTTTAATTGTCTTTTCTCTCTACTCTATTTTTTCGAGTGTGCCTATCTAGCGACTCTCACCAATGGCAGAGCCAGCAAAATTCCAAAGGTAAGCTAAATCTTAAACTATATAAAACTTCAAATCCGAAGGCAACTAACACACCAAACATCCAAAAACTAAACAAAACCTATGAAAAAAAAAGGAAAAGCATCCTCCACGACAAACCATGTACCAAGCACCCCCCAAATGTCAAAAGCTTGAGGAGGCTATCCTTCTTCAAAAATTAGTCAATCCTGACTTGAGAAAGCACAACCTTTCCCGAACAGTAGAGGCAAGTGGTAGCTTCTCCGCTCGTACTGATACTGTGCGAGGTATGGTACGCGAAGATCACGCAGTCTATCTCATTTAACCAAACAAGTAACATACAGTTTTGGAAACAAAGGACTCTTTGCAGTAAGATGCTGAGGGTCGTTCCATTAATTGGTGTTGCATCTCACGAGTGGGCCCAATTCGGAGAAGATAGAAAAAGACCTGAAGCCACTGTGGCATTGGTAGTATAGCACCACGCAAACAGTTTTCTTGCAATGACACGTATCTTTAAGTTGTGATAGGCCATCTGCCAGAGTGCGGAGCTGACATGATTCCTGACCTGACTTGTATTCAGTTTGAGATAAAGCCAAACGCTGGTCTAGTCATCCAGTACTCGCGGAACCTTCATGTCTTCATCGAGGCGCTCATTTCCAAATTCTCTCCATGTCCAGAAACCAGGAAGAAGACAATCTTGCATCCATCTGACTCGCAGAAATCGTGGAGTCACGTATACCAAGAAACATGAGGAGCGGACATTCCAATGCCCGAGAGCACTCAAAGCGATTTCTGATGTGCTAAATTTCAGAATCCGGTAAAGAGGCAAGCATGATGCGTTATCTCATGAGAGAGCGATGTATTACAACCATCTCGGTCGTGAAGATGAATCCCACAACAAGGTTGAGCGAGGTTTCGCTTATAATAACTTAATCGAAAACTTTTCTCTGTTTAAACCAACCAACGAGAAAATTTCGAAACTTGGAAGACGTGAAAAGGTAGAATTGTTGAAGGTGGGCTGTATCCCGAGTACTGTGGCTCCCGCATCTCCCATCTCTTCGTTTCGGTCCTTTTAGGACTTTAGCCCTGAGTGGATTAAAGTGTGATGTTTGCACATGTATAGAGACTACACTGACCAAAAATCCAGAGTGGACGGCCGTTTTTCAAAGTCTACTGCTTTCTAGTGAGACGTCCTAGATAAGGTATGACATTAGTGGATTGCCTAACTAGAGCTTGCTTATCGTCAACAAGAAGACCAGGATATGAAGTTCTGTTGAGGAGGCCCCCAAAGATTGGACTTGAGATTTGAGTTTGCATAGCAGCTAACAAGGAATAAAAGCCTGCTCGTCATAACCAGTAAATACCTATGTACCCGAGAACGGTCCTATGGAGGTACTCAGCCTATTGGGCGCAAGTGAAGAGGTTATTGAGGCCATACCGATTTTCCCATTAATTGGACCCAGCTGGTTAGGCCATAAATTTATAAAAAAGGTAGAGGTTAGTTGTATAACATAGTGGATGCTTAGAGAGATATGGTGAAAGCGCAGCAACTTCCCCTCTCTACGTCAAACAGTCTAATTCCGAACAGTGATTTTGTCCTTTCCTTTCTGCACTCGTACCGGCAGGACGTGCTTCTCCTTCAAGTACCACGTCTAACAGAGCAGCCACCTACGAGCCTGCATAATCTAGTTTCTGTTATGGTAAATTTAGTGCATGCTAACATAGATTGTAGTCCTGTACAATCTTAGCATTTTTTTATAGGTTTTATTGTTATATGTTATGAAATTTTGCAAGTTTGATGGAGATTAGCGAAAAAAATTAGTGTTATGCTTCACCTCTTTAATGAATATTTATTGCCTTTTTTTACATTTCCAGGTATGTTGTCACTTCTAATAGTTGTATAAATTGATTAAGCTGTTTTGTGTAAAGATTTTATAAACTTATTTTAATATTATAATAACAAAAAAAAACAGATACATAGTCAGTATCTATCTTAACACTAAGTTTCCATTTAAAGTTGGCAGAAAATTTTCTACTGAGTATAAAACTCAGTAAGTGAGGCGCTAGAATTTTCGCTATATTAAAGAAATTCCTTGATGATTCTAAGTCACCAAATTTAGGCTGATTCAAATAAACAATTTCGTTATATTCCCTAATATTTATATCTAGGTACTTTTTTTTAGAACTTAGTCTATTGGTATCGGGTAGTTGTCATTTTCGTTCGAAACATGGTAGTTTTTGAAGAATAGCGGTTCTACATGACCATTTTGAACAACAGGGCCTCAGTTTCAGCCTTTTGAAGAATTTGGCCTCAGTTTTGGGCCAATGCGGCTTATAAAAAATATGAGGTAAAATAAATAACAAAGTTTATTGAATTCTAATTCTTTATTAAGTAAACCATATTGAAAGAACACAAAAAATACCTTAATGATACTTTATTTCATAAATGAATTAAAAAATTACACGAGATCGCTGCGATTTACGATACATAAATTTCCGTAAACAGGTGCTTAAGAATTCTTTTTTGTATCAACAAAATATAACAATGATTTAGAATTTTATGTAGGTATCCTAGGTTACTGATATTTTGGCTGACCTTCCATTCGTCTGAATGCACAGTCGAACCTAACTTAACTACTGAGATTGCATTGTTGGCCTATTTCCATGTAGCCCATGGCTGATTTCGTCAATGAACCTACAATACTCAAATCCCAATTTTGTAAAGGACAGATCTTCCTCTGTGATCTTCCTTAATACCATGCCCACCTAGTTTAACTGGGTTATTTTAAAAATGCTTAATACATAAGAGACGGAAGATTCTTTATAAATCGACTCTAGTTTTTAGTAAGACATTTAATAACTTAACTAGATTCACTCGTTTCACCAATTTTATCAAACCAATAGAAAATAGCCTCAGCCCATTTCTGAAGAGTGATTTAAAGTAAAAAAAGAATGATTTTTTCTAATTGACACTTTTTGTCCAGTTCATCTGAATATTACAACTTGAAAATTTTAATTCGCGCGTGATAATTTCTTTATTTTTCATCTATGTTATTGCTTGAAGGGTGTCTTCAATTACTGAGGGGTTGATTTGACCTTTAAATATGCTTCGATCCATGATGGTTTAAGGGCTCCTCACTGTTGAATAATTTATAATAAAAAGAGAAGTCAAATTAAACTTTACCAAAGGTTTTTCTGACGGTTCATCAACTCTGTGTTCTTTTTCGTAATGGAAATACCTATAAATAGAGGACCGAGTCTAAGAGAAAAATCCACCTCTCTAACGGTGGATCATCAAGAATATTATATGTATCCAGTGACAGGAGCACAGATCATGGCATCACTCGTGGATGAGTATAGCTTGTGACCGGGGTTCTATCTTCGATGTGTCTTCATGTGGCTTATCAGCCCGATTATAGTGACAGATTTTATCGCAGACGGGCCATCATGCATTAATAGGTGCGTGAGGTTGGTGCGGACGATCTTGACGGGCTAATCTAGCAGCTCTGCCGACTTCTAGGTGTTGCCTTCGATTTGCTTCAAAAGGTTCAATTCCGCTCTTCAGCTTCCGTCTCCATGCGTTTATGTCCAGAGCTTCTGTTGTCCATCTTATTTAATCTATCTGGCATACCTTTAGGTTGTATTTGAGAGAGTCTTTATACCTATCCTTCTATCTCCTAAGCTGAATTCTGAGTAAAATATTTGCTTTGGTAGACGCTGGTTTGACATTCTGACCACATGGCCAGACCATCTGAACTGTTTTTTTTTATTACGATGGTTTCAATGCTTGTACTGTTAGTGCGCCGGTCTTCCAGGTTAACTCCACTATTGCGCGCAAGGAACATTGGTGAAATCTTTCCAAGGCTTTGAGGTTCTGAAGATAAGTAGTCCAGGTCTCTGATCCATATAATAGTGAAGCCAAACTATGGCTTTCTTAACTTTAACTTTCGTTTCTAGACGTAGGTTTCCGTCATCAAAAACGTGCTTTTGTAATTTACCAAACGCATAGTAGATGCAACGTAGTCTATATTGGATTTCATCATTAATACCTGCGTCTGCTGACAAGTGGCTACCCAATTAGGCAAATCTTTCCAAACATTCTAGAGTTTCCCCATTGATTTTAATATTAAGAGCCAGGAATTGAGGATTACCTGGAATATTTGATGCAGTGCTAATTAAGGATTACATAGTTTATTGGAGCTGGTTGGTACAAGACTTGAGTTTTCTGAACATTAATTGACAGACTGAACCTGGAGTATCGATTGGTAAATGCAGATATGATTGTTTGTAGGTCATTCGCGTTGAGGGCACAGACTGCATTATCATCTGCATATTGAATTTCTAGAATTGAGTCAGTTGCTGTTTTAGTTTTACCTTTAAGACAGATAAGATTACAAATCCCTAATAAAATATCATGGTTCGATGCCAAAACGACAATTTTCAGGAAAATGAGATGCGTTAGTACCTAACTTTTCCAGTCACTCCTTGGTAACCTTTGCCGGAAAAGACTGAAAAAAGATACTGCCGATTTGTTTGTGGCATTCCTAAAAGTTATACGAAATGTTTATCGTTAAGTATAATATTTAAATAAATTGTGTATAAACAGGCCTAGTAGAACGCAAAAGTCTAAATTAACTACCTTTTAACAATTGATTTTAAAGTTTCTTTAATCTTTTCAATTTTTTACTAGGAAATCCTCTAATTTATGTAGTATAATTAAATTTACTTGAAGTTAAGGAAATACATCTTTTATATGTCACTTTCTTTTGTAATTAAATGCTTAACTAATTTGTTAGTAAACTCTAAAACCTCCTTAATTTCATAATTTTAGCCATTTTGTTTTATTCCTACCAATTTACCATTATTTCACTGAACCAGGCTAATTTATCATAAATAACACTAACTCAAGGAAATTCTGACTAACTCCGACTTATATTTCATAAATGCGGTCTAGGTTAATTTGATTTAATTCTGACTAATTAGTTGCTATTTAGTTTTTATCGGAACTGTTGGGATCTACCTCTTCCTCTCTCCAAACTTAGTGGCCTCAAGGAGAGGGCAGATCAGGTTGCAAGGGCCCGTCTGCTAACCGCGGG
This sequence comes from Ceratothoa steindachneri, assembly GCA_963969495.1. NCBI lineage: Eukaryota > Metazoa > Arthropoda > Malacostraca > Isopoda > Cymothoidae > Ceratothoa > Ceratothoa steindachneri. The sequence goes on along the minus strand of OZ018330.1, from coordinate 139,877,707 downwards.
GCATCCTAATAGTGGCTGTTGGTTGTCAGCCATCCTGTCCCATCTTTGGGAAGTCGGTTTGATCCGGAAACCCTTAGAGTTGCAATAGCTTTGAGGGTGGGTGTGCAAATTTGGAAGCCATATAGGTGTAAATAAGTATCCGGTGTTATTCCTCTAAGCCTGTACCCCTTGTCCTGCCATTTGGTGGTGGAAAGATTCACAGAGACTCTGCCTTCAATGATATAGTATGCCGAACCATGAAGAGAGCGGGATTGCCAGCTGTTTTGCAGTCAGATGAACTTGACCGAGGAGCTGGTAAGCGGCCGGATGGGATAACAATGCTTATTTTGGGGAATGGAATGAGTCTGGGTTGGGATGTAAGTTGTGTAAACACTTAGGCAGAAAATATTATTAACAGGTCAGGTGTCTCTGCAGCTACAGAAACTTCCAAAAAGATAAAGTACTTTGCCCTGACTAAGAGGTTTCTGTTTGAGTCAATAGCCATTAAAACTAATGGGCTCTTTTGCACTTCTATTGCACGGATTTTCAAAGAAATAGGTTCACTTCTCAAGAGACTAAGTATTGCTGTTCAGCAGGGCAATGCAATTAGTATATTGACTGGGGTCCGAGTTGCTCATGGTGTGTGCCTGGAATTTGACCCCTGAGTTTTATCTATTCTTTTGTCTTTATCTGGTCAATAAAGGTCCTTCGGTCCAGGATTTACTTTGCTATACCCCATCCGGGGATGTGACGCTGGGCCACTTCACCTAGTGTTCGTAAGCCAACTTTATATTCTTATCCGGCTATTTCCGGTAGGGGAGGTTCAAATCCATTTCTTTAAAAAAAATCTATTAAAGTCTTATAGTTCAAACTTAAATTATGACAATTAAATATAAGAATTCCATCTACAAGCCGAAGGAAACGTATAGGCTAAGAAGCTAAGCATGGATATGTATGCTTCCTAAATTTCAATAATTAAAAAGTTGTGGGAAACTAATTTTAGAAATTTACTTGTTTAATGCAAGAAATCATATTTTTTATAAAGAAATAGAAACGCATTATTTGTTACCTCAGATTGGATGACTGATACTATCTAGGCCCATCCTGTTGTTTATATATGTCTTGATTTAGTAGTCTCTTAGCTAAACTGGTAGGCTTGTTGCATTTCAAACATTATTCCTAGTTTGAGATCGTATGTAGAATCTTCGTATTCGACAATTTAATCCACTAATTCAATATGAATGATTACTTTTAGTTTAATTATTATTTATCGAACAGTAGTTAGTTCCAGCTCTTTTTGGTATACCAACTGATATAAAAAGATATTTTTCTCTTTATTACGATCAAAAATTGTAATGAATGATTATGGTCAAATTGATTTTTTATAAATGGATTATGGTTGAAAGAGCTGACTATGTCCTCTCAAGCACATATTCCCGAATGACCAAGTATTATCATAGCAACACGAAGGGAATTTTTCCCACTACTGGATAGCAATTTTTACTTATGTGATTTAATTTCTTGTCATATGAAATTATTTTTAGAGTAGGATCAAGACTTAATCCGTTACTAAAACAACTTTTGTGATAAGTAGAAGACATAAGCGTGATAGGTTAATTGGTTTAAACGATTCTACAGTGTTGACGAAATATGATAAAAAGGCTAATTACCCTGCGTTTAATATGCCTGATTAGAAATCGTGTCTTGGAAACAAGACAAGAGTGCTTTTTAATCATTAATAATACAAAAGAGCTGTAAATTTATTTCTTTCGTCACGGTTGTATAAGCGCCTATTTTTTTCCTTCCAAAATGGATATTTTCTCGTTTTCAATCAGTTTAAGCCAAGTATAAAGCTAAAGAAACCTAATTAACTATGTAATTTCACTAATGCACCTATCCTTCCCAAAGCCACAAGAAGGATGCTGATTATTGTTGTGCTTATAATTTCGCAAGTATAATGAGCTTTTAGTTTGATTTAATTTGATTTTAATTAAAACAAACTCCTCTTTAATATGCGGAAAAAGTTTCCTGCACGAGATTGAGTCCATCTCTGTGGTCAGCTCGAGTAAGGAGCTATTCTCATCAACAAGTATTTCATGCGAGGATAAATGATTGAACATTTTTTCTCATTTTCACTGAGTTTACTTCCTTACGATCACTAAATTGTTGTTTATTTACCTGCTTAAATAGTAACGTAATAACTTGTTTATTTCATGTGTATCTTTTGATGACCTACCGAGAGATAGAAAGAGCGGATCAAGAGAAAATTCGTAACAGCATGGCACTGTTGATTTTAATAACCTCATAGACAGTCCCCTTCAGTTGTATAGAAAGTTAAGTTGCCATTTGATATATTACATAACGTTCGTCATTAAAAATGGAAGCCTAAGCTAGTAAGTCGTTTGCGAAAAGAATGTATCTTTGTCTGGTAGAAGTTTTACACCAAAATCTCTCAGTCCGATGTTCATCTTAATAATGCCAAAGACTTGTACATTAACGTGAAATTCGAAACTTTTTCGCTTCAGCATATGGCAACAATCCACAATTCGATCTAAATCGAGACTCTCGAGGGAGTGACTACTTGTTAGGAGTATACAACAGATGAAAACAAAACGAAGATTTACGGCGGCGCGTATGAAAATATTACGTTACTCAAGAAAATGTTTGAATTTAAAAGTTAAACAGAACACCTTTATAAAGTAAAATAATCCAAAGCAGTGAGAAAATGTCAGAATATTAAAGTTAAAAGCAACACTGCATGAGTACCTTAATAACTCTCCTGACTAATGTTAGATGTAACAAAAGAGATCGCGAAAGAATCGGAAAATCACATTAAACATTCCCCATTTGTATTCATTTCCCGCAGTATCTTACTTTGAGATTTCCAGTGCAATATACAGTAGTTTATGCTTACGGATACCTATTGCATTGTAACATAATAGTTCCTTGTTGTTTGAAAGGGATTCCCTGGCCACAGCATTGAAAACCAACATTTTTGGCATTGAGTTGTTATACCTATTCTAATTTAGTATCTTTTACCTCTGAAACCATATTTTTCAGAAATCTATCTTCAATATCCCTTTTGTTCCTAAACTAAACCACAAATATTCAATATTCTTTTCATTTCTCCAATAATGAAATAAATGCATTTTCCGTATTAGTTAATTTTTCTTTAGTTTTTCCTTGCCTGTATTTTCAATTATTGTGAAACCTTCGGATACAGAGACAAAGAAAGTTGCGAAAGAGTGGTGAGAGAGGAATTAAGAGTGGGATTCCTCTTGAGGTATTCATGTAACACAAGACAATGTGCTGCCAAGCAAAGATAATTCATCTTATTGGTGACCTTAATTCGATGGTTCGTTTTAATTGTATAGTGGATGCATTTTTGGTATATAACACTAACAAAGATGGTTAAATGAGTTCGGTTTTCCTTCTTAATTCGATGATTCGTTTTTAATTGTATGGCGGATGCATTGTTGGTACATAACACGAACAAAGATGGTTAAATGAGTTCAGTTTTCCTTCTGAAAGGTATAATTCTGTTTTACTGATTGCAGTTTAATCAGTTGAAAAGTATTGTTTGCATTTAGACAATATGGTAATATGGGCATATAATGTGTGTTTGTCCTTTGACAAGATTAGTAATAACCCTATATAATAGCGTTTGTTGAAGTTTTTCCTATGGAAGCGAAATGAAATAAAATGAGCTCCAGGCAATTTAAAAGTTAAAAGAAATTGTAAATTTTAGTGTCCTCCATCTGATTAAATATTATTATTCCATATGCATTCATCTCCTGCAACAGAAATTCAAAATTTTCTAACTGAATTTAAAATTTCTTTTGGGTCATTTTTAAGTCATTTGAAACTAACCACTCAAAAACTTGTTTTAGATGAGAAAATTTCTCTTCATGAGAGTATTAATAAATTAGAATGTCATCTGAAGACGATTCAAGGCAAAGTGGATTGAAAAGTAATTCAAAGACTACAAAGAAATAAAAATAGTCATAAGTACATTTGTTTATTTTATGTGAATTTTATGAAATCTTCTAAAGTCTAATAGTTTAGAAAATCATTTCTAGACTGATGTGTGACATCAAGTAAATGTGAAATGAGATAGTATAGCAGTTGTGTTTAGTTAGCCATTTTTACAGCAAGTTCTATTCTTTTAAGAAGTTTGTATTAAATGTAAGTAAAGTGGAGTAAAAGGTGGCATGACTAAGCATTTTTATTTTTATCTTTGTAATGTCGTCTCTAGTGGTTTTGATCATTTCAAGGAGCAAAAGTAGCAGTCGGAAGTGCAGGGGTGTATTTGATGTTTAGACTTATGTTGTTCTGTTTAATGAGTGATGAGACACCCAAGGTAGGAAAGAAAACCAAGCGAGGGATTTGGTGTAATTTTAGTGAAGTTAAGAGGTAAAGCTGGAAGATATTTTATAGTATTAATGAGTTAAGTTCATAAACATGAACAGTAAAGTTGTAGAGTGTGGGATGTAAATTTGGGGTATTATAAGGTAGCTTTATTTCTCTTAAATCATGGATCAGATAAACGATATTCGGGAAATCTTCTTGCAAATTTGGGTCATGTAGATCTGCTAGTAGAAACAACCAAGCAAAGGTCTAGATTTGTTAGAGGGGGAAAAGAGTCAACTGTAACATAGAGCAGTCAGTTGACCATAAGCATTTTTTGACGAGAAGGCAATAGTGTGCAGCTTCGACATGAGCTCTTTTCAATGAAACATTCTATCGCTTCTGCGGGATGCAAATATCATCCGTGTTGCCGGTTTTGCACAGTGAACCACCTAAGAAAGCAGCCTAGAACCTTTCAATAACAGTTTATACCCTCTCCGCTGCTATTTGATTTCCTCTGATTCTGAACTATCATAGCTTTGTTGAAAGTATCCCACAGTATTTGTCAGATTTACTTAGCCATGCGTTCGCCTGCATTTCACAGAATTACTCTCATTACTCGCATCATAATCATTTTATCCGAGAACACTGGCCTTGGCTGATCTTTTAGTTCCATCCAGTACACTTGATTTATTCTGGTTGAAAGCCCTCAATATTTGGAGTGCTTTATAACTAAATGAAGCTGTTGGCTTTAGATTCTTCACACCAATCAAAGTTTATCTCTCATTCTCTTTCACTTAACTTAAATCCTTCGTATAGACTCCAAACGAGGGTGTTTTTTTTCTCAACTTTTTATTCTGCCTTGCATTAACCTCTTCTACTGACCCCTAATTTATTTTATATTACTAAGTTAATGCCTAAGTTCGGTGGTGTGCGTGTCACAAAATGTTAGGCCACCTGGTGGGAGAGCTGAGCCCAATTTGTGACAATCCATTACTGCTGTCACCTTATACGCCTACTCATTGGCTGACGCCTGGAGTGGGCATTTAACGTTTGCAACCCCATATTTTAATGAACCTCTATGCATGACAATCAGCCGTTTCCATTTTTTCCCCCTAAATTTTCCACCAAGCCCATGATTCTGAGCAGGTAATGCTTAAGAAGGTATCATTCGAGATAAGACCAGAATTTTTAAGTATATCTCCAAGACTTAGTAGGGAGCAGTGCAGTTCTACCTTGAGAGAGAGTTTTTTTTCTTGCGTCAACTAGTTTTGATTGTTATAGGTTCAGTCAAGCCCTACTGTGATTATCGATGGACATTCTACTTCTTGAGACTTGATCGGTAGATATTCCATCTAATGGGACTAGATGATCATTCCCTTAAAACGCGGTTCCTAGTAGAACTTGTCAAAGAACTGAAGCGAGGGGCATAAGCTTGCAAGTATTAATGTAACTCTGTCCTAGTACTTAGACATTTTCCTGTTTTATGTGCATCTGTATTTCAATGTTACCCTAACAGAATTCGGTTGAGATGGGTTTAATGATCTTCGTCAAAGAGATCATTTTTCCTTTACAATTTCTTTTAGCGAGTATCTACCACTTGAAAGTCCACTTTGTTAATCTTTGGATCATGGAGGTGGTCCGTATTCGAGAAAATGACATTTCTATCTTATTCGAAGAATGGTCAGTGGGTTAGGTAGATTATCCTTCTCTGGTACCCTAATTTCCGCTGGTCAGGCATAGATTCCTCAAACGCCTGGCCCACCTGCATGAGTAAAGCTTCTTGGAAGTCAGCCGAAAGTTATACGAAACTGTGATTTACCTAAAAATAATACCGACCCCGTAAGAGCAGAATTTAATCTGATGGGCTTTGGTAAACAAATACAAGGTTTCATAACAAATTTTAAGCTATCTCCTCACTACTTACAGTGGAAGTAAAATTCTTAACTTAATAGGATGACATGGACCTGCAGAGTTATAGAAACGTGCGAAAAGGCTTTGGGGTACTTTGATTTAGGTATCTGACCCTGCTTCCATGGCAAGGTCTTTTGCCAAAGCTTTTTAACATTTCCAGGCGTGATACTACCCAAACACCATTCCAAGAAATCGCAAGATTACTGAGTCCGTCGACTGAACTTAATCTACAGAGTCAGAGCAATCTTCAATGACTTCTCACTGTGTGACGTAAAATACTCTCTCGCTTCTTGCTCTGTTAGTGACTCTAGGCCAATCGTTATCCCATATGCGTTAAAAAGTCTAAAATGAGAATGGTTAAAACGAACTGACGTAGAATGCCCCTTCTTTTTGTTCTATTCTAAGAGTGCCAAGAGTGTCTAATATATATTGATATCTGAATATCTTAAAGAACAGAGCCGTTCCGAAACACGTAAGGATATATAAGAGAAACGCCAAATAATCACAAAAAATAAACTTATATTTTAAATTTAACAATTCACTACCCAACATCTAAACATTAATTACAGCAATACTCTGATTATTATTATAAACAAAAATTATTAAATTAGTTTACCCACAAAAATTGGTTAACGTTTTCTCTACACACAACAATAATATAAGAATTAGGCTTACGGACTCATCTGGAGTTTAAAGGACCTCAGAAATGTTATTGACTCTCGACACATGCCACCGGCCAGATGTAGCTGAGCGAGATCACACGGTTGTTTTGGCGAGGGTGGCAGCTGGGGGAGGCCACACGTTCTTCCGGGGGGAGGGTTCTTCAAGGATAAGAACAAATCCGGTGCTTTATGCAACACCTAGGCAGTCGTGGTCTCTCTGGCAAGAGTGAGTCGAACTTGGTTCTTAAATCTAGTTAACTTGGAGTGCAGTTTGACCACCGAGTAACGAGCTCGAGGAGGAGCTTTTCTCCTTCGTTACTTATTTCCTTATGGACGAGGACTAAACTCAAGGAGGGTCTTCTTCAAGGGCCAGTATAACGGAGGGAGATTTCTCTGGCGAAAATAATTTGAACTTGGTTCCTTACCTAATTAACTTAGGAGTTCGGTGTGGCCACCGAGTAACGGGCTCGAGGGGAAGCCTTTTCCTTCTTCTTTTCTTAATTCCTCAAGGACGAGGAATACCCCTGGTGTTTAAGGTGCACCAGGATATGATGTGTCTCTCTGGCGAGAGTAAGTTGAACTTAACAAAGTTAACTTATCGTTTGGTTTGATAACCCGGGACTTAGCTCGAGGATGAGCTGCTTCTTAACCCCTTAAGATAGGTAGCCCTGCCTCTCTTGCAGAGTACTTCTTGGTCTGGCGAGCCAAGTACTTTACCTCTCCAGTCTCGGTAGTTCGGTTTGATCCGAAGACTTCGTCACCTAGAGACTGACGTATACTACCTCGATTTTCCTCAAAGTTCCTCATTTATACCTCGTTATCCCACTGGGGCAGTGGTAAGGGGGAAAAGGGGATTGAGGACGGCCCCAGGAGAGTTCTTTTTCCAAACGGTTTTTCCCACGAAGTCAAACATCGGCTCCTCGTTAGACTTCGAGATTAGGAGAAACACGTCTCCAATTTCTTATTTGACGTGAAACTGGATCTCACTCTCCTTGGGGAGATCTTTCATTTTGACCTATAAGGTCTTTCATGGCACCAAAATAGGTGACGCTACGGTTACGCAATGGACTCGCTGATTCCTGGGCCGGATGTCTTTGCGGTAACCGCTTTGTGATTGCATCACGAGTACACGGGGGAGGGGCGGGGGAGTGTATTTTCCCCTACATACACCTCCCATCGAAGAACTTAATGGGGATGGGGACTCCCGGGAACTCAAAACAACTTACTCAACTTAGTCGAGATTAGCAAAGTTGTATCTCTTTGAGCCCTCTCTTACATTAAGTTTCCTTACACATTTACGCACTCGCGTGCGTTTACACAGGCAATGTGTCGAACTAGACCTACTCGCAATACAATTTTCCCCAAAATTAAAAAACCTTAATTCGTCGATTACCCACAAAAAAAAACAACAAAACAAGCTACTTCCTTACATTTCTAAGTTTTTGAGAACTTAGATCCTACCGATAAATTTTAACACGTACAACAAATGAAAACATGGTTTCACGCTCATTAGGTACTGAAATAACCCTCAATGGTATTTCGTCTCCGCCTATAGAGCAGCTGTACTTTATCGGCTCCTTTGATGTAGCTTTTACCAAAATGGTGCTCTAATACCAATACTTTACCGCGCCTGAGTCGGCTGTTCGGGTTATTAAGTCTACTTCAGTATGTTACTAAATGGTAGCGGTATTTCAACCTACTCGACTTACCCATATTATGTTACTTGACTACCTTTTGAACATTATGGCTAGAGCTGCCTGTTGCAGCGGGACATAATTGATGGGAGCGTAGGTCCCATAGCTCTTCTTTAACCCGGTACACGGGAAGATCGTGTCTAGGTTCGATCTTTGGGGATCGAGAAAACTTTTCCCTGCGAGGTCGTTAATGGGCGTGGCGCTCACTACGACTTGGCGATTTAGCGGTAATTTCGTGGACGTTCCCTTCGGGAAGGAGACTATTAGGGGTAGGGGATACTCATCGGCGTCTACCATTTGACTAGTCTTACCTGTATGTATTGCAATAGCACCTCTTTCCTCCTTTCTTGTCAACTCATTTGACTCACTTCTCTTAGTAGGTAGTTCCTCAGGTACACAGGCTCGTACCTCTACCCTACCTTCTTCTTTTTTCCTGATAACCCCATTTGGCTGGTTTCTCCTCGTAGGGTTTTCTTTTTGGTACTCCTGCTGGTACCTCATCCCTACTTCCTACTTCTTCTATCGTTACCCCATTTGGCTGGGTTTACCTCGATGGTCCTTTCTTAGGTCCAGGCCAGGCTACAACTTCCTCGACCTCTATCAGATTCTCGATAGGTTTTCTCTCTTGTGCGAGCAATCTTCCTTTCCTTCTCTCTCTTCCCTTTTTCTTGAGCAAGTTCTTTTTCTTTCTGTATTCTTCTTTCATCGATTTCTATTTTTATCTTTATTCTCCTCTCTTTCGACCCTTTTCCCTCTTCATTCTCCTGTCCTCGGCTTCTTTATCTGCTTTCGCTATTTCGTTTTCCCGTCGAGTTCTTCTTTCTTCACCTTCAAGCTTTATCCTTATTCTCCTTTCTTCATCTTCCATTTCTATCCTAATTCTGTATTCTCGTGCTTGTCTTTTCAACAGTATTAATCTTTCGCTTGTTTTACCTCCTCTCAGCATTCTTCTTTCCTCTGTTTCTATTTTCCGCTGTATTCGGGATTCTTCACTTCTTCGGTTCATCCGTATTTTCATTAATTCACATTCTCATTTATCCTCTCTTATTATATCCTCTGTTTCTCTACTAAACTTTATTAATTCTTGTTCATCTTCTCTATCCAAAACTCTTTTTTCCTCTTTGCAATCTATTCTGAGTTCTGCCATGACGTAGTCATGCATTTCTGTGCCTTCAAGTCCCAGACTTTGGGCTTGTTGGTAAAATCTTTTGACTGGATCCATTTCGTGTTGGTCCGTCGATTCTTCCTTTCTTTATTCTCAGGTAATTATGCCACCACTCACCAGGTAGCGCTCAGCATAACTTACCCTTAATCCCACTACTATGCTGATTGAAATACCACTCCTGACAACAAATTTACCACTTGACCTACTAATTACATTTAGAATGTTACCACCCCTAACTCTACCAATTTTCCTATCGTCAATTATTCTCTTATTCCTGATCTGATATTCCTTTACGTGTTGGCTCTTTCTTAATTGGACACTGCTGGGTTCGTTCTAATAACAACCTACAAACCTGACTCCACTTTTATTTATGTCGTAGAATTCCCCCCTTTTTGTTCTATCCTAAGAGTACTAATAGTGTCTAATATATATTGATATCTGAATATCTTAAAGAACAGAGCCGTTCCGAAACACGTAAGGATATATAAGAGAAACGCCGAATAATCCCAAAATAAACTTATATTTTAAATTTAACAATTTACTACCCAACATCTAAACATTAATTACAGCAATACTCTGAATATTATTATAAACAAGAATTAATTAAATTAGTTTACCCTCAAAAATTAATTAACGTTTTCTCTACACACAACAATAATATAAGAATTAGGCTTACGGACTCATCTGGAGCTTAAAGGGCCTCAGAAATGTTATTGACTCTCGACACGTGCCGCCAGCCAGATGTAGCTGAGCGAGATCACACGGTTGTTTTGGCGAGAGGAGCAGCTGGGGGGTCCACACGTTCTTCCGGGGGAGGGTTCTTCAAGGATAAGAACAAATCCAGTGCTTTATGCAACACCTAGGCAGTCATGGTCTCTCTGGCAAGAGTGAGTCGAACTTGGTTTTAAATCTAGTTAACTTGGAGTGAGGTGTGACCACCGAGTAACGAGCTTGAGGAGGAGCTTTTCTCCTTCGTTACTTATTTCCTTATATACGAGGACTGAAATCGGGGAGGGTCTTCTTCAAGGGCCAGTATAACGGAGAGATATTTCTCTGGCGAGAATAATTTGAACTTGGTTCCTAACCAAGTTAACTTAGGAGTTCGGTGTGGCCACCGAGTAACGGGCTCGATGGGGAGCCTTTTCCTTCTTCTTTTCTTAATTCCTCAAGGACGAGGAATACCCCTGGTGTTTAAGGTGCACCAGGATATGATGTGTCTCTCTGGCGAGAGTAAGTTGAACCTAACAAAGTTAACTTATCATTGGGTTTGATAACCCAGGACTTAGCTCGAGGATGAGCTCCTTCTTAACCCCTTAAGGTAGGTAGCCTTGCCTTTCTTGCAGGGTACTTTTTGGTATAGCGAGCCAAGTACTCTACCTCTCCAGTCTCGGTAGTTCGGTTTGATCCGAAGACTTCGTCACCTAGAGACTGATGTATACTACCTCGATTTTCCTCAAAGTTCCTCATTTATACCTCGTCACTCCACTGAGGCTTTGGTAAGGGCAAAAAGGGGCTTGAGGACGGTTTTTCACACAAAGTCAAACATCGGCTCCTCGTTATCCTTCGAGATTGGGAGAAACACGTCTCCAATTTCTTATTTGACATGAAACTGGATCTTACTCTCTTTGGGGAGATCTTTCATTTTGACCTTTAAGGTCTTTCATGGCAACAAAATACGTGATGCTGCGGTTACGTAATGGACCCGCTGATGCCTGGGGTGGATGTCTTTGCGGCAACCGCTTTGTGACTGCATCACGAGTGAACGGGAAGGGGGGGGGGAGTGACTATTCCCCTACGTGAACCTTCACGCCGATCTCTTGATTTTTATTGTTGCTTCTGCCCAAGATTCATAGTGAGACATCACGTTAACATAGGTGAGGTGCCCATCGATTTAAGTTGTGCACATTCCACGATGTGCTTGTACACGGATTCTGTGTTAAGCATCTGCTCTAGTCGCTTATGCTTCACATTTTTACTTGGACCCTCCTTAACGATGCATATGTTTCCAAGGTATGCCGATTAGACAGAAATAAGAAATCTCTTAGTGAGATTGGTTAACTTTCGGCTTGTCCATCCCAAGGGTGGGCAACTTTTTTAAGTGGGTGTGCCAATATTGGCCAAATCTTTGGTACGAAATTTTCTCTTGTGCCAATACTTGACTAAAACACAATGAAAGGATATGAAATTAAAGATGTTCTTTTTATTCATTCTAAACCCTTTATGATGCATAAAAATTACCTACAGATTTTACCTAAAAATATACATGTTATCATATTATATTACACATAATTGAATATTTATCATTTCAAGCAGAAAAAACAAATCTAAACTAGAAAAAGAAAAATTGTGGACCTTTTCATTTATTTACCATCAATGAGACTTCTGCTGCTGCCTTACTGATAACATAATTTATAACAGGTTTTACACAATGCGGTTGCTATATAAAATAAATTGGAGATACATTTATTTAATTTTCTTAACTTAAGCATTTAGCTTCGCGTGCCGGTACAAGTCGTTGGCGTGCCACGTTTGGCACGCATGCCAAAGGTTGCCCACCCTTGGGACTCCTTCCGAATCTGCTGGGAAGTTATCTATATCACTAAAGATTTTAAGGTGCAATTTTGGAATCTGTTTCATGTCATACTTGAACCGTGCGGTGTATATATGTAAATTGTTCCGAATCAGTGGGGAAGTTTGGATTCTATGATATCTTCCCCTTATATGAAACAATCGAAGCAGTTTCGAACGCTGCGCCAGTCTTCACGGCAAAGTTGGTTAAAATATACCCTACTTGAAAACCAAATTGCTTTCAATAGCCACGCACAGCGCGCGCTAAATTTCCAAGAGGCATAATAATCTCTAATGCTATGTTTTGCAGGATCCTTGATTAGATGGTTGATGCGATCCAGGAGGACGAGTACTTGGTCAGCTGCTGAAATCACAGAGAGGTAAGTCATGCTTGGAACATACGCGCTGATGAAAATGCTAGTCTATTTGCACAGACTGGGCAACCAAAAGTCTTTCGATTTTCCCTACTCTGAATTCCTAACAGAAATCAGGTGGGGTCTTTAAGCTGGATGTCATTGAAGGGACACAAAACTGGGTGCTTTAAATTTACATGATATTTTTCCCGGATAAGTTTCGTGAAACCTAGACCCCAATTTCTTGAGGGTACTAATCATTTTTTTAGCCTTCAAATCGGAAAGACTCGCGGGAGGCAGGGTCATCTGATCAAGCTCTCCCTTGAAATATTATGGAAAGACTGCCTGATTAGAGAGAAAGGTTCTATGCTAATTTTTAATTGAATTTGATAGTTTGAAGAACTTTATCGGTATTATGAAGAACGAGCGCTAATGTTTGCCCCTTGTGCTCTGCACTTGTTTCTCCAAAGCAGATTGTTGTGTGAGAGATTTTGGGGGACGCAGGCCTAACCTTAGAAAAGTGTGTCTAGATTTTATATGCAATGTCTTTTTAACGCAATATCCATTTACAGAAAAAGCGTCTAATTTTTTTTGTTTCCAGCTTTGGTAAGAAATGAAATAAGCCAGAATAATCAGAGAGCCACAAACTATTTATCGTAAGTATTGCAAAGTTTTTAGTTGATTTTCTAAAATTCGATTCAAACGGCCTTACAGAAATCTGTTGCTAAATCTTTTTCGGAAAAAAATGGTAGAAAGATGGAGCTTCACACTAAAGGAAGAAATATATTGGTTAGTAATAAGGAGTCTCCTTTAGCAATTTTGAAACATTTGAAAGGTGATCAGCGCACTGTGAAAAAAGTTGTTCAGAACAACATTCACCCAGGAGAGAGAGGGGTTCAAGCAGAATTTCATGTTCTACCCACTAGAGATGATTCTCAAAATAAATGAGAAATGTTGAATTAGGTACCGTTATGCTAGTAGTAAAACCATTTTCAACCCTCTTGGAATTCTTTCCTCTCGAAAGAAACATTGTTTAACTCCAAAACAGAGAAATCGCTTTTTGGGGACGAGACATTATTGAAAACGATTTTTATCAAAGCTATATTCACACAGTAATCAAGAGTCAGTATATAAGGAACAGATCGTTGAGCAAGAGGCTGGAATGAGAATAGATGTCCAACGAAGAATGCATTAAGCGAGAACAACGAGGAAGATTGATGATTAAACTAGGATTTTTAAAGACAATCTATTAGGACCCTTTAAAGTTATACATTATGCCGAAATGAATTTAAAGGCAGACTAAGATTTCCTGGAGAAATAAAACTTCGTTGAAGAGGAAGTCAATGACGATTATGAAGTTAATTATCTTCAATATCTTCAAGCAGGATAATGGTCTTAGGTATACCTATGAGAATCCTAAATAAAGCCGTTTATTTAGATCACAAGAAATATATCAATAAAAATAACCTTTGGAAAGAGATTCAAGAAGTTTCAATAATGTTTCTGTTGATTGCTTAGAACTTTGATTTCATCAGTACACATCAAACTGTTCAAAGTTATTTTGAAGAGGAGGCATTTTTCTAGTAGCTCTTGAAAATCATCTACTTTGAAAAAATGTTTCATCTAATTTTGATTTATTGTATTTATTACACTTACTTCATAAACTATATTTGAACATGTTATACTTTGTCATTATATGATTTATTTATATGTTTAGGTTGAAAAATAAATACATTAATACTTATTAAAAATATACAAGTGATCTCTCCACAGTCCAGTAGTAAATCTAACAATAATTTGTCTTATTTTCAGTTCACACGGCATAAATGATTTCATATATCCTAATGGTACACAAAGATATAGCTGAATAATTTATAAATATAGCGTAGTTTATTTTCTTTTAAGTTTTGGCGGTTTGTTTTTCTTGTGATTTTCTATTTGCCGTTGGTTCTTATATTGTTAAATTTTTATATACTAGAGTTTTATATTACATTTCTTTTAATATCATTAATTTTATTTGTTTGTACTTTCTTTAATGGTTTCCAGGAGGGTAATAAAAAACTTTTCGCTGACGGAGCTTCGTCTTTGGATGTAATTGCCTTTGTGTTTCCTTTCCGCTCTCTGGCCACATTTTTCTCTTCCTACAGTTTGATATTTATTATTTATCGGTGAATTTGACCCATATGTATCAAGCAACGCTTAATCTTCTTTCCTGAAAAAATAACATGAATTTGAGATGCTTATCTTCAGGAAAGTTGTGCGAAATATGCTTGACCTGGTCTTTGGCAATCACCGTTTGTTTAGATTTCGTCCAACAGAAAAGAAAATCCGATTCATGCAGTTTTGTTTCCTCCGCGAAGGTAGGTCTCTTCCATTCATGGCGGACCGGTAAATGTGGTAAAGTTAGGATCGAATACAAAAAGTTTAATTCAACAAATATCATGAAATAAAAAAAAAAAAATTTTGGTACGTAGAAAAAATGATTCCTTAATCCTTATAATTTATTTCAGTGCTCCAATAATGTTAATTCATTTACGAACTTGGATACAAGTACATAAATTAAAGAAATGTTAGTTGTCCCAAAAGGATGGGAAGGAATATAGAATATTTGCAATAGCTCTTCTCATCTCCTGGCGACTGGCTTAACTGAATTGAATAACTGAATTCGTTTGAACTTCTCTCGCCATGATGATGCACGACTTAGCAGATGCACTTAGGAGGGACTCACTTGTTTCCTTTCTAGTTTTCGAAAAAATAAACTGAAATCCCCAAAATGCGAATTACGTAAACCGAAATGTTTAATATGAGGTGAAGTTATAAAATGATATTTTGTTTCGTTCATAGATATCAAAATATATTTGTCCCTCTTTTTATTGGAATGTTGATCTCGATCATCAGCTCTGATCTAAACCTCTTTCCCCAACAGACTCGAATAATTTTCTTTTCCACGAACCCGCGAGGTGGTTGATGATATAGCAGCGGTAGAAGTACCCTAGCTACAACTAAAGCTTAGAGGAACGGCATGACCTACCAGCACTAGTGGCGGCAGTTATGAAGCAGCTCGGCCCTATACTTCCTTTACGGATTTCTGCTTAGTAACTTTCTGCGTGACCTGGCCTCTTTGTTATGGCGAATTGAAAGGCTGAAAAGAAAACTAGATCCATCATTCGTAAAGATGTGTACAAGCGTAAATATTTGTCTGACCAAAATTTGGAAAAACGTTAATATATCTAGATACTTACCCACTCAATTTTCCAGTTATCCTTTCAATTAGTGATCTATAATTATATCCTCGTTTAACGCTTCAAAGCCTCAACCTAAGCAAGCTATTAGTGCCTTTTTAACAGACTAATTCCGTGTACGTCAATTACAAATTGTTATTGAGTCAGAAGCTTGTTTATATTCTGTGAGTGAAGTGACCTACTTATGTGTATGGGTGAAATTGTGCAAAGTATTTAAAATTATTTTTGACACTATTCTTTAGTTCCACAATAACAGGCACGTTTGAACATCTCTCACATTTTGTTAATCGGGAGCTTTTTAAATTTCCAGCAGCAAAAGCCGCTTTCAAAAATCTTTACTTCTCGTTTTCCGTGGAATAATTTATGGGATTAATAATTTCCCTGGAACTAACCAACGAAATATACGTTTTATCACTCACCTGCTAATGTGGAAATGGGGTGAGAGTTAAACTATTGCTTGGTCATTCGCGAACACGAATGGGCAAGAACAAACTCGTTAACTAAAAAGGAAATGGAGCGGAGGTCAGAGGAGGAATATAACAAGAGAATTCATTTAAGGTAAAGAAATTTATTTATAACTAAGATAAAGAATTCTAATATCCCCTGCACCAGGTAAAAATTAATAACGAGATAAAAATGAAAAAATATATAGGAGAAATAAGAGAAGTAATCATTGAGAATATTATTCCCAATCAATACCATAGCAAATCAAAAATTGCTTTTCTTTTAACAATAGGTCTTTAATAAAGAAAGATTTTTATCCACTATTAATATCTTAAGTGTTTCTTTCTTTTTTCATAAGGAACACAATCTCCATATCTAAAGTGAAATTAAGCTGCCAGCAACCTGCCTTCGAAATTTAATCATGTTGAATAGTCACTTCTGAACCCAACTCGCTCAGGAGCCTTTAGGGCGAATATACATTACACAATGTTGATTTGTGTGAGATTGTTACTCCTTAGGAATTGAATAATTGGGTTATTAAATTATGTTTACTTTCGCTGTCTGGAAGATAAGGAACATTGCGGTTAAATTTATTCCTTTTTGCGTCGCCAAATTACATTGTCTATGTCTATTCCCGTTCGTATAGCACATCAGTGTAAATAAAAGAACTATGAGATTACTAGTGTCATCTTTAGTTAACTTGAATGGTAATTTTTCCTCGGCATGGAGAAAACAATTCAAATGCAAGTAATTAATTTTCATCTGCTTACAAACTATCTTTTATAAGTGTGATTTATCAGAAACTGAGCAGAATAAGTTAAATTTAGACATCACCTTTCAGTAAATTTAAACATCATATTTCAGTAAATTTGAACACCATCTTTCACTAAATTTGAACATCACCTTTCAGTAAATTTAAACATTATCTATCAGTAAATTTATCACATTACACATCCAAGATAGACCTAATTTTAGCGTTTTCCTTCAACTCCTGAAAAAATGGACGACCGAATCTCAATATGAAAATTTGACATGGGTCACACTTTTTAATAATTTATATTTACAAGTTGATTTAATTGAATGTAAATACCGGATTTTTAAAAACTTCTGTTGCACTCCTTTTTTTCATCTTTTGACAAGTTTACGTGTTTGATAGAAAAAGTTCAGTCACAAAACCTAAAATTATTCTTTTCCAACATGTGTCATTAAAACATTTATTTATATAGTCTGAAGGTGTGTTGAGATGGAAGTAAAAAGAATCGAGAACTTTGCTCTCCTGCGCGCGGACTACAAGTCCAACATCGCTAAGCGGTTCAATGTCAGCCCGATTACCGTATACAAAGTTAAAAAAAGGCTCAATAACGGGAAGGACATTGAAGATCGACTTTGTTCAGACAGACATGAAGTTGTCAACAGTTGAGTTGCAAAAAAGGCCGTCGAAATTTCTTCGAAGCTTAAAATTACTGTACTCTCATTTAAAGAGGACCATCTTGGTGGCCATGATTTCCAGGGCAGGCAAAAAGGCGGGCGGTAAGAGCTTGAGGCGTATGAAAATGCCTTTCTCACCGACTGTATGCGAGAACAACTTCGGGACGCTGTCGTCGCCTTTTTAACGTCTTGAAGAGCCATGACAATCAAAGTCAATATGTTCTGATGAAAAATCCTCGGTCTATCCGGTAACCAACAGACAGAATGAAAACGTCTTAAGCCATGACGTTTCCGACGTCAACTATGTTTTCACGACCAAGCATCCGGCCTCCGTGATCATGCTTGGCATCGTGGCTTCAAATGATGAGAAGAGGCCGCTGGTGTGGCTTGGGGCCGGTTGCAGGCTGATCACCGCCAATTACAGAAACATATATAAATATATATATATAGACAACGACAGTGTTGAATACTATGTTCCCAGCTAATGATTTTAGGCGGGTTACAATATCTTTTTCAAGGAGAGAGTTGGTAGAAGAGGCAGTGATGTAATGTTGTTCTGCCAAGGAAATTTAATACTCATCGCGGTTCCCGTGGAAAATCATAGCGATGCGTATACTGTATGCCTCGAAATTATTAGCTGGAAACATAGTATTCAACATTGTCGATGTCTATAGAGCTCCATCCCATGAACTTATTGAATCCACAGCTACAATAATAATTGGTGACCTTAACTTTCCAAATGTAAACATTGCAGATGCTACTGCTGGCAGAGTTGGATCACAATTACTTCACTTCCTAGATGATAACTTTCTTATGCAATGTGTTGATCAACCTACGCGTGGAAACAATGCCCTGTACAGTCTTTTAACGACAAACTAAAACTTTGTGAAATATGTTAAAGTCGGCGAACCACTCGGAGACAGCGATCACAGTTCTCTCAGATTTAAAATTGCGACATTCAAATACAGACTTAAATCGTATGCTAGTAACTAACTTAAACGCAGCAAATTTTAAAGACTTTGAGCGTGTGTCGAAGAAAGCCCTTAGTTATAGGACTAATAATAACAACACCGTCACTACAATGTGGAATGATTTTCTAAGAAAATTCAGAAACACTCACCAAATATACATCCCAAGACGCCATATACCTAAATCTACGATAAAACCAAAGTGGTGAAACAACGAGATCAAGGATCTAATCAAAAGGAGAAATCAGGCATATAAGCGTTGTAGATATACTCGCGGAGCACGTCCATACGAATTCATAGAACTAAGACGCGGTGTCAAAGAGCTAATTAGAAAATTAAAGAAGAATTACGAAATCTAGCTAGCTATAAATCGAAAACAAAATCCAAAGCTGTTCTACCAGTATGCGAACAACAGACCCATGGCAAAGGACTCAGTTGGCCGACTTGCAATCAAAATGGAGACTTTATATGTTACTCAGGTACCATTTTCAAAATTTTAAACGATTTTTCTGAGTCAATTTTTACAACGGAAAGCATTGACACCATTCCAGACATTGATGCACCAATAGTTACCGAAGAAGAATCCTTTATGACTATTATTCAAGCAACAGTAGAAGACTTAATCAAATATACCGAAAATTTAGAGCTAAGCAAATCGCCAGATCCGTATATGATCCATCTTCGCTACCTAAAAGAGGTGAAAGAAACGATAAACAAGCCACTTACCATAATATTCAACAAATCACTCGAAGAAGGTGTCGTTCCAAAGGACTTTAAAAGTGTAAACATTACTCCGTTCTTTAAAAAGGGTAACTGGAAACTCTCAAGCAACTACAGGCCAATAAGCCCGACATCTCTAATCGGAAAATTGCTCGAATCTATTATAAAAGAGAAAATAGTCGAACATTTACACAAAGTGGGCATCATCAGCGAATCAAAGCACGGATTTACGAAAAACAAATCATGTTTCACAAATCTGCTCGAATCTTTTCAAACTATCATTGAAGAGTATGAGAGGAACAGAGCGGCAAATGTAATCTATTTAGATTTCCAAAGAGCTTTTGATAAAGTCCCTTACAAGCGTCTACTTAAGAAGATTCCCGCTGATGGAATCGGTGGAAACGTATTGAAGTGGATCGAAGACTAGATCAACGGAAGGAAACAACATACATTCATAAATGGTCACCAATCATGATGGCGAGACGTAATAAGCGGAGTGCCCCAGAGGTTCGTGCTGGATCCATTGCTTTGTCTAATATATGTAAACGACTTAGATGAAGGTATAGCTAGCCTATTCTCAAAATTTGCTGAGGATACAAAGGTGAGTGGTAAATCAATAACACTTGCCGATCGACATAAAATCCAGAGAGACTTAAACAGCATTGTGGAATGGTCATAAAATTGGCAAATGAGACTCAACATTGATAAATGCAAGATACCACACATCGGAGCAAGAAACGGAGAATTTAACTGCACAATAAAAGGCCTGCCACTGAAAATGGTATCAAAATAGAAAGATCTTGGTGCTATAGTCTGCAACGATTCGAAAGTTGGAAGAGAGTGCGCGGAGGCATGTAAGAAAGCAAACAGAGTGCTTGGTTTTATATTTCGGAATTTTGCCTACAAATCGGAAAATATAGTAATTCCCTTGTACAAATATTTGGTTCGACCACATTTGTAGTACGCAGTTTAGTTTGGAAATTTATACTTGCGGAAAGATATAGAAGTGTTAGAGAGAGTGAAACATCGTACTTTAAAAAGGATACTCAGACAACGTCAAAAGTCCAATGAACAAGGATTTAGAGCAGTCAATCTGCAATCACTTGAGACATGAAGGTTAAGAGAAGAACAATTTTAATAAAGTAAAAATTGAAATCCTTTTCGAGTTAGACGCTTCCTCAAAAAACCCGAAGTCATGGATACAAACTTAAGAAACGAAGATTTGAAACAAATATAGCAAAGAATCTTTTCTCATCCAAGGTGGTATCCTCGTGGAATGAGTTTCCGCAGATCGTTGTTAAATCAATAACCATAAAATGTTTAAGAACCGCAAAAAAGCACACTTTAAGTGGATCGGCGTGGTTTCAAGGAGAGCTGGCCCAGAAGTGGACCATATGGTCTTTGCCGGCTCTGAAATTTTATAATCTTATTTTCGCCCAACCACCGGTAAAAGAACAATAACCTCCATGGATGTTAAATCACTATTCCCTGATGTACTAATGGCCGAAAAAATAAAAATAATATTAAAACGACTCTCTAACCACAAAGTGGCCCCCTATTTGCATACCTAAACCAGACATGAGAAAACTCCTACAAGCCTGTAATTCTGAAGCCCCTTTCTCATGGCTGAACGGAAGCATGTAACTTTAAGAGGATGGTGCTACTGGGGGTTCTCCTTTAAGTGCTTCTTTCGCAAACTTCCACATGGTAGCCCCAGAAGCAAGAGTTTTCTCAAGTTTACCCAGTCATATCTACTGCAGGTACAAAGGGGATATATGCATTAATGTACAATCCTAAACAGAAATATATACCCTAGTTAAAGCCTGCAACAATGTTTTTCCATCAACTGTACAACTGAACAAAGCAAAAACAACCAAATCACTTTTTAAACACCCTAACCACAAACCTTAATAACAAGATGGCTACAAAAGTATAGAGAAATCCACTAATCAGTGTCTTTACATAAATGTAGAAGGTGAATACACAGAAGGCTACACAAAAAGCGTAATTAACTCTTAAATCAATCTTATATTCACCCACTGTACCATATGAAAACAAACACATAAGAAGATTGAGAGAGACACACAGGTACTCGTTAAAAATGGAATCAGTAATCATGATGCCAGCATAGGGAACAGACGAAATAATAATAAAAAAATTATTAAAAGGAATATAGCTAGAAATTACCGAAGTAAATGTCGCTTAAACTTTATACTATCGAACAAGATGGACATCAAGCCTTATTTTGAGAAAAGAGGGAAAGTCCCTCCGATAATCTGCGGTGTTTTGTGATAAGAAAATAAATGGTTTTTAGATTGAAGGTTTCCCAAGCTTTAAATCACTTGCAAGTACCTTTGAATGGCTAAATGAGGCTTCTTCTACTAGATGGCGCTACCTAGCGCCAAATCTAATGGCAGATTTGAAATCTAAAGGATGAATAACATTATGACCTATGGTCATATGGGTCATTTCATGGCTCAAAATGTACCCATTTAGAGCAATGCAATGACCCATATTAAACGATACTACTTTTGAAAAATAAATGAGGGGTCTTCCAGTAGATGGCGCCACCCAACTTCAAATCCAATCGCAGATTTGAAATCTCCAGGGTGAATAACCCTATGTTGCGTGGTCATATGGATTATTTCATGGCCCTTAATGGGTACAATTGAACTTTATACCTCTTTTAAATTGAACTCTACTCCTCTTGAAAAAAAAGCGATGCCGAGACATGGCGCTTTACCGCAGGTAAAAACAACCTAAGCTTAACATTCAATTCAGTTCGAAGAGAATACTGCTAAGCGGTAGAATTATGATGGACCTTGTATAAATGTCCATCACTTCCTTGGACGTTATCCAGAATTTGACCTTCGTGGCTAGACTTATCCTTTTCGTCCTGGTCATAACATGGTAACAAATTTGTCAGTACCTTCGCATTTGCCAATGTCTTGGTTTGTTTGTATATAAGTCTGTTCATCCATTGATATATAAACCCATGTTTTACTTTCTTTATAGGTATTTTTACTTTATCCCTGAAGATGATACGAGGGTATCGAAACACGTCAGATAAATAAAGTGATTTGCAAAAAGATTCTTCTCCTATTCCCCCTTTAACTTTAGAATCTGAGTTTTAATGAATTTCGAGAACTTATCCACGTCCTTAACACATTAAGGCCAAATATGAAGTGAATTAAAAGATGTGAAAATAAAATCACAATGCGAAATTAGCCGTCGCTCTCAAACAAACCTGCTACGATGAAAATATTTTGCCCAACTTATATATATATATATATATATATATATATATATATATATATATTATATCTCTGGCCTAAAATGACACAAAAAATATTATTTACTGTTTTTTTATCCTTCCATAAGTTATTTTTGCTCAGCCCCTATGCAGTCTTATCCAGTGACGAGTTTTTGCAATTTATCTGAAATTATCGCCCCAAATAATATGTATACTACATATATTCACTTCTGTCACTGGTCGATAATTTACCTCATTCATTGTCTTTCTTCCGTCTTTAGATTTACTCTTCAACGATTCATAAGGGCATTAAGATATTTCCTTCAATATTATAAGTCCTTCCAATTATTTATATTCTCTTCCCGCAGTGTATTATAAATTTCCTGATCATCAATTCTTCACCACGGTTTTTTTACTAATGGCCTTTTCATATTCATCTTGCCAACTTCCACCACACAAATCACCTCTGTATTCATTTCCAATTCCCTCCAGTCTTCATTACTGGTGATCATTTTCTTGAATTATTATTTTCCAATAATCCTCAATCAGGCGTCTAATGATGTTAATTCCAGGATCTTCATATTTCCTAACCTTATTATAACAATATTGTTTGAATCAGCCTTCCTTATCTAGCTTCTTATTAACTTCCACACAAAAACAGATACACATTCTCTCTCTCTCTTTTTCTCTACTCCCTCCGTCCCTCACTCTCTCTGTTTCTCTCTCTCTCTTTCTCTCAGTGAAGACCTCACTCTCCTCACTATTATTCTCGCCTAGGATTTTTCCTCTTTCCTTTTCCTTCTATATCAGCTCCTTTCTTTTCTCATTTTATTTTCTTTTCCCCATTCAATAATGATTTACTATTTCTCTTTCCTCTTTTTTCAGTCTATTTTAGTTCACTATTCTTTAGTATAACCAATTGAATACACTCTTGCAACCAGTTTTACTATAATCACCGTGCAGACTCTTACTTTTTCTTTATTCTTCAAGCTTCTTTTCCATGCTCCCTTTCACAACTACTCTTCCTGAACTATTCCTCTCATTAAACTTCATTACACCAAATTCAAACTTTTTTTCGTATTACTTGTCTAAAAATGGGAAATCTTAGTAATCCTATCTTTTTTAATACACATCACACTCTACTAGCCATCTGTATATAATCCAGCCATTTATGTTTATATCTTCACTAAATAAACTAATATTAGTATTAATATCACCACTCACCTTCAATATTATTTTCCACCACCAATATTAACCTTTCTGCCCCTTCCTCTATTAAATTATATGTTACCAACCCTACTTCCCGAAAATCTTCCTAGATCTTTAACTCCATCTCTCTTCTTCAAAGGATAATATATCTTTGTAAACAATTTAACCAACCCCACTATTCTCATCCTTTACCTGCCGCCTCCCCATCCTTACTCTTTTATACTCTTATACTTATGTCTATCCCATAACACTCTCATCTCAACCCTTCATAAAATTTTAATCCAGCTTTCCTAAATTCTCTATAAATCACTTTTCATTTCAGACATCCAGCCCCTGACAATTTATAAACCCCTTTTGATTTTCCTTCTACTTCAATCACTCAGAAGTTCCCTATCTCTTCTAACAATATAGCCTTTGACTATATATGCTTCATTACTTGCCTCTCTCTGTCTTAACTCCCCAAAGCACCCATTAATTTCTCTCATAAGTATGTTCAACAACATCTACCACCAGATTGTATATGGATATCATCGCCCTCAACCAATATCTCAGTCTTTCACTGTTCTCCTACCATCATTATATGTTTTTTCCTTCACAAATAATCAACTTTCTCATATGGTCATTTACTTTTCATATATTTACGTAGGTATATATTTTATTCATTGTATGCTCAGTCCGTACCACTGCTCTCTCAATTATAAGATCTCGGCCAAGAGATTTTTAAATAGATGCATATAGAGAAGTGGCTGAAATAAGAAGTAATAATGTGGAAATAAAACGTGTTACATAAGCTAACACTTTAGAGCGCTCAGAACTAAATGTGCTCTCATATCCCTAAACATGGTTCCTATTCCCAATGCTGACAGGTGCTTTAATCCTTGATTTTTTTCAAATTTTGAAAAAGGAAGCAATAAACAAATGAATTAAATATGAAGGAAGGAACAGTAATAAGTGAAAAAAGCATAAGCAAAGAGAGTATTGAATCGGCGAAGAGAAGTAGATTGTTAGATTATCTAATTTGAAAGGAATCAAACTCTCGAAAGGTTGAAAGTTTAATTTCGCCCTAAATCTGTAAATAATATTTCTAAACCCTATTGTAGGATGATGCGACACAATGACGAAGCAATATTTCATTCTTAGTTAGCTACATCCAATTATGGAAAATATTTGATATAACTAAAACCATTTAACTTTATCGTTAGCTAACTTTTTTCTCCCATTCCAATCGTGCGCAAGATCTACTGAGTAGATAATAAAATTCACAAAATGATCAGAACGGCAATAACAGGCAAGCCCTAGAGCACCAGGGACAAATCCTCGTTTGGTAGGGGGAGATTAGAGTACTATTGTAGTTTGACAGCAACCGGTGTACACTTTAAACATAGATTTAAAGTGGAATGCAAAAATATTCTTTAAAACTATGTTGAATATAGAGAAAATGAAGGATATATAGATGCTAACAAGGCTGCAGCAATTAAGACTGGGAGAACAACCTGAGAATGTTGTGGGCTGGAGGGCGTACACTTCAGATGGCAGCTGCAGTATGTTTCACTTTCTGTTTGCTTATGTATGACCAGCAAACATAGGCTCTTTTTTGATTTTATGGGTGGGGAGCTTTTAAAATCAGAGGTGTATGGATATGTTTAGATACCTATAAAGCAGGTTCCGGAACGGAAGTGTGAAAATTTCGTGTGTGTGTGAAGAATACGAAGTTAACTTCCTGCAGTATGTGTGCAATGACATGAATAAGAAGCTACAAAGTCGAGCTGAGGTCTTTCCATTAGGATGTGGGGTCAATAGTTGATATGAAGCCAACAGCAAATTGATTTAACTGAAATTAGATCGTCGGTGAATAGCATAATGCTTCTCACTTGATTTGGCTCGGCTCTGAAGATGGCCGAAGCAAGCAAGCAATGAGGGGATAATAATTACTTCATTTCTTTAATTCTTCCTCATTATTCTAATAGAATAATGACGGAGAATTATCTTTGGATAATGCCCTCTTGATATTTTTCTTAAATTAAAATATAATAATGATAATAATATTTAAGAAATTCACACGTCATGTTTAGCAGACACTTGCTCAATCTGCGGTAAATCTAAACATAACAAGTTTCTCATATACAATCAATAAATAATTAACTTACATTGTTAACATTATTAAAATAATCAAAGCAAAAATAAATACATTTTAATAATATACTAATTACATTCGGCCGGGTCTAATATGAAGGCAAAAATAGCTTATAAATCCACCATTTACCGCTCAAACCTAAGGGCTGTTTGTTTATTTTCATGAAACAACGCATTAATGTTACTCTTGTGATTATTAAGCTATCCTATATATATATATATATATATATATATCATCAATAATTCCTCTCGCCCTGTGTTAATCAACTTTGGATCCAAAATATGTAAATTATTTTCGGTTAAAACATAAAAATTACGGTATATGATTAATTAAATTTAACGAATGACGAAATGAATTGATGTGCTAGTTTCATGTAATTTTGAAGGTCTTATTTTTACAAAAAATGTGTAGAACGACTCCCGCTATTGTGTTTATCACAATGTAGTTAATTTTTTGATACATAACTGAATACTTATATACAAACCTATCTTTCTTTTAGTAATCGATTTCAACGGGTAAAATCAAAGTGTACTATATATACACTTACATTAGTTGGTCATTAAATATATGGCCTTTGGCGTAGGTTGATGTTAGATCCCAACCTTTTCCAAATTCCTCAGCAGCTAGAGAGAGAGAGGCCTATGAATGGATTAGTCCGTCATTAGCGTGGGTGAAATTATAAATACAAATCAGAGTTTAATTAAGTTTCAGAGTGCAGTTTAGGTTGGGCAATGCTTTGCTATCTTGGAAGGTCCCTGGGTAATAGAAACGGAGTACAAAATATACATTAATACAGCGTGGGGCAGAGAGGTCGGACTTTTTGAAATGTCTATTAATCAGCCCCAGGGTGAGGGACAAATGTCTGCAGGTACCATACTGCCTGTGGTGTCTTAGCATTTGTTTTCTTTTCTTTTTAGGTATCTTACCATTTTTTTATTTTATTTTCAAGTGAAGCCATGGCGCTGTGGACGATAGAGCATAGACTGTTTGCCTATGACAGTTACGTGAAGAATATCGAGGCTGTTACAGCAGTTCAGCGTGAATTTTGGCGCCACCTTAACATTCACCGAAATGAGGCTGTTCCCACCTGTAACACAATCTTACGTTGGGTTAATGCACTTCGTAGACGAGGTAGACTAATGAAAAGGGGACCGGTAGGGTCCCCATGAACATTACGGCCGCGGAAAATGTGGGACGTGTTACACAAGCTTTGCTAAGGAGTTCGAATCGCTCTGCTCGTAGGCATTCCACTGAAAAAGGAATCGGCAATCGA
Source organism: Ceratothoa steindachneri (assembly GCA_963969495.1). Lineage (NCBI taxonomy): Eukaryota > Metazoa > Arthropoda > Malacostraca > Isopoda > Cymothoidae > Ceratothoa > Ceratothoa steindachneri. The sequence goes on along the minus strand of OZ018330.1, from coordinate 139,850,354 downwards.
TTGGTACGGCGTATTTTGCATGAAGACCTGCATTTTCACCCCTACAAAATGGTCATTAGGCAACAGTTGTAACCATGGTGACTATGAACAGCGGCTTAAGTTCGCACGTCAGATGGAAACAAATTTTAAGGCAAATGACAACCTCATTTTGTTAATGAGTGATGAAGCTCATTTTCATCTCAATACATGTTAAATCAACAGAACTGTCATTATTGGGCTATTTAAAATCCGAGAGAACTGCATGAAAGATCACTGCAAGCCCAAAAAGTGATAGTCTGGTGTGTTGTTGAAAAACCTGCCGTCGTTGGTCCTTACTTTGTTGAAGATAATAATGAAAATTATGTTACTGTGAACTTAAAACGTTACATCGAGATGATAAACAAGCTATTTGTGCTTGGATTATGAAGAAAACGTATGCCTATCCGACGTGTGTGGTTTCAGCAAGATTGGGCGATTGCCCACACAGCCAGACCATTAATGGTCGTTCTTCTTCCTCTCTTTGGTTAACGCCTCAATTCAAGGTTTGCTGACACTCCTTAGCCGCCTTGGTCCCCTGATTTGTCAATGTGTGATCACTTTTTGTAGAGAAACCTCAAAGCACGTGTGCATGAGAATAAGCCCCGTACATTATATGATTTGAAGGAAACTATTCGCGTGGAAGTCTCCAAAATTAACAGAACAATGCATCAATGAAAACGGACCCCATATGATAGATGTTGTTTTCTACACTTTATTTTGTCAAATGCTAATCCAATACGAACACATTTATGTCAATAAAATTTATGGAAGATAAAATTAATGATTTTGTGATATTTTTCTAAAACGTCCGTTCTCTTTGCCCCACCCTGTACTATCAAAATAATATATTGACAAAATTAAAATGGGTTTTACGTAAGGTATATAAACATAAGAGACGTACACGAGTCTCGGCTTCAAAGTGCTTCCTGGGCAGTGTCGACCACCATACACATGAACGGACAATGAGAGATGTGATGCTTAAATGAACTTGAGTTCATGCGAAGTTCAGATAACGGAGGCTTAAATTGGGGGAGGGGGGGGGGCAGGAGTGCTGTGCGTGACGGTTACATCGAAGATTTGGTCTGAAGGAGTAATTCTGCCCCGTTAAGGCCACGTTGAATCTAAAATAGTAGTCTCTTGACGAAGGACTATTAAACGAGATGAACTCAGATCTTGCCTTCGGGTTTAGAATACCGAATCGACAATTTAACGCCTCGCATTTGAGTAACAGGTACCAAGGAGTACGGAGTTGTCTCTCGCGAGTTCTAGAATAATACACGGAGATTGATTGGTTCTGCAAGGGTTAGCGCGAAACTTACAGGGATGGGGAGATGGCAAATACTCCAAGATACTCGTGAACACAGGCAACTAGTTAGTTACTCCTGCCTAAGCCTAGTTTCCGACGTTTTCTACGGGTTACACCCAGAAGGGGAGTTTCCCCGTACCTCAAAGGTGCAGGCAAAAGCCCCAAAGTGGTCTCCTGTAAAAAAATTGCTAACAATGAACGGGAGGAGACAAGCCTCCGCAATTCTTCACATTTTGCTCCGACCCCGCGGCCATTCCATCGAAGGAATATGCCCTCCAGTCCTAGCTCAGAGGAAATGCGGTGACATCTTCAAAGAGAAATACCTCACGGAAATGGCTATACGCTTCTTAGGGCTAAACTCCGGCCGTTGATGCCGGACAAGGCGCTTAAGGCACTATCGCCTTCGAGGAATTATCGAGGGAGGTTGGGATTGCTATGCGAGTCTTTTCCTGCCTCCGCCTCGAAACCTTAGGCGGAGGCGAGGATCCTTTTTTGGAAGGATCCACGATCTCCGAGACACCTAACCTACCACTCGGTGTGGGGGTACGAGCGGAAGCTCCTTTAGTGCTGTAATCCTTTCGGAGAGCAACTTTTAGAACCCCAGAAGATGGCCTCATGATCAACTTCAGGGATGTTGACTCCTGCGCGTCTAACGACTCGGTGGAGGGGCGCGGCAATTTCACCTTACGATTAAAGCTAGCGCTGGGGGAAGGGGAGAGCCCTGGTTGTACTTGGGGCTGGTTGTGAACCCTTTGTGTCGCCAGCTTTATCAGGGATAAGCCCTATGGTTTCTTGATCCCGCAGAAGGGTTCCAAAAGGACTCGAAAATTACCGTGCTCATAGGCCTAGATAGGCTAGGAGCAGAGGGTGTCTTTCTTAACATTGAGGCATAGGACATCCCAGGCAGCGCCGAGCACACCAGGACCAAGTCCTTAGCCTCGTGAAGTGAGAAAGGATCCTGGGCCTTCTTCGAGGAAGCCTCCTCACTCGACACACTTGGCCACAAACGATTAGGAATTTTCATGTGCGGCCGTGAAGCAACTTAAACAGCCTTCGAGTAACTCCGACTTTGCACGTCTTCATGATCTATTTGTAGGACCGAAGCGCTGTCAGTAGTAGCTCATCCATGGTAGCGATACCACCCGGCACGCACCAAATCAGGAAGCTTTTCACAGTCGAACGTGACGAAGAGTGTAGGGGTGGGTCTTGAGGACCCTCCCTGTTTTCTCAAAACACGCTTGGCCTTGACGGCTCCAAAGTCGGTCAGCTCTAAACTGATTTCGTCTATGGAGTACACACAACTTTCCTTGCATAAACCCTTACTTTCACGAGGTTTATGGTAGAGTGCGGCATGATACTGACCCGCCTGCTATCAAGTGACAGAAGGGCAATAATCATATCCGCCTCGGAGTAATTCGAACCGTTTGCCACAGGGCTCCCTTGCAAGAAACGGGTCACCTTTGGCTCTCTACCAATAACGCTAGCTAAAGCTCTCCTCCGATTGATCATGTTGCCCTTCGCCAATATGCTCCCATCAGTAGAGCAAATAACGAGGAAGCGTTTAAATTCAGCGGGCTCGAAAATGCCAGGTAACTTCTGAATAAGGATCCCCGACGTATTTGAGGCTCTGTTCTGCATACCTGTGGTTTTATTCTGGCCCTCTCCATCCGGGAGATTAGCGGAGCCGTACATGCCGAACTTGGCTTGGTTGCATACCGAAATGGCAGCGACCCCATCCGTCCCCGCGGCTCCCATGGAAGGAGAGGAGCTCCGAGTCTTTTTTTCTATTTATTTTCTTTTGGGGAGAGGAAGGCGGAGAATGAACCTGCTTCTCCCCTCGGCGAGCAAGAGCCTCTGGGCCAGATGACGCGCCTCAGCAAGATCCTTTTCTGAAATGGTTAAGGTCTTGGCTGTAACATGGGCCCCGGCTGGAGGAGGAGATCCATCCTCTCCTTGTAAGTCCTCGGGGGCCCAGGCCATGTGAGGAAGACCTTGCATAGGGGCGGACTTGAGTTCAGTGCTTGGGACCGAGTATAGGTTCGAACCCGTGGAAGGTTCTACCATCTTGGACTGGGTTACCTCAGGGACCAAGTCCATCTCAGGTGTGGCCTCCATTTGCCCCCCTCCCTCACCTCCGAGACATCACAGAACCCATTTGTAGTTCTTTTTTCACCTTTCAATACAAGCATCAGTCGAAGAAGAGAGTTGGCAGGTACACTAACTCCCTGCAATAGGAGTTGTTTTTTCTCATAATCGGGCATAGTTACTCTATAGTATTTACGGTACGCAAATGCTCATTACTCCACTCAGTAGCCCGCTCTGTGAGGGGTTAACACGGGGCAGGCATAATCAGCTATCGCCAATTAATACCAGTCCTCCCGCCTAGTGGCATTACATGCCATCGGCATGGCGGCATCACATTAGGCATCGCGTAAAAATGGCGAGGTAATCATAGGTGAAAGAAAGGATATGTGTGGAAGGTGTGGGTGGGTATAAAGCAGATTGTTAAAAACCCATTACCCCAAACAGGAGCTCAGGGGTGAGGGTGCGTTGTACTAACTTAAAATTCTACTTTTACAACATGAGTCATTAAAACATCGTTTACATTGTGTGCAGGTCCGTCGAGACGGAAGTTAAGAGATTATGAATCTATACTCTTCTGTAAGCGCAACATAACAAGTCCGAAATCGTAGGTGGTTCAACATTAGCTAGATACCGTCCAGAGAGCCACAAAGGGGCTTAAGAAGAGACCCTAAGTTTCCACTAGTTTGTCTGTGGGATAAGCCTTACAAATTGCTCGGAAGCTCAAAATGAAATGGCCAGCGCCGTAAAAGAGGAGGGCGGCAAGAATTTGTTGGGCATGCAAAAGCCTCTCCTCACCGACCGCTTGCGAGACCAAAGTCAAGAAAGCAATCGTCGTCTTCTCAAAAATTTAGTCATAGCAATCGAATTCTCCTTTTTTTTCAGATGAAAAAACCTTCGCGGTTAATCCGGTCCTCAAAAACAGAACAATCGCTTGGTAAGCTTCAGCCAGGACGTCATCGATATTCCTTACCTGTTGCCCTTCAGCTATCAGGTTGCCTGCTCACCGCAGCCGATTACAGCGACATCTTGGCCCAGTAAAGTTCTGTTCCGGGTGAAAAAGGATCGGAGGAAAGTGTAGTACGTCTTTTTCCAACTGCTAAGGCCCACACATCCAAAACCAAGTGGCTGAGATCGAACATGAACTTCAATTCGAAGAAATTTTTGCCGCCGCAATCGCTCTACTTCAATTCCCTCTACTACAACGTGGGGCTGCACGTCGAGAGCTTGGCCTACAAGGTCCGGCACAACAACTTTCACCGTAGAATGCAGAGGCTAGAACACATTTTGTGACTGACAGACGGAATTCCTTACCTTCTATGTTTGCTTTTCGCTGATCTTTACATTTGCCGTGAGTTTACGTCATCCTATTTTGGTCATACAAAGTGCAAACTAAAAACTAGAACCGATGAAGAAAAAGATGTCAGTGTGGAAAAGAGTCACCCGCTTTTAAGATAATATTTCATCTAAACGGTATTAAGTTTATAAAACTAATCATCATATCAGATGAAAATTTCAAATGTTGGTTTAAATCTCACCTTTATGTATTCGCCTTTTAAAAACTACATATACTCACTAAGAAACCACCCATGAATAATAATATACCCCTAAATCTTTTACACTTAGCTCTGTGAATGCTTCTGGGGATATTTTAACAGAAATGTCTCACATTTTTTAGTTTTCTCCAAATCGATCTTAGGCAAGGTAAGAGATTTATGAGAAAAAGTAGGGATTTGGTCACTTGTGTATATAATCAAAACTAATATTAGTAATTAAGTGTTCTCTTACGTGCTCTATATTTAAACTGACTAATTAAAATTATTAATATTTAAACGGATTTACCGGAAGCTCTGCCAGATAAATGTTCTAGATTAGCCTAGAAGATGGTTGTTCATAATACGGCATATATAAATATATATATATATATATATATTTATATATATATATTAGTTTGGTAGTAGTCTTTCTTGGATGCAAATTTTGTTGAAGACCATTGTGTATGTAGAGGAATCGTCATTTCCCTCCCCCTCCCCCCGTTCACTCATAGGGCAGTCCCAAGGCGGTTATCGCAAAGGCATCCGCCCCAGGCATATGTGGGCCAAGAGCGTGACCACAGCGTCGCTCAACTCGGTGCCATAGAAAGACCTAAAGGTAAAAATGTAAGATCTCCCACAGGAGAGTGAGATCCAGTTTCACGTCAAATAAGAAATTGGAGACGTGTTTCTCCCAATCTCGAAGGCTAACGAGGAGCCGATGTTTGACTTGGTGGGAAAAACCGTTTGGAAAAAGAACTCTACTGGGGACTTCCTCAAGTCTCTCCCCCCCTTACCACTCCCACAGTGGGGTGACAAGCTATAAATGAGGAACTCTGAGGAAAATCGAGGTAGTATACGTCAGTCTCTAGGTGACGAAGTCTTTGGATCAAACCGAACTACCGAGACTGGAAAGGGACTGTACTTGGCTCGACAGACCAACAAGTACCCTGCAAGAGATGCAGGGCTACCTACCTTAAGGGGCTAAGAAGAAGCTCATCCTCGAGCTAGTCGCGGGTTATCAAACCAAACGATAAGTTAACTTTGTTAAGTTCAACTTACTATCGCCAGAGTGACTCCTCATATCTTGGTGCACCTTATACACCAGGGGTATTCCTCGTCCTTGAGGAATTAAGAAAAGAAGAAGGAAAAGGCTTCCCCTCGAGCCCGTTACTCGGTGGCCACACCGAACTCATAAGTCAACTTGGTAAGGAACCAAGTTCAAATTATTCTCGTCAGAGAAAACCTCCTCCGTTATACTCGCCCTTGAAGAAGACTGGAACTAAAAAGAAGCTCATCTTCGAGCTTGTTCTGGGTTTCCTAAACCGAACGTTAAGTAATTTATTCTCGACAGAGAAATCCCCCTCCGTTATCCTCGCCCTTGAAGAAGACTCTCCCTGAGTTCAGTCCTCGTCTATGAGGAAAAAGGAAGCAAAGGAGAAAAGCTCCTCCTTGAGCTCGTTACTCGGTGGTCACACCGCACTCCATTTTACTTGATTTGAGAACCAAGTTCGATTCACTCTTGCCAGAGAGACCACGACTGCCTAGGTGTTGCATAGAGCACCGTATTTGTCCTCGTCTTTGAAGAACCCCCCCTCCTCCCGGAATACCGCGTCGACCCCCAGCTGCCACCCTCGCGAAAACAACCGTGTAATTTCGCCTAGCTACATCTGGCAAGATGGCACGCGTCGTGAGTCAATCACATTTCTGAGGCCCTTTAAACTCCAGATAAGTCCGTAAGCCTAATTCTTATATTATTGTTGTTTGTAGAGAAATTAACCATTTTTTGTGGGTAAACTAATTTAATTAATTCTTGTTTATGATAATATTCAGAGTATTGCTGTAGTTAATGTTTAGATGTTGTGTATTCAATGATTAAAGTTAAAATATAAGTTTATTTGGGGATTAAGATATTCAGATATCAATATATATTAGACACTCCTTAGCACTCTTAGAATAGAACAAAAAGAGGGGCATTCTACGACACACTATTATAAAAGTGGTGTCAGGTTAGTAGGCTTTTTATTAGAAAGAATTCTACGACATAAATAGAAGTGGTGTCAGTTTTGTAGGTTGTTATGAGAAAGAAGCCAGCAGTGTCAAATTAAGAAAGAGCCAACACGTAAAGGAATATCAGATCAGGAATAAGAGAATAATTGACGAGAGGAAAATTTTGTAGAGTTAGGGGTGGTAACAATCTAAAGTTAATTGGTAGGTCAAGTGGTAAATTTGTTGTCTGGAGTGGTATTTCAATTAGCATAGTAGTGGGATTAAGGGTAAGTTATGCTGAGCGCTACCTGGTGAGTGGTGGCATAATTACCTGAGAATAAAGAAAGAAAAAATCGACGGACCAACACAAAATGGATCCGGTCAAAAGATTTTACCAACAAGCCCAAAGTCTGGGACTTGAAGGCACAGAAATGCATGACTACGTCATGGCAGAACTAAGAATAGATTGTGAAGAAGAAGAAAGGGTTTGGGATATAGAAGAAGAACAAGAATTAATAAAGTTGGATAGAGAAACAGAGGATATAATAAGAAAGGATAAAAGAGAATGTGAATTAATGGAAACACGAAGGAATCGAAAAAGTGAAGAATCCCAAATACAGCGGACAATAGAAACAGAGGAAAGAAGAATGCCGAGAGGAAGTAAAACAAGCGAAAGAATAATACTGTTGAAAAGAGAAGCACACCAATTCAGAATAAGGATAGAAAGGTAAGATGAGGAAAGAAGACTGAAGATAAAGCTGGAAGATGAAGAAAGAAGAACTCGACGAGAAAACGAAATAGCGAAAGCAGAACAAGAAGCCAAGGAAAGGAGAATGAAGAGGAAAAAGAGTCGAAAGAGAGGAGAATAAAGATTAAAAAAGAAATTCGATGAAAGAAGAATACAGAAAGAAAAAGAACTTGCTCAAGCTGAAAGAGAAGAGAGAGAAAAAAAGGAAAGATTGCTCGCACTCGAAAGAGCACCTATCGAGAATCTGATAGAGGTCAAGGAAGTTAGAGCTCGGCCTGGACCTAAGAAAGGACCATCGAGGGAAACCCAGCCAAATGGGGTAACGATCGAAAAAGTAGAAAGTAGGGATGAGGTACCAGCATGTGTACCTAAGGAAGAACCTACGAGGAGAACCCAGCCAAGTGGGGTTTTAAGAAAAGAAGTAGAAAGTAGGGTAGAGGTACGAGCAGGTGTACCTGAGGAACTACCTACTAAGAGAAGTGAGTCAAATGAGTTGACAAGGAAGGAGGAAAGAGGTGCTATTGCGATACACCCGTGTAAGACTAATCAAATGGTAGAAGCGGATGAGTATCCCCTACCCCTTGTAGTCTCCTCCCTTAACGGAACGTCCACGGAGTTACCGCTAATTTGCCAAGTCGTATTGAGCGCCACGCACATTAACGACCTCGCAGGAAAAAGTTTTCTCGATCCCCAAAGACCGAACCCAGACACGATCTTCCCGTGCATCTGGTTAAAGGAGAGCTACGGGACTCAAGTTCTCATGAATTATGCCTCGGCGCAACAGGCCACTCTAGCCATAATGTTCAATTTAAAGCTAGTCAAGTACCATAATATGGGTAAGTCGAGTAGGTTGAAATACCGCTACCATTTAGTAACATACTGGGGTAGACTCAATAACCCGAACGGCCGACTCAGGTGCGGTTAAGTATTCGTATTAGAGCACCATTTTAGTATTAGCTACATTAAAGGAGCCGATAAAATACAGTTGCTCTATAGGCGGAAACCCAATACCATTGAGGGTTATTTCAGTACCTTATGAGCGTGAAACCATGTTTTCATTTGTTGCACGTGTTAAAATTTATCGGTAGGATTTAAGTTCTCAAAAACTTAGAAATGTAAGGAAGTAGCTTGTTTTGTTGTTTTTTTTGTGGGTAATCGAAGAATTAAGGTTTTTTAATTTTATGTAAAATTGTATTGCGAGTAGGTCTAGTTCGCCACATCGGCCTGTGTGAACGCGGGCGAGGGCGCTCATGTTTAAGGAAACTTAATGTAAGAGAGGGCTCAAAGAAATACAACTTTACTAATCTTGACTAGGTTGAGTAAGTTGTTTTGAGTTCCCGAGAGTCCCCTCCCCCATTAAGTTCTTCGATGGTAGGGGGGGATGGAAATCGTCACTTTCCCTCCCCCTCCCCACCTTCACTCTTGGTGCAGTCACAAGGCGGTTACCGCAAAGGCATCCGCCCAAGGCATCGGTGGGCCAAGAGCGTGACCACAGCGTCGCTCAACTCGGTGCCATGAAAGACTTAAAGGTCAAAATGTAAGATCTTTCCCAGGAGAGTGAGATCCAGTTTCACGTCAAATAAGAAATTAGAGACGAGTTTCTCCCAATCTTGAAGGCTAACGAGGAGCCGATGTTTGACTTCGTGGGAAAAACCGTTTGGAAAAAGAACTCTCCTGTGGCCGTCCTCAAGCCCCTCCCCCCTTAACACTCCCCCAGTGGGGTGACGAGGTATAAATGAGGAACTCTGAGGAAAATCGATGTACTATACGTCTGTCTCTAGGTGACGAAGTCTTTGGATCAAACCGAACTACCGAGACTGAAGAGGTAGTGTACTTGGCTCGACAGACCAAGAGGTACCCTGCAAAAGAGGCAGGGCTACCTACTTTAAGGGGCTAAAAAGAAGCTCATTCTCGAGCTAGTCCCAGGTTATCAAACCAAACGATAAGTTAACTTTGTTAAGTTCAACTTACTATCGCAAGAGAGACTCATCATATTCTGGTGCACCTTAAACACCAGGGGTATTCCTCGTCCTTGAGGAATTAAGAAAAGAAAAAGGAAAAGGCTCCCCTTCGAGCCCATTCTCGGTGGCCACACCGAACTCATAAGTCAACTTGGTAAGGAACCAAGTTCAAATTATTCTCGTCAGAGAAACTCCCCTCCGTTATCCTCGCCCTTGTAGAAGACTGGAACTAAGAAGAAGCTTATCCTGAGCTAGTTCCAGGTTACCAAACCGAACGTTAAGGAATTTATTCTCGCCAGAGAAATCCCCCTCCGTTATCCTCGCCCTTGAAGAAGACCCTCCCCGACTTTAGTCCTCGTCCATGAGGAAATAAGTAACGAAGGAGAAAAGCTCATCCTTGAGCTCGTTACTCGGTGGTCACACCGCACTCCAAGTTAACTTGATTTAAGAACCAAGTTCAACTCACTCTCACCAGAGAGACCACAACTGCCTAGGTGTTGCATAGAGCACCGTATTTTTCCTCGTCTTTGAAGAACCCCCCCTCTCCCGGAATACTGCGTCGACCCCCAGCTGCGACCCTCACGAAAACAACCGTGTGATTTCGCCTAGCTACATCTGGCAAGATGGCACGCGTCGTGAGTCACTAACATTTCTGAGGCCCTTTAAACTCCAGATGAGTCCGTAAGCCTAATTCTTATATTATTGTTGTGTGTAGAGAAATTAACCAATTTTTGCCCCTGACTATAAACAAAAGTGCACAGGGCGGAGCCTCGATGACATCGGGGCCCTTCATTCAGAGGTTACCTAGCATTTTCGAGCCCGCTGGCTTCAAACGCTTTCTCGTTATTCGATCCACTGATAGCACCATGTTGGCAAAGGGCAAGATGATCCATCAGAGGAGAGGATTAGCTAGTGCAATTTGTAGAGAGCCGAAGGTGACCCGTTTCTCGGACGGGAGCCTTCTATGGAATGCGGCGAATCCTGCTGAGGCGGCCAAGATAAGTGCTCTTCGGACACCTCATGGCACTCCGCTGCGTGTGACGCCGCACTCTACCATGAACATTGTTAATGCGAGGGAACTCGTTGACTACTACATTGAGGACATCACCTTAGAGCTGGCCGACCATGTGGCGGTCAAGGTCGAACGTGTGATGATAAAACAGGGAGGGACCTCTAGACCCACCCCTACACTCTTCCTGGCGTTCGACTGTGACAAGCTCCCTAAGTCGGTGCGTGCTGGTTGGTCCTGCTACTGCGTTAAGGCATTCGGGCCACTGCCACGGCGGTGCTATCACTGTCACCGCTCCGGCGATACGAATCGATCTTGTAGACGTGCAAAGTCAGGGTCACCCAAACTCTGTGTAAATTGCTCCAAGGCCGTACACGATAAGTCTAAATCATGTGTGGCCAAGTGGGTCAATTGCGAAGAGCCGCACCCCACTTCTTCGAAGCAATGTGGTGCATATCTACTCGAGAAAGAGATCATGGCTGTTCAGCCACAGGATTGAATCTCATTCCGCGAGGCTAAGGACATGGTTATGGCGCGCCCGGCTCTGGCTGGGACGTCATATGCCTCGATAGTTAGAAAAGCACCCTCTGCTCCTGGCTCATCTAGGACAACGAGCACGGTTGTTTCCGCTGCCATTCGGAGCCTTTCTGCAGGCTCTACACAAACCGGGCGCTCCCCTGGTAAAGCTGGCGTCAAAAGGGGTTTACACCTAGCCCCGGCTAAATCCAGGGCTCCGTCCTCTTCCCCCAGCGTTACCGTTTCCCGTAAGGTGAAACGGCCACGCACCTCCAGCGAGTCGTTTACTCACAGGAGGCAACACCCCTGAAGTTTGTCTCTAGGCCATCTTCCGGGGTTCCTAAAGCTGTCCCCCGAGAGGAGGACAGCAACAAAGGAGCCTTGCCTCCTTCGCCCACGCCTAGTGGTGGAGCGAGTGGCTCGGAGACGGTGGTTCCTCGAAAAGAGAGTCCCCCGGCTCCGAAGCCGCAACGCCCGCCTAAGGCTTCAAGGCGGGGGGAGGAAAAGACTCGCATGGCGAGCCCAAGCTCCCCCACTAATTCCTCGAAGGCGACTGCGCCTTTAGTGCTTTACCCGGCCAACAGCGCCCGGGGTTCTGCCTCCGAGAAGCGTACGGCCATTCCCGTGAGGGTCTTCTGTTCGACGACGGCCCCCGCTTCTCCTCCGAGCTTGGACATGGACGGCATATTCCTTCAATCGAATTGCCGTGGACTCCGGGCCAACTGGGAGGAGCTGCGAAGGCTCGTCTCTTCCCGCTCCCCGTTAGCTATCTTTAGCAGGAGATCATGCTAGGAAAGTGCCCCCTGCCCTCCCTCCTGGGGTATAAAGGTCTTGCGACCCCAGCCCCCGGGGAGAGCCGGGCTGGGGGATGCGCTGTTTACACCCGGCATGATGTCTCCGTTCTTCCCTTCTCCTTAATTACCTCCTTTCAGCTAGTGGCTGTGCAGCTGCACCTGGATAGGAGGTATATTATCATTTCTGAGTACATTCCACCGTCAGCTGACTTCGACCCGAGGGACTTCCGCCGCGTCGTGGCACGGTTGCCGATGCCCTTTCTCATGCTTGGAGACCTAGACAGCAGGCATCCTCTCTGGGAAGATTACTCAATAAATCCCAAGGGAGAAGTCCCTGCCGATCTGATCGAAGAGCTTGAGATGGGTGCCCTAAACGTGGATGAGTTTACGCATCACTGTCCGAGAAGCGCTTCATTTATTTGCCTTGACCTATCTTTGTGCTCTTCGAATGCACAGCCTGATTTTGATTGGGGCTGGTCGATGACCTCCGTGCTAGTGATCACTTTCCTATTCAAATATCATTTTCAGGGCAACTGCCGCATGAGAGCCCACCTCGGTCGTGCTTGGCGCGGGCGCGGTGGTCTGCATTTCAGGAAATGACTAAATTCTCTATCTCAGTCGAGGAGTTTAGGTCAGTAGATGAGGCCATTGAGTTCTTCTCAGGCAACCTCATCGCCGCGGGCCTGACTACTATTCCAAGAACATCTGGCCGTTTTGCACGCCGACCACTCCTTTGTGTCGGTCGATTGTGAGACAGCCCTCAAACAGAAGCGTTATGCCTACTTGCGCTATAAGCACCGCCCGAACGATTTCACTGTCTCTGAATTACGTCAGGCTAGGGCTAGGTTCCGGTATATTTCGAAGCACGCCCGCCGCTCCTCTTGGTGGGCATACGTGTCTTCACTTAACGGGAAAGACCCCTTTACCAAAGGTGTGGAAGCGAGACTAAAGGATTCGGGGCAAGTTCTCGCAGGACCCCCCTCCTGTTCTCCTGGAGAATGGGACCGCAATGTCGGACACCGCGTCCGTGGTGGACTCCTTAGCAACCGCTTTTTCCGCATTCTCTAGTGGGGATGCTGCTCCGCCAGCATTCAATGCACGTCGTCATGTCGCGGAAGGCCACCGGTTGAACTTTACCTCAAGAGGCGGAGAACCCTTCAACGACAGGTTTACTGTGAGTGAGTTGCGCTCCGCTCTCGCTTCGTGCGCGGACACCGCCCATAGTTCGGACGATGTCCCGTATGCCATGCTTCGAATCCAGGTTGAGCGAGGCATGGCCTTTCTGTTAGATTTGTTCAACAGGATCTGGGTGGAAGGTCTTCTCCCAGATTCATAGCGAATCGCTACTGTGCTCGCCTTTTGCAAGCCGGGGAGAGATGACACTACTCTGACCGGTTTTCCCCTAATCTCTCTAACCTCTTGCGTGTGCAGGTTGATGGAGAAATTGGTAGATGTTAGACTAGCCTTTTTCCTGGACAGTGGAGGTCATCTGTCTTCTGCACAGTGCGGCTTCCGCAAGTTCCACTCCACGTCGGATGCTCTGCTCCGACTTGAAAATGCCGTCTGCTAGGTTTTCCATCGTAGACAGCACTGCGCCACGTTGTTTTCGATCTGGAGAAGGCCTATGATACCGCATGGCGATAGGGTATCATGGAGACTCTCCACACGATGGGGGCCAGACGACGCTTCCACGTCTTTATATCTGAATTTTTGCGAGATAGTCGATTCCGCATACGGGTGGGAGGATCTCTCTCCGGCCCAAAGGAGAAGGAAGAGGGTGTCCCACAGAAACATGTCATCAGTGTCACACTCTTTGCCATGAGCATCAACGGCATCACCTCAGTGCTGCCAGGAGATGTTCTTGCTACGCTCTACGTGGAAAACCTTTCGATCTCTTTTTGCACGGGCCAGATGCCAACTCTGGAGCGTCGACTCCAACAGGCATTGAACCGCGCCTCTCGCTATGCCAAAGCGCACAAGTTTCGGTTTTCTTTGGCCAAGACTAAGGTGGTGCACTTCTGCCGCCACCTACGTCTCCACCCCGACCCAGATTTGTTTCTTATTGGAGTGCGCCTGAAAGTGGTTCAATCGCACCGTTTTCTTGGTCTTGTATTCGACCGACGACTCACCTGGGCGGCTCATATTCGCAGCCTTAGGGTCTTTTGTACCAGCGCTATGGATATTCTCCGTTCCGTGACGTTGAAGACTTGGAACGCTTATAGGGCTACTGCCCTACTCTTTTATCGATCCTTTGTTCGTTCGAAGCACAACTACGGATACGAGTTTTATGCATCCGCAGCTCAGCGTTTATTGCGGAAGGTTCATTCGATCCACCACCCCAGCCTTCGTCTTCCGACCGGTGCCTTCCGCACTTTCCCCATTGAGAGCCTGTTGGTCAATGCTGGGGAGATGCCACTCGCTCTGCGCCGCGTGCAGTGCATTACTCGCCTGTATGCGTGAGCCCGGCGCCTTCCTTAGTCGCCAACAGCTTTCACTGCATCCGCAGCTGATCTCGACGGTGCTTTGCCACCGAGAGACGCCAGTCATACCCTAAGCCCTTTGGGTTTAGGGACAGCAAACTCCTTAGAGAGCTTAAAATAGCTCTCGTGCCAGCGGCGCGCCTGGTTCTGCCCAGGACACCACCTTGGAGGGTACCACATTTGGCTATTTGTCGCCACGCCTCTGCTCCCAAAGCTTGTACGGCGCTGGGAGTATTGCGTTCGACCTTTTTGGAGCACACCTCGTGTCACGCTGGAACCGTGCCAGTGTATACGGATGGGTCCAAGTCCCAAGAGGGGGTCGGCTTCCATGCCATATTCCCTCTGTTTGAAGTCAACGGGGCTCTACCAGGCTCTGCGTCTGTCTTCACGGTCGAGCTGTTTGCAATATACCACTCGGTACGGGAGATTACGCGACGTGCCCGGTTCGGAGACCGGATTGTGATCTATAGCGACTCACAAAGCGCCCTGAGTGCTTTCGTGGCCTTGTAATCTCCGCATCCCCTGGTTCGCAAAATCCGTGACGCCATGGTTTTGGCGAGCCGGGCAGATTTCAAAATTATCTTCTGCTGAGTTCTTAGACATGTACGAATTCCGGAGTAATAAGCGCGCTGATGAGGGCGCCAAAGAGTCCGCGAGGACTCTGCGACCGGACCAGCGTTTCGCTCTTCCTCACACCGATACATGGCAGGAATACGGGCAGCACTTTGGACTGCTTGGCAAAGAAGATAAGAGATGTTCGAAGGGAACTTAATATTGCTTGACATTGCGCCGCGCCCGTTTCCCTGGACCTATCCCCCAATACCGCGAAGGATTCAGGTTGCTTTCTGTTGTCTCCGAATCGGCCACACTCGTGTGACGCATTGCTATCTGATGGAGCACTCGCCTGCGCTCTATTGTGACGACTGCGTCAGCCTCCAGACTGTTCGGCACATTCTTGTCGAATGTCTCAGTCTGGGTGATCTTCGCGCACGTTACCTGTCCCGGTACCGGGATGGGCAGGGTGGCTACCGCCTGCCCCTTGTACTTGGGACGAGTTCGTGCACATTGACTTGTGGACTTGTTGACTTTTAGGTGGAGGCCGGGCTTGTCCCCTTGATTCAAGTAGCTTCTATTTCTTGTCTTTTGTTTTTTTTTGTAGGTTGCACGCTCTTTCACCGGGGTGAGGGAGCCCTCTTTCCGATGCCGGAGATTGCTTCCTAATTGTTACGTTTTTCCAATATTTATCATTGTTATTTTTTCATAGTTTTATTTTAAAGTAGCCTCGTTCTAGGCTGTCGTATTTCCGGCAACTTATGCCCAAGTGGGCAGTCGCCAGATAGGCTTTAAAAAAAAAGAAAAAAAAAGGAATTTTAAAATAATTTTAATTTTCGATTCCAGCTTTTCTCTTGATGGGGATGGCAGACTTTGCTTCGTTTATTTATATGGCTTCTAATATGTTCAGCCTAGCTTTATTAACCCTTTTTTGTTTTAATAACTGTGTTATAAACTAGCATATCTCTCGTTAGGTTAATATTATGAGCACTCTCCCTATGATTTTTCAGCCCTCCGCCTTGCAAATGCATAGTTAAACGTCTTGAAAGTGTAGTAGTTGTCATGTCAATATATTTTGAGTTGTTATAAAGCTTACAGTCTTTATCGGGGCAGATGAATTCGTAAACTATGTTGCTTAACTTGAAATTAGAGGAGTTTCGGCAGATGTTGTTTTTAATCAGAAGATTGCTGTTTTTTTTTACGTATAATATATGAAGAGTTCAATTTTATCTATTTGATTTTTAACCTTGATATTACGGTTAATAATCTCCTTGATGTTTTTTCCATCCTTTTTATAGCCCGTGGACATCTGCTTTCTGTAATACACTATGATGTTGCTGACTTCTCCCTGATTGCTTCAGTTTTATCACTATCTTTGCAATGATTATTTAAAATGATTGGAGTTGTTTGTCAATCATGCCTTTTGAGAAACCGTTATTCACGAGTGTTTTGTTTCCACGTAGAGCAGCATTTATATGCTCGACGGATATATGAGCCGATTACGCTTATTTTATACCTTTCTGGGCAGTCATTCTCCACATTGAAACATCTTCCCATGTCCGTAATTTTTCTATGTACTTTAGTGATGTAGCTGCCATTGATGTTTTGAACCTCAACGTCTAAGTAAGGGAGTCCATTACCGGTCCTCAATTCATAAGTGAATTTTAAAACGGAGTTCTCCTCAAATTACTGCTTGATGTTTAAAAGATGTTTTTTGTTTTGAACGTTGATGTAGATGTCGTCTACGTATAGGCAATATGTGTGTGGCTTATTTTCCATGATGTCCAATAATCTCTCTTCAAGTTGACCGATATAATAGTTGGAGAAAATCGGCCCTAAGGGTGACCCTATTTTCATTCCATCCACTTGCGTGTATAGATTACCATCCGGTGTCCTGAACTGAGCCTCTCATGTGCACAAACGTAACATGCTCCTTAAGATGTTTGGTTAAAAATTTGGAGGAGACTTTGTAGGATGGTAGTACAATTTTTTTAATGATGATGTCAATGGTCTAAGCAATAGGCCCCTTCGTAAACAGGCCTTCCACATCAAGGGATGATATTAGTCCTGCGGGTCTTGTAGAGTGGAGTATATCGATGAATTTCTTCGTGGATTTTATGCTATATTTGGAAGGGATGTACAGTTTTATTTCTTCCTTTAGGGTTTTAGCAAAACAATGCGGAGGTTTCGTGACTTGAGAAATGATAGGCCTATTACTTTTCCACTTCAGAATGACAAAGCCAATGGTACTGAAGATATCTTCAGCTGCTTGAAATCTTCCAAAGGTCAACTTATCAGTGAGGAGCTTCAGAATCGCCAATTAGGCTCATTGGAGAGTTTTTTATTCTTCGCTCTGATAACGTCTTGACTGCGGGAACGAGACTTTTGAATGCCAATTCAATCTTTTATGAGCTCTTGTTGACTTCTGTACATATTATTGGAACCCTCTAGAAGCTTCTTTGCACCGTCACATCGAATATTTTTTCTCTTATGTGCTCTAAAAATGAATTTCGTAAGGTTTATGTTTCTGTACCAATACTTTTTTCACCCTTGTTTTCATTAATTTCACGGTTACAGAATATCATTTTTGTTTCATGCCTTTTTGTATACAGAACTTTTAAATTTACTTTAATATGCATCTATTGTGTAAATTTCCTGAAGTTTGATCGGTAGGAATACTTGTTTCACCCCACCATATATATATATATATATATATATATATATATATATATATATATATATATATATATATATATATATATAAAGTTGCGTTTACTGACACCCTAAGTACTTAGGGATGACTTACACAACCTTGTCGTGCAGATTGACAATGCACCTCCAGGACGGGGCTATTAAGCGGCACATTACAACACATAATGCAACACTCACAAGAGGAATTATATTCAAGAACACTTTCATTATTTTTTGTGATTCTGACCACCGAAGTCTCCGAATGGCTGAGTCGAATATGATCCCCAAACGCTGACCCTCAATAAACATAAAAATTCAGCCAGAAACTACGCACCCAAAGAAGCACCGCCAGAAGGTGCAACGCCACGAATGTAACCAGAACTCATTTACATTTTTGCGTCCTTTTCTTTATTTTCCAAAATTATCAAACTCTTAACATTTTGTTTTTCAAAATAAAAATATAGTCTTAAATTGTACATTAAATTTTGCATAAGAAATTAGCCTAACATTTTTTAGTTAGCTGATTGGTCGGTTATCTCACGACTATTTTAAAAATACTTCTGATATATATTACTTTTATATCATGTTCACCATTCTTCCCCAAAGATGCCTATGTCGAAAGACGTCTAGGCAAATAAAATCTTGCCTCTATAGCACGGCCTGATACTTAATAATCTGCAGTACTCCACAAATACACAAAATAATGTACGTGTATACAATGATTCTGTATTACTAAAAATAATTAAAATAAATTGTTATCATGTAAATATCCACTGCTCAAAAACTATTTGAAATAATATGTTGTTAATCCGAGCAGTTCAATGTAAATGGTATCTGTATCTGTAAATCCAATATATGTCTATATAAAACTTATGAGAACTCCCTTTTATTACAGATTCCACGAGAACCACATTGTTTAAAATAAATCCCAATCGTCTTAACTCTCCCTCATTGTGCTCGCATCTCAGACTCGTAGGACCCCAATTTACTATTATCATTTAAAAAGCTAAGATACTACTATCGCACATCCTAATTTATATATCATTGTAATCCTATTTTTCTAACATCATATTTAACTTCTTATTCAACGTCTTATTATTATCCATTAAAACTTAACTCGCGTATACCAATTTGTATAAATTTATATTCAATTCACCATATTTTCATTTTTTAATTCTTAAATACATTTTACTTTACCTATCGTTCATTTTTCCATTCCTTCTAATTTCCCACCTCGTTTACTGTCGATCCACGGCTCGTCAGGCCTAAGTTTATTATTTGATTTTCACCTCAAAAATTATTATGTGATTAATTCTTTTTCGCTATCTAGGCTAAATAAAACACTCATTAACGCGTTAACTGCCATGTTACCACATATTGGTGACAGGCCATTTTCGATTTACGCCGCGTCACCAAATACTGGAGACGGTTGAAACTCCATCTGTGCTGTGTTTCTAATATATGGTGACATTTTATGTATATTTTAAGGTAAAAGAATACTTTCGGCGCCCAGAGAAATATTTTCGTTTTCGATCGTGGCTTCTTAATGTTAACTGAAAGGTATATATAGATGACTGTGAAATTTCAATTTTAAACCCAGCCAATTACATAAACCTCTCAGTTTTGTATTTAAAATTAAGTGCAAATACATTCTAAAAGTAGTTCACATTAAATTTTATAAACAAATTATATAGCTATTACAAAAAAACAATCCTCTATCAAGTTCACTACTGTACATTATAAAAAAACAAAGGAAATGACATGTATCGAAAAACATATTATTATTCCTTTTTATGTAACTGCAAAACATTTTACACACATACAAGGATTGTTAGGGCATCCACAGCAATAGTACTTAGACTTGAATATTTCTTTTTCGCGTTGCATTTCTTCCATGTTCAGGTTTGGTTTTCTGATAGTAAGGTTTGCAGGATCTGTACATTCCTTTGTTTTGTTCATTTTTAATTAACTCAAGAACATGCTGTTAAACTACTGTATTTCTCTGGTGTTTTTATGAATGAGCAAGATAATGCGATTTCGTTTCTGAATGTTCTGATTGACATTTTTGTGTTTTTTAGCTCTTGATATAATATATGAGCATTGTCTACACTTATTTCTAAAAGTAATTCTATCCTTAATTTACGGTAACACTTTACATCTTTTCACAATGTGGTTGCGTAAGACGCCATCTGATCAGACAAATCTCTACCCGTTTTACCTTCATTATATGCTAAGACTGCATCAGGTTTCGTAGTTGATGTTACTCTTACTCTTCCAGCTGCTCTTTGAATATTTGCTGAAGTTGCAGTTGATGGACTTGGTGCATTATCTTGACGAATCTCTTCTTCTTTTCCATCATCTTCTCTTCTTCCTTAATCTTCTCCTGGCCTGCTTCTCTGCTTTTTAGTTATTCCCACCAGGTTTGGTGTGTGTTCAGTGGAGAAAATCCTGACGTCTCTGACATCCTTCTATTTCAGGATAACGATTCCATTTCCATTCTCTCTAGAGATTACTTCGCCTCTCTTCAATTTTGCCTGCATTACTTCTTTTGGCATGTGTTTCTTGCATCCGCTAAGAGTTTCCACAACATACGTTTTCTCTTTAAGGAAACTAGCTGCAAGTTCATAGCTTGTGTAGAAATTATCTACATATAACGTCCGATCTTGATTGAGAAGTCCAGACATTAACTCTTGCAATACTCGTTTCGCCAGTACTACCTCCTTTACACCTTTTGCCGACTTTTCTGAATAGACTGATATGTTATATGTGAATCCTTCCTCTGAGCAAAGCTTAAAAAGCTTAATTCCATATTTGTGGGACTTGTTTGGTATATACTGGCGGAACTTCAGCCGTCCCCTCCAAGAAATAAGTGATTCATCAATGACGACTTCATTTCCGGGAGTATATGATCACCTATATTTTCTAAGAAGCATATGAAGTAGGGGCTGAATTTTTCCTAGTCTGTTCCCTTCTTCTATTTCATACTGGCTCCAGTAGGCTGCAAGGGTGCCTTTACGATCCAGCCCCATCCACAAAATCAATCCTAAAAAGGTTCTAATTTCTTCTTTGGTCGTTAGCAGCCATTTTTTATGTCTTGCATGTGGTTTCAATGAATTATCATCTCTTCTTTTTTTAGTGACTTGCTCAGCATAAAGGTTTGTTTGGTCAACAAGTACTTGCAACACTTCGTCATCAAAAAACTCCTTGAAGATGCCTCCCGGTTTCAAGGTAGTTAGTTCAGGAAATGCTACCTGTACTCCTTCTTATCCAGTAAATGAAAAGTTCAGCTGCCTTCCTCTGTAGTCTGACTATATTGGAGCTGAAAATCCTAGTGTCTGTTCTTCTTCTTCTTCATGCTCTTCTTCATTTTCCATTTATTCGTCTTCTTTGACAGCATCTTTCGAATTCTGCGCCCGCATCCTTATCACTGAGTCCATGAAAGGGTTCATAGGTTGGGTCAGATACTAAATCATCATCTGATACGTCGATAAAAGAATTTTCCATATCTTCAATGTCCAGTAGGTTTGAAATTTCTTTTCCCTCATCACGGTGGTCGATTTTCCTTTTTTTCCTGTTCGTTTATTTGCTTCTAATTTTATTCCAAATTTAATATTAGTAATATTTTTTATTGTGAAATATATAATACTTTATAGTATTTTTCTAAGTCTGAAAATAAGAATAAAAATTAAGTAAAATAAAATAAAAGGTAAAAAAAAAATGTCATCAATATATGGTGACATATCATCATATGTAAAGTTCTATATAAAGCTCAATTTTCATTATTTGTTATGTTCTGCAAAACTTTGAGTCAATACATACTATAAAAATAACATATTTTATGTATAAATTGTGAAATCCAAAAAAGAGAAATGTAAGTACAAGAAATTGCTTGTCACCAATAAATGGTGACATGGCTTCTGGGATTAACACCATATTTTGACCGCCATTTTGTTAGGGAAAATATAAGAGTACAACAATAAAATTAGTACAGAACATGTTTATTACATATGTTCTTCTCTCCTCTGTCACTAGCAGAATTTTTTATTTTTTTGCCCCCACCTGCATTTCATTAGAACTGGCCTGGCAGTTAACGTGTTAATAAATAATAATAAATTGTTCCCAGAAATTAATATATCTCCCGTCAATCAACAAATTTAGATTCAAACCTAAATTATAAATTAAAAATCCTCTCGGCCATTAACGTTTTCCTTCCCTTGATCGCCCATTTTCATTCACTCGTTTCGATATTTGGTATCACGTTATATCAACAGCATCCTTATTCAAATCATTATAATTCTTATTAATTTATATTAAATATTATCCCTAAATACAACAAATTAATAATTTTCTCTTTATAGTAAAAAAATTTCGCAATTTTTTCCACGTTTCCGTCGCGTGACTAACCTGCGCGCGCGCTCTCTCTCTCACACACGTACATGCACTCTCACTCGTTCACGGACAGCAAATCTAAATTTCATTCACTCTACTATATAAGATAATTCTCATTTACAAACTACATACATCCGAAAGGCATCATAATGGTAAACCATTCATTGATGAATGACCAAACGTCTTCCTCAACGCAAGCTTCACCAGAAACAAAGCAAGCACAATCAAAATTCCTCGTGCATCCCTCACACTTCTGGTTTATGATGCAACTAACACAGTCGCTTTGCTTGAACTTTGTCACGTAATTCTCCGGCCTCAAGCCATAACGAAAGAAGAGAGATGGCTGCCATTATTCAAAAAGTTCCCATAATTATATTCATAAAATTGATAGATATCTTATTTAATGGGGAGGAATTTTGAGCTTATGCAGAATTGAGGGGGACTTTCCGAAAAGAGATCCTTAACACTCAGGAGATGGGAGATAAGTGTCTCACTAGTTTGTTAAATCATTTAAAAGTCCTATTAACGGTTAAAGAAACCCAATCTAACCTTTTTTACCCTCTCCTCGCCGAAATTTTCATGAGGGCAGTCCAAGAATATATTAGGCCCTTCATTCTCATATCTTTGCAGGCAGATGTTAATCAGCTGGCAAATACAGCCGACCAGCTGTATAAAAAACGTATTTAAATTGAGGCATCATACACAAACACAGCTTTGAGCCTAATCATAGCATTTCGAAAGTTCGAGCAACGGCGAGTTCTGCTTGTGAACGACAGGAGCATGGCGAAATTCCATCCTCCCTAACGAGAAGTTTGGCTGCCACACCATCGATGATCGAGAGTGAACTCAGCAGGTTGAAACTGCAGCAAGGGGCAGAGAGCGGGCGACGACACGGGCACGATGAGCGGAGAGATAGGACCCGTTCGACTTCCATAAAAGAAACCAACGAAGGAACCTCAGCACAAAAGGAGAGATTCAGCAATTTTCACAATCTTCAGCCTATTTTCACCATAATCTTTCTCAACAAGAGGGGCTCTGTTGGGACATTCAAAAGTATGGTAACAACGCTGTACGCAGCCTACTAACCACCATTATTCTTTTTCCAACAGTACGTCTAGTAGTCTTCCAAAGCATAATGGAACTTTTAGCCAATTTACTCAATGTTACTCCTATCACAACAAATATGCCACAGAGGCTGTAAAATGCTTACAACTGTGCACATACGAGGGGCAGTGGATAAGTTTTGCAATTCGGATATAAGGAAACGAGATATGAAAAAAAGTGATTTTTTATTTTTCAATATAACTACCCTTGACTTCAATGCACTTGCGCCACTTTTCCCTGAGGCTTCGAATTCCCGACAACCACAAATCTCCCGACTACTGTTCACTCCAATCCTGGACGGCGAGGTGGATATCTTCAACGTCCCCAGACCGGCGTCCACGCAGTGTAGCCTTGACTTGACCGAATAAAATGTAGTCGCTAGGGGCCAGATCTGGACTGTAAGGGGGATGGTTGAGCTCCTCGAATCCGCACTCACAGAGGGCAGCTTGTGCAACTCTGGCCTTCTGGAATTTAACAACGTTGAAGTCGATCATGGGGGCGGGAGGTTTCTAGGGACCCAAGGGGCAGAGACCTCAGTCAGGGCTAAATTGTCGTGGATGATGTTGATAACACTCCCCTGTGATAATCCAAGTTCTCGCTAGATTTCGTCGACCTTCACCTGTCGATTTCCGAGGATCATCCTCTCCACACGGTCCACATTGTCCTCGTTGGTCACGTCTGACGGGCGTCCTGGACGAGGGTCATCTTCAAGGGACTAACGACCATCTTGGAACTCCCTATTCCAGTGACTAATGGTTGCATAGGGAGGGGTGGTGTCAGGGTACACTGCAACCATGCGTTCATAGATCTTTTTTGCATTCTTGCCTTCCTTGGTCACAAATTTGATCACTGCGTGGTGCTCATCCTTCTCCATTGTTGAAATATTTGTGACTGACGATCTGCGATTAGCTACTGCTTCTTAAATAGAAGAGGCAGGAGCAAGCGGTTGCAGGTCCTGACTTGTCTAACTTTTTCTAACACCCACACAAACAGCCATCCTCCTTTCTCTGTTTTGCCCAACCGATTCGCAAAACTTATTGACCGCCCCTCGTATTTACAACCAATACCACCTCCTTCACATAAACTCAACTATCCACTCCCGGCACATCAGTCATATCAACAAAGTTTTGAAATTTGCAAACTTCAAGATCAACTTCAACTTAATTTATTTGTAGCACTGGCTGATTCTTATTAATCTTCAGTACTCCCAAAATACACAAAATTATGTACGTGTATACAATGATTCTATATTACTAGAAATAAATTGTTGTCATGTAAATATCCACTACTCCAAAAGTAATTGAAATAATTTGCTATGTTGTCCAAGCAATTAAAAGTAAATGATATAGGTATATGTAAATCCAATACATATATATATATATATATATATATATATATATATATATATATATATATAAAACAAATAAGAACTCTATATAACAAATTTCCTGAGAACTGCATTCGATTAAAATAAATCCCAATGGTCTTAAATCTGCCTCATTGTGCTCACATCTCTAAACTCATAAGGCTCCAATTTACTATTATCATTGTGATAGCTAAGATACTATTATCGTATATCCTAATTTATATATCATTGTAATCCTATTTTTCTAACATCATATTTATCTTCTTTTTCAACGTCCTATTATTATCCATTAAACCTTAACTCGTGTATACTAATTTGTATAAAGTTATATTTAATTCACCATATTTTCATTTTTTAATTCTTAAATACATTTTACTTTACCTATCGTTCATTCTCTTATTCATTCTAGTGTTCCAACGCGTTTATTCTCGATCCACGTCTCGTTAGGCCTAAGATCATTATTCAAATTTCATCTAAAAAATTATTATGAGATTAATTCTTATTCGCTATCTAGGCTAAATAAAGCGCAAATTAATTCCATAATACCTCTTCTTAGTAATTTTCCTCGCCTAGAAACATCAATTGAAATTATAGTTAAAACTATAAAGACTCTTGAATTTAAAGGGGCCGTTGCAGGCTTACTCCTTTACGTGTCAACTTCTTAAGAGTTGGATATTATATTTATTATAACTTTATCAAGAACTATCTAGTTTAATGTTTAAAAAATATGACACTCCCCGACGCCCAATTCTGAATTGCTGGGGGAGGAAAAACCTCAAATTTTCAGGCATTTTATGAAAATATTAAATCTCCTATTTATGAAATTATTATTGTGAAATAAACGTTGTAGGTAAATTTAAACGTTCATTTACATTAATCTGATGAGACTTTCTAAAAATGTGATTAAACCTTTCTTTAAGAAAGCGTTAATTTCGAGTAGTCAAAATTTTCTCAAATTCGTCAAATTTGTCTACTCCTACCCAACTAATTTATTTTTTACAAGTTACTTTACAAATAACTCATCATAACGCTATGCAGAAAATTTTTACTAATATTTTAACCTTTATTTAGTAAATATTGACCAATAAATAACGGAGTTATTAGGGTTTTGTTAATGTTCTAGTTTTTTGAGAAAATGGGCCCCAAAGTGTGGTGAGTATTCCCAAGATAATCTATGTACAGTAGCTATATACATATATTTATATATATATATATTCATATATATATATATATATATATATATATATATATATATATATATATATATATATATATATCTAAGCAGAATATGACATATATATTGGATTATCTCCTTACCGATGAAAGGTGCACACACAGTGCCTCTTTTTGATAAAATCTCGAACAGCCTCATGCTCTTTCAGTTTATCCCCCCTAAAGTTCCTCCACACTTTGTGACATTTGAAAAGTCATTTATTCCTTTTAGAAGGTCATTGTAAACTTCCACTATTTCAGATTCGGCGATGAAAAAATCAACAATTAATTTTCTAAAATATAACTATCCTTCTTCCTTCTCGCAATCAAACTGACTCAAATCTTGACTCTCATTGAGTTATATATTCACAAATGTTACATTTTATGGATTTATTTGATTGGTAAAATAAATGATAAATTAAAATAAAAAATATTTAATTACGCCAATTTCAGTTCTATTGGTATTGGAGAGTCAGCGTGTTGAGGAAAACGAGAAAATTTATTGGGTAACAATAAAAGCAACAAATAAGTAAATAAATAATTGCCAAAAAAACTTATCAGAGTTTAACTACATATAGAGAAAACATTGCTATCTCATAAAATGTGATTAGGCGAAAACACTGGGTACCGTTTACCCTAGTTCATTGCTAATAGCGTACAAAGAGAAGTTATAGTGATGGTGTATTGATAAATTTCTCTCTTTTCAGACTGTAATTCTTATTTCGGGAGACTAATAGTGCGAACTATTGCCAGAAATGGTGAAAAAACAAAATCTGAGTGGGCTCGAGATTGGTGAAATTCTCGTTAATCCAGATTGTGACGACTATAATGATTGGGTTGAAACTGATATACTTTATGAGAATGATAAATAATATGTTCCAGAGCGTCATGAAATGGCTGAATGTTCAGACAGTGTATCTAGAGAAGACGTTTCTCGCCGACGCAAGAAAACAAAGCGGGTCGTGGTAAGACAAAGACCTTAGGCGTCTCCCCCAACCCCCTCGCCTCATACCTACGCTACCACAGCTGATAAGCCTACTGGTGACAAACAACAGCAGCTGAGATACGTGTCCTGCTAGGTGTCATTATATTTAGTAGTTACAGAAATGATAACCACCTAAATACTAAGAAATTATGGAGCCCTGTGGGAGGTGCTCCTTTCTATAAGGCAACAATGTCTGTGGTGCGTTTTTCATTCTTGCTGTAGTGCCTCAGGTTTAACGACATAGCCACACGGGAGCAGAGGGGGCCACTGACAAATTCGCTCCAGTCAAGGCAGTATAGGACATGTTAATGACCTGCTGTGAAGACAACTACACACCCCACGAAAACCCTCACAGTAGATGAGAAGTTGCTGGCTTTTACGGTTAAGTGCCCTTTTAGGGTGTATATCCCAAATAAGCCAGCAAAATATGGGCTAAATTTGCTATGGTGAACAATGTGGAAAGTAAGTACATGTTGCAAGGTAATCCCTACCTAGGCAAACAGGGCACAACAAAAAGACATGGACTGCAACTTGGCCACATGTTCACCAAAGTCCTCACATGCCTCTACCGCTAAACTACCAGAATCGCTTATCAATTCTTGTTCACTTGGTGGATTTGGGACTAGGAGTTTAACCCTGTGCAGAACTGGTCAAATTGCAGAAGCAATATTTGGATACTGCATCTTGCCTCGTGTTGTATGTTTATTCTCTTGAAACGTCTGTGAAACAGAAGCAGCAGTGACTGCTGCCGTCTTTGGGTCAACGTCATAACATTGGTACAGCAAACGACATTCCTTAGCTTCGCTAACCACACCTCCACTCGCTATAGTGGTTGACACAAGACTTACAAGCTATATGAAGTGCCCATTTCTTGTCTTGCTCACCCAATGGACATTTAAAGTAACTTTTGTAGTTCAGTGGAACAGCTTTTGGGATTGGTTTCTTGAGGCTGCCAGGAGTTAAAACGCCACAGAGGGAACGAAAACGATCAGCATCGTTCACGCACTTGCCATGTTCAAGGATTTGTTAGGTTCAGAGTAATTAGAAATTAAGCAGTTGTAAATCTGCACTAACATGAACCAGCAATCTGAAACAAACAAAAAAGCACAAATTACAAAATAAATATTGCATATATGAAACCAATGAACATATAAATTAGTGTATGAATAAAATGGTGCACGAAATATATAGATATGCTGGTTATGGTAAACTGAGCCCGATACAGTTATACAAATATCATTTTTGAATTCAACACATACAATTACTCTAGAATCAGAATAATTTGATCCATAGCCATCAAAACTTTTTTCGTTGACCACTCTAATCAATCGATCTTTCCCTTTATGCACACGGGTTGATAAAAATCTAAACTTTGCAACAATTCTCTAATAAATAGTAATAATAATAATGATAATCCCTTTATAGAATCATGAATTCCAATCAAGCAATAATGACGAATTAAGTGTGGATGGAGGTTCATCTTATAACCTGAATAGAAAATCTATTGGAAATCAATCAATACTCTCTAAAGATTGTATGGTTGTATACCTAGACCCCAATAAATTTGTGAGTAAAGTATATGGACGACACGATAGGATCAACCTTTTATATTAACGCTTACGACGAATGTTTGTTGTTGTGTTTTAGCTTAAATGTTGGATTAACCACTTCCCTTTCTCGTGCCATTTAAGGGATGACAAAGAAACTGTTCACGGAATTACATTAGGCCAGCTTCCCAGAAGACTTCTGTCAGAGGTTTAGCTACGGAAGCGAAAAGTTTTGTTGATTGACTAAGCCTCACAATGTCAGAAAGCTCAGTGCAACTCGTGCTACTTGGTGGGGGATCGAAACAGTGTTCGATTATTTTCTATATTATCACTTATGAATAAAATATCTTCTGCGTATCTCAGGTGAACGAGTTAATCCTTCTTTATTTTTATACCATTGGATGTCTGTATTATTAAGCAATATGATGTATGATCTTCAATTGTAGTATATGTTCTCATGTTGCTTAACTGAATCTATACCTTGATCATTCAAGCCTGTTATAACCCCTGGTGTTTCTAATGAAGCAAATGTTTTTTGGCAGTATATCTCGACCAAGAATATATGTAAATTTTACTCAGAAGTTTTCTCAATCATCTTTTTAAGAGTACTTATCTGGTAAATCGTTAAGAAGCCTTTTCTAAAAAGAGCTTGTTATCTCGTTTGTTTATCATCTAGCTTTTTTGTATTGCGTTAGTAATGGCTCTTGTAAAAAGTTTATAGATACACAAGGCTGATTTATCTGTAGTATCTAATGTCTGTTTGATCAGCTTTTTGTTTAGAAGGACTATCATAGCATTGTGTTTCGCTTGAATCCTGAGTTGTTTTATACATTGTGGGAAGAGATAAAGTGGCTGGTCTACAATATTTCCAGAATATTTTAGCAAATCATGCGAGAAGTTGTCCTGAACTGGTGCTTTGTCTCTCTTTATTTGATTGATTGAAATTTCAATTTCCGATTCGAGAACGGCTGGGACATTATTAGGTATTTTGGCTTAGTTTTTGGTTCTGCATGTTGGTGTTGCTTCAGTACATTTCCTCATATTCATCAGTTATTTTAACTATTCTTGATAGATCTTTAATGATTATACCCTCTTCTTCTTTAATTGTTACTATTTGAATTTTTTTGTTTAGAAGTCTCTTTTTTGCCATTACATACCAAATTTAATCTCTGATGATTGGTTCATTAATAGTTTTTATATATTTTGTTATCTCAGCTCCGTTTCCTTTTTATGTGCTTGGTAAGTGATGGCTGTGGTTTCGAGTGAGAGTTTGTTGTTGCTTTTATTTTGCGTTTTCTTGCATTTTTCGAGTGTTTATCATGTGTTTAACCAAGTTATTGTTTATCACTAATAATTTAATTAAAGAAGTTGATTTTTTTTTACTATTTGAATAATAATATCATCTTAGTTTGTTTGACTTATATTTTTTATCAAAGTTATTTCTCATAATTCTCTTTTAATATTAAAAGACAAAATGGTGAAGTTTAGAAATAATTATAAGTATCGAAATTTTGTGATTTTTTCAAAACCCAAAGAATTACAAATGGTGAAGTTTAGAAAATTTATTTTTATACATCTTAGTAGCGAAGCGCAAGCTACCCTCGTAGGGCGGAGGGAGGTGAGGCCATTCCCTAGTTACTTTAATATTGCTGGGGTGTCTTTAGTCAAAAGAATTTTTGCTGTATATATTATAAAAATAGCGCAGCAATTGTGGAACGAGATTTTTGTGAATCTTAATGAGCTTATTATTGAGGTGGGAAAGTTTCTTAACTCCATTTGAATGTTAATTTTTATCGTACATCTTATCATCGTCTGATCCCTGATTTTGATTTTAGTGGTTAATTGAGGATTATTGGCAGTGGATTTTTTTCAACCAGAACATAATCGATTTCATTGTAAATATCGTAGTTTGGGTTTATCCAAGTTCAACTTTGCTGTTGCTTCTATTTGAGTACAGCTATAGCAATTTTCAGATCTTGGGGAAGTGTAATGTCAAGCAAATCTTTGTTCCTTTCATTTCGTTTGCCGTTTGATAATTTTTCATGCATTACCTATTAATTTACCATTAAAATCCCTCATGACGATGTTAAAATGTGCTTTGTTTTTGTTTAGGCTTCTTCTGGTGTGATCATAGAATCTCTCCAATTCATCCTGTGTACAAGCAGATGTTATTGCTTACTTTGGACCATTTTGAATTTGTACATCTTATGGACTCACGTTTACGCAAGCTACTCTTTCCAATAAACCCTGAAAGTTTTTTATCTTTTCTTTGAGCACTTTATGTATCAGGAATTCAACACCATTTTGCCTTCCATATGGTTTCTTTGTAGTAGAGTAGCTGATGTCCACTTGTTTCAGGGACAACTTCGTGTATTGTCGGGTTTCACACATAAAAAACTAAATCCATTGGTGTCAATTTCTATTCAGTTTATTATGAAGGAACACTATGAAATATTTATATTTATATTTAAAACTTACTCTTCTTAAATGCACTATATTAGTTGTCCATTATTAAATTTTTGTCGCATGAAAGTGTTTCATCGCTTTATCAATATTATACATTAATATGGCTACTATCTCATGGCAATAATAACCTTCAATCTTGATGGTCGTTGTTATTTTCCTAGACCACAGACTTCAAATAGCCCTCAAAATATTGATTTAATAGATCTAGATCTCTAGACTATGCTAGCTATTCAAAGACTCCAAACGTTGAAATTAAATAAATTGCCTAGATTCTTTTGTTAAGGCTTCTTGTATCATTTCATGTGTTATGCTAATGATCGAGTGTGTCATTACTGAGCGCACCACCTAGTTGGTTTTTATTTTTCTAAATCCGAAGTTAATAATTTACTTCTGACACACTCAGGGATCACTTTTATGAATGAGATTCCGAAGTCTATAAATATGTTTTAAAATCTTACCGTTATAAAACTGATGCATAGTACATTATATCATCATAAAGGCTGTCTGAGCTAGGCTATACATTACATCTAGCGCTTTATTATGTTCTTTTTATATGAAGGTAATTTCTATATTAATCTATAAACTTCACATGATGTTTAAGATTTTATAAAAAAACTTGCTTAATGAAAGTTTTATGATATTCCTTTGTGTGATCTTTTCCTGGATCACCCATTATAAAAAACAAGGCTCCGTCTGCAAACTAAAAAGTCTCGTGGAAAAGAATCAAAAGAGACAAAAGGCGCCTACAAAATCAATATCCTAAAAAAAGATGCCAGTGGAAAAGAAGATAGAACTATAAACGGTCAAATTTTGAAAATGGGAAGTTAGTAACGAGTTGAAGATAAGTACTAAAATATAAAAAAATATTTCCGAAAAATCGAGTGGAGTGATAAAAGTAGTTAAACTTAGATGAATTTGGTTCAATTTTAGCTTCTCTTGGCCTCCAGAAAGTTCACAGCCATCGATATTACGCATGTATATTAAAACCAAAAATAGCCAAAAATTGCCAATACATGTTCAGGCGCAATATGGATGCCTGCTCCCTCACATCATCCGAAAAATACCCCAAGAAACTAAATACACTAGAGCCGTCAATGCATTAGTAGTAAGGTTCACGGGAAAAGTTGCTGTGCAATTGCAGTCAGCTAAAATTTCTTTTGTTGTCATATATCTTCCTTGCTATATAAACGACAAGCGAGCCTAATTCCTGTCGTAAAGTCAACAAAGAACGAAGCATTTACTATTATTCTAGTTTTTTCAGACTTTTTGGTGGCAGCATTGAATCGTTCGATCCCCGCAAGCCCTACATGACTAGTAACCCAATAGAACACAATCTCAAATTTTACCAACTTGGCTACGTTGTTTTCTCATGATAGACGTTTCCTGGCCAGAACCAGTCACACCATCCGTCCTTGCCCTAAACCCAAATGGATTAGGGTATGATTAACATCTTACGATGGAATAGACTCAGTCGAGTTTGATCGAAGAAGATGAGATCTATTATTGAACAAGGGAGATGCAGCAGGGTTTGCGCGTACAAGCATTAATGCAATTTTAGCATCGTAGAGGTAAGAAGCATCTTCCCTTAATAGAAATGAAGACTGTACAGGGGAGGTGCGTAAAGCACCAGTCGACAAATACAGACAAGTGTGCAGGTTCGAGGTTATCACGCTGCATGGGGGTAGCCTGTTTAACCTGGTACACTTAATACCTGTAGAAACTACAGTTTCTCCGTGCTGGAGTGCTAATTAGGGAAGGCTAATCAGCATGTCGAGGTAGGCCTGTATTGAGTAGCTCGGCGCATAGAGTCGTAGACAAGCACTAGCCGACAGCCGACCAAAGGCCACTTGAGATAAGTTCTGAGGCGATTAAAGAAGAGTGGAATTTACGGTTGACCGAATTTAACTAATAGCTTGCCAAGTTGAAGTTTAGAGGATATATAAAGAACAAGAGCCCAAAATATAATTTTAATATATATGATAAATGGGTCAATTTATATATATACAAAAGGGGAGAACAAAATCGTTAATAAAGGTAGTTAAATGAATTATGTTAATTTATGATATAACAGAGGACAAAATAGTTACCTCGAAAGAGAGGAATTAATTACAATTTAGCGAGAAGTCAAATCGTAAGGTGAAAGCGGGTGATGATTAACTAGGTACTCTGGTGGTGACAATACGAGTCGCTTTACTTTCAAGCGCAGGTAAATTTTAAGGGGGGGGGGCGACAACGGCGCACGTCTTCAAGAAGATAATTCGGGGAGTCCTGATAAGGAGGACTCAAAGATGGCGTTTGACTACTACGTGATCAAGAATGACATTTTATCTGCTCTAGAGAGACGTAGTCTCAACTCGAGACAATTCTGCAGATTGGCATGAAGTCTCAGTCTCGAAAGAGCGGGAATCTTGAAAGGATGGTGAAGATGAGAGGGCTGCACTTCTCTCCGGAGACAGGGTCTCGGTAGCTTTCCTTTGAACAGGGGCTAAAGCTTGAAGAAGGTAGATCTGCTGACGAGATCTTCGACGAGATACCACTCGAACATGGGTTAGAGGTTTCACGGGAAACAGACAGACAGTCTGAAGGGAATAAATGGCGGGCTTTCAGACAACTCAAAAAATGGCGAGTTTGGGTTAAAAAGCCGGGTGGCTGTGCTGATAGAGAGCCTCAGGGACTGGTCGTTCCTAGAGGATTCTTGGTGCCAGCTTAAACAAACACACTTCGTGATAACGAGTCGGTCCAGACGGTGAAACCTATCTCGTGATATGGGGGTAGGTTTAATGTGACTGCCCTAACTGGGGAATAGGCAGGCGTAGGAAGCCTGGGGTAGAGTTAGGATGGCGGCGCACAGCGTTATCTCAGGAATGGGGGGGGGGGTGAAAATACGAGTGGCGTTGGAAAGCCAATGCAGCTGGGTTGAGTGATTCGGCGCCAGGCTGATTACACATGGTTGAGAAAGAAGGAGCTGAAAAGTGTTATTTCCAAGGGGGATTCCTTTCGAGCTGGTGCTTCAAGGACATCCCATCATACACTATGTTGACTTGAACGCTCTGATGGGTACTAGGAAATTTGTTGGTGCGCTTTACCCTGGCATCCACTGAGCATTACTTTACCTGTTTATTAATAATATTGTTATTATAAGCTTCATTAATGTCATTATAATTCTTATTTCTTATTATTTATTTGTATAGTTGTGTGTGCCTATTCTGGGTATTATCATTTACATTTAAAATTATTTATGATTATTATTATTTATTAAAATTAGAAATTAATTACAATTATTAGTATTAGTTATTTTTATTACCTAATAATATTAAGCAAATCGAATAAAAAATTAGTCACTTGTAACTATAGTAAGGGCCTCTTGCACGCCACTTTGCTTCATAGTTCATTCCATGGAATTCACTGTGTAATGTTCTTTCTGAAATGGGGGGTGAAGGACCAGAATTAACGGTTTGTATCAATTCGTGCCTTGAAGCAAATCGATTTGCAATTACAAGCCTGGAGATTCTACGAAGGTCCCTGTCTGTCAACACCTTCTTCTGTCCGCAATTCTAGGGAGAGTTTTTCACATTTTAGGAGTTCTGCTATTGTTTGTATATCCGTATTACTGTACTCGTTGGAACGAAGAGTACACCTCCTACATATGATAAGCTTTGGCGCGGCCAAATGCAATCACACCTTTTTGATATTCCATAACGTGGCTTTTCCGGCCCATTTTGCGTAGAACTGATTTGCTATCTACAGATCTTCACGCCGTCTGCGACACAAATAAAACCTATCTAATGTTTCGACGCAAACTAAGCTACACTTCTCGGCTGCCTAAGGTTCCTACAGGCTTCAGATTTTAAATTATATTTTTTCTCCCTAGGTGACTATTATTTTTTCCGGTAAGCTTATTTATAATTGGCGTTACAGCTATCCACTCAACCTCTTCTACCCGCAATGGGTACCAGGAGGAGTGTTCTCACATGGATAGAGCTCGGTTCGGTAACCATGGTGCCTTGCTATAATACATGTCATCCTTGGATCACTTAGCACTAGAGTATGATAGTAATAGGCTATCACCCACCCTACTCGGTAGTAGACTCGCCTATATAAACCTATCTTTATTATATACCCTAGCGCCCCTTTACTTAATTTTTCTTCTATCCAGCAAACATTTTTCCTCTTATGAGCCTTAGGCAAGTGGCAGTGTATACCGTGAGGTCTCTACCTGCTTCAAGAGCTGAAAGCCCATTGGATAGGGTAAGTATTAGATAATGCTATGTGTTTAACCATCGACACTTCTCTCCTTTCTCCAGTACACATATAAGGTGGCGGAACTGGGCCCAACATTTATAGGTAAAGTTCCAAGACAATTTCACCTAAATGGCGGGCCGGTTTGGCAATGAATATCTACGCTGCACCGGGAACGAGTATGAGTAAATGATCACATTCTGGAATTTTCTGATCTCTAGGTGACTTTTGTGTTAAGATCCCGTCATTATGGAGCAAAAGTACTAACATTTCTTGACCCGTTTTTTCCCATAAAAATGATGACAATAGAAGGATATAGTGGAACGGCGCATAGGAATCCGGCTCCATGGGCGGCCTCGCTAACCCTTAGTATCGGGGATTACGAGCTAATACAACAAACCCCTTAGACAACTGGACCGCGTCCTCTCTCATCCTTTGCAAACAGTAATAGGGACTTCCCTATTGCCATCTTTCCAGCCGCTCTTGAGCAGCTCCACTTCTGAAAAGGAGGAGTTCACTGTACTTTTTTCAGTGGTTCAACCAAACCTCATCTTCCCTAGATGGGTAGTCTCCACTCCTAGGCCACCTGGTGTAGGTCTTTCCATTCCCCTCTCTGCGGTATCGCCCAAAGACGAGTCAATCTTCCTATTAATGGCAGGCTCCTTGTTTCTATCAGAGAGGATTGCCAATTGAGTTGGCAGGCGGCCTAAAATTGACCTCGACTGCATATACCTTATAAGGGCAGTCACGCATTATAATATTGTGGGGCATCGGCATGCCTGCCTCCCTCTTTTGCCCAAAATGTTGTTTCACCGGCCAGATACTTTACTCAGACTGAAGAAACTTTGAATTTGATCCGTGTTGCATTGAGGGGATGGCCAAATGGAGCTCTTCCCCTCCCCCTGTAATAGACATGATTCGGGAGCTTACCCAGCCAGAGATTACTAAATATTCTATCAGGGATAACTTGGGTTCGGTATAAAAAACCAAAAATGAATCAACCTCATGTGCAAGCTTGCCTTCACGTGGTTTAGTCCCCCGAGAAATCACAAGGAAAAGATAGATCTCCTTCACCTGCTGGCGCTCATATGGCAGCCAAGACCTTCTCCACTCGCTAGAAGAAGTAACTTGCTGTGCTGGGTCCGTCCAGCCTAGTGTCTCCTTTCAATTGTAGGCAAAAACGTATGCATTTTCACCTTTCTCTCCTAAACAGAAAATAAGTAAGAGGAAGACAAATAGGACCTAAGATTCCTCTCACTTCGTGAAAGAGCCGGGGACCGCCGGGTCCGCAGCCATCAAGGCAGTCGATCAGGCCAAGATTAGCACGTCTTGTACCGAAGCGGCCTCACAAACCAATAGCAAAGTCGCATATGCCCTGAGATGAACCTCAATAACGTTTAAGACACTCATTAAGAGCCTACCAGGCGTTTTAGAGCACATTGGCTTCAAGATCTTTTTGGTTATTCGCTCTATTGTTGGCAGCATCTTAGTAAAGGGCAAATGATCCATCAGCGTATGGTTTGCCTTATATTTTCCGAGGCAAATGACCTTGTCGTTGCGCGCGCTGCTGCCTTTGGATGTTTTATTCCTCAATTTTAATACCGTATACTCTGCTCTTCGCCCCTCCAGGGGTACGAGCATGGTCGTTTCCTAACACATTCGGAAACCTTATGTGGATCTTACTTACCCAGAACGCTCCCTTAGTAAAGCTGGCGACACAAAAGGTTCATACCCAGCATCAGCTAAATCAAGCGATCCTCCTTTGACCGTATTCCGTAAGACAAGACTGCTGCGCGCTACAAAGATTCTTTAGACTCACACGAGGCAACATTCCTGAAGGTGGTGGAAAGGCCGTATTCCAAGGATCCTAAAGCTTCCCCACCGGAAAAGAAGAGCACCAAAACCAACGAAGTTTTGGCCCCAATGCTCCAACTAAAAACTTGAGTGGGTAGCGCGGAGACAATGTTTTCTTCATTGGAGGGACTCCAGTCTCGGAGCCCACCCCTCCCGCAGAACTTTTTATGGTGGTGGAAGATAAAGACTCGCATAGTGAGCCCAACTCTCTGGATATGTCATCGAAGGCGATAGCGCATTTAGCTCTTTGTTCAGCCAAAAGCAGCAGAACTTATGCCCTTGAGTAGTAAACGGCCGTTAGCGCGACAGCCTCCTTTTTGAAGAGACTCCCACATCTTCTTCAAACTAGGCCTGGTGGGGGACTTTCTTTCAATGGAAATCTCGGGGCTCTGTTCCAACTGGGAAGAGCTGCGGAGTCTCGTCTTCCCCTGTACTCCATTAGCTATCTTTTTGCATTTGAGCATGCTGGCCGAATGCTCTTTTCACACTTTTCCGTGGTGTAAGGGTTTTGTGACTGTACTACGATGCGATGGAGTCCTGTCAGGACCCCACATGATGTTCACATTCTTCTCTTTGCTTTAAAAACCTCCATTTCCGGCAACAGCAGTGAAGCTTCATTTGTATATGACTTATACTCTTATTTGTGTACATTCAACCGTCAGCCGATTTCGACACGGAGAAATTCCGTCATATCATAGCATGTATGTTGAGTCTCTTTTTACTATTCGGGCATTTGAATGCTAGACACTCCGTCTAGGGGGACGACTCGAATAATCACAATGGTCAGCTCTTTTCCGAACTGATCGACCAACGACTTCGTTTTTTTGTCTTGATCTAACCCTGTAGCCTCCGTGCGCAAATCATGATTTTGTTCATGAGGTGGTCGATGATCTCCGTTTTTAGTTATCACTTTTCCATTCAAATATAATTTTCTGGTCCACAGCCGTCTGAGCGACTCCCCGGTGGTGCTAGTGCGGGCGCCGTGGTCCGCATATGAGGAAATTACTTATTTCTTTGTCCTAGTCGAAGAGTTTAGGTCGCTGGATGAGGCAGTTGAATACTTCTCCTGGAACATCATCGTTGTGTAGCCTAACTACTATTCCTAGAACATCTAAACGTTTTTACGCTGATTGCTTTCGTGGTGCTCAGCAGTGTGTGTGACGGCTATAAGAGCCGCCCAAACAATTTTACTGTCGGTGAATTTAGAGAAGCTAGGGCTAAGTTCCGGCTTGTTTCGAAGCATGCCCTGCACTCATTTTGGCGGGCCTATGCGTCTTCACTTAATGAGAAAGATTCCTCTAGCAGAGACATGGAAGCAAGTCAAGAGGATTCCTAACAAGTCCTTGGAAGACCTACTTCTTTGACCACAGTTTCTCCGTATTCTCTAGCCGGGTATCTACTCAGCCTGGACTTTACATTGATATGCAGAGAACCTGTAAGTGACAGTTCAGTTTCAGCTGAATCATTCTAACCTCCTCAAGTGTAAGTTAGTGGGAAAACTTTCCCTTTTCATATACAGCAGAGGCCACTTATGTTCTGTTCAGTGGCATTTCCGCAAGTTCCACTGCATGTCGACGAATTTGCATCGATTGAAAAACAAAATCTGCGAAGCCTTGCCTCCTAGGCAGCACTTTGCCACGGTGCTTTTGGATATGGAGAAGGCCTATCATATCTCATGGTAATAGGGTATCATAGAGTCTCTCTGTGTTCGGATTTAAGAACCCAATCCAGACCCATGAAAGAGAAAAAAGTGTTCGCTCTGGTAATGTCCACCATGTCAAACACTTTTCCCTGAACATCAATAATGCAACTCGGTGATACCAGAAGATATTTTTGCTACGCTCTACATCGATTACATTTCTATCTATTTTGGTGCGCTCCAGATACCAAGTCTGGGCGTTGTCTCCAACAGAGAATGAACCGCATCTCTCGTAATGCCAAAGCGCAGAGATTTCGGTTTTCTTTGGTTAAGACTAAGTGGTGAATTTCTCCATCCATCTAAGGCTCCACCTCGAAACGGATATGTTCTTGAACTTGGTTCGCCTGAAAGTTCTTGATTCGCATAGTTTTCCTCGTATTCTTTGCGACCGACGCCACACCTGGAAGGTTTATATTCACAGTCTTAAGGTCTTTTGTACCCGCGCCATGGACAACATTCGTAATGTGATGTTCATCACCAGGGATGCTGATATGGATAGTGCCTTGCTTTTCTACTAAGCTATGAAAAATCAAGTGGGAAGGACAAAAGGGAGTATTATTCCCTAAGATGCCTATATGAGAGAAAATCCGAAAAATTTGGTGGAATGAATAAGCGAAAATGGTTGATTAAGTAGTTATGAATCGAAAAAAGTTGAAAATAAATGATGAGTGACTCCAGTGAGAACATACCGGATGTGCGCCGATGTATTGTTTAATTGTGTTTTATACGGATACGTGACGATTGTTTTCTGTTGTTCATAGTATTTGAACAGTGAAATTGTTTGATAACAGAATTTCATCTTTGTGCATTTGTTAGATGGAGGAAGATGTGGTTGTAATTGAGTTTGTCACTAATGAAGACATTTACAATTTAGGAAATCAATTTAATGTTGGAGGATAACAAAGAAGACCGTGAAGATAGGAGATGGTTGTGATATGGCAAATAGTATTATTGATTTTGACCTCTATAGATTGTCTTAATGTAATTCGATCATTATGTCGATATCTTTTATGTCTATTTTGAGAACATTTCCATATCGTATATAATAACTTTACCATTATTAGTATACTTAAAATATTTGAACTTTAACAACTGCTGTTTTAAAAAAAATAGAGAAAAAGACATTTTGAATTTAGATCAATCGATCTGGTACAGCTTTTATTTATGTTTGTTAAAATGGAATTTTCAACAAAGTAATTCATATAAAAATAACATTTAATATAATGTTGCGTGTTCGATAGAATACTTCCTTAATAAAACATTCTCCATTGATTGAATAAACATCATAACTCTCAGCTACTAGTTAAGTATGTGACTTGCAATTTTTGAAATAGTCAAATAGACTTGCCGGACTCCTACCGAATTATTTTGATGAGGCAGGGCTCTGTGTAACAAGTTAGATTGAGTGCGATCTTTAACTATTGCAAATAACATGAATAAATTTTAATAATGTATTTTAACTGACATTTATTAATAAGGATTTTCTTCTGTATAAAAACACAACATTTTTGAAATTTCTATTATATCAAAGATTTCACATTTTACGCTTACTTTTAGTTCTTTGATTTGATTCCCTTTATCTCGAGCATAATTTATTTTTTAGCCAGATGGCACTCAAGAAATTTGAACGTCTCACAAGGCTTTCAATTAAAAAGTGATCGGACATTTAGGAGTCTTTCTAAACATATTTTAAGTTTATGCACTTCGTCATTCCTCGTTTGCCCAATAAATTCGTTGAACTTGGAGTTTTAGTCTCATAGTGCCTCTTGATGATGAACGCTTTATTTACGGCAACACTTCCATGTTAAATAAGGCAAATGGGATTATCGAAGCGTTGAATAAAAAAGTACTTTTCTCTCCATGTGTCTTAAAAACACGACTCTCCGCATTAACCATCCTGCGTTTTGTTGCCATTTGGAAGTTTTCTAAAAAAGTAATTAATTGTTAGTTAGTTTTAATGTCACACAACTATCAGAGACAGTCTTTACCCCCTCCTTAGTTGATATGACATATTTAAAAAAGAATAAGGGATTCATTTTTTTTTATGGATTGGGTTATGTAGTGGCCCCGATTCGATGCGAAATCATCCATAATCACTATTCCACAAAAATGAATATATTTCAGAATCAAATTACCTTATTTTTATAGGATGAACGTTATTCAAATGCTGAAATGCATACATATCATGGTTAACCATAGAAATTTTGATTTTCGTGAATGGCTCTTATAAATTATAAGGGAAATTATTTAGCAAGTAATTCTACTAAAGAAATAGACTTATGTTTGATAATTTTATTAAATCATATAAACTATTTATTCAAATTTCTAATCACAATTTCAAATATAAGTTAACTTCGTTTAATTCACCTTAAAGTTAAGCAATGTAGATCCGTAGAAGAATAATTCACTTGTTATGCCATGACACATCTAGCCTCAATTGTTATCTAAAATTGACAACCTTATTCCTAGCGCCCCAAGAGGAAGTTATACACACACAGAAGTATTACAGAATAGTTTCGAAGGCTCTCGCGTAAATACTTGAGGAAGAATTGTTCTCGAATATTCCAGAATATCTCTCAACATTCTACGAGTCTACTAGTTAAGTTTAGGATGTAAAATATAGATTTTTATTTGTCATCACGACAAGGTAAATACTATATTTCGTTTGGAGACTGCGGGCCAAACAATATTTAGCTGACGGGCTGTAACTGGCCCGCGAGCCGTACCTTGCCGACCCATGAATTAAAACAAGGTGCCTAAAAAATGACAGCTTCGAATAGCCAGTGTTTGTACTTGCACGAAGTTCGAATGAGATTCTGTAGTTAATTGAATTGGACGTAGTTCTGTGATTTGTAAGACATTTGTATGGGCAAGCAAATGGCGAAGATGTGGTAGACATTAATATCCACATGCGAACGTCACAATGAAGTAATTAGAGTACTTGTGCATTCTACAAAATGAAAAAAGTGAAAAAGCAAAAAGTAAATCAAAGAGGAGAAAACAAAGAATAAAAAGAAAGAAAAGATTATCTTTTACCGTTACAATATTCTAAACAGTTCTATGCTAGAGATAAACCACATCCACTATTAAAACAATTTTGTCAGCATTTCTAATATTTTTATTGATACATTCAATTCAGGAAAAGTAGTTAAATTGAAAATGTATAGAAAACAAAAAAGCTGACCGGGCCATAAACAAATTCGCGTATGGCAAGAAACGCTATATTCAATCGCCCCTAATAAACCGCCTACTTTTTCACTTGCCATGATACACGGCTCGATATATGCCGCTTCTTGCAATCAAAATCAATGAATTTGGAATTTAATTCTTTTGTGAATGAAGACTATATTTTCCAAGTAAGTACCAGATAATATTCATCATGTAAGTATTAAGAAGGTTTCCAGGCTGTGAATGAGGAGGGTAATCCTGATTGTTTCCTACCTATCTTCACAGTTTTGAGGCTTAACAACCCAATGTGAAGGGTAGCTTTTTACTTTAAAGTTTAAATAATCGCGTAAAGCACTAGAAAGATCTTATCAGAGTGAGATTAGTATTAATATAACTCAGTTTAAGGTACTTGCATTTAGACTCTTCGCTATTTCATGATTGTTTATTACCAAACAGCTTTGCCATTTTTCCATATAAACTATTATTGGTCAAGTTCATAACAAATTGTTCTGGTTTTTCTAAATCCACGGGAAAGTTAGGAAAAACTATTATCCTCAATACTCGTATGTAATTCATTCCGAGCTATATTTAATGCATGGAGAAAGCAAAACTAATTTTGTATAAAAAATCAGCATTATTATTTCTCGCGTATGTAGGATTTTATTGTAAAAAGCAATTTAATTTTATCGTTTGCTCTAAAGTTTAACGATATGGCTGCCAAAGTGAGCCTGTAATCAAATTTTAATCAAATGCAATCAAATTGGTAATAGTAGTTTTACAAATTTCAACACATGTGAGTACTACTACACTATTAAAATTATACAATCAGCGATGTATTTGATCTTATTAATAAGAA
The DNA here is from genome assembly GCA_963969495.1 of Ceratothoa steindachneri. Lineage (NCBI taxonomy): Eukaryota > Metazoa > Arthropoda > Malacostraca > Isopoda > Cymothoidae > Ceratothoa > Ceratothoa steindachneri. The sequence goes on along the minus strand of OZ018330.1, from coordinate 139,807,791 downwards.
GAATTGGTCAAACAAGCCTTTTAGATTGAAATAAATTATTGGATGTACTTTGATTTCGATATTTTTAATATAATTTTGTGTTTGTCTTGGTCATGCTTTACTTTCATTAGCTAAGATTTTGTTATTTTCTTCTCTCTTTTTAGAAAAACATCTTTAACAACCAATAAAAATCTTCCGTTACCTTTTTCTATATAATTAAATATTATCTTTTGAGTCTTTGGCCCCAGCCTTAGTGTTTTTGAGGCATTTTCTTATTATCTAATGCAAAATCTCATAACTTTTAATAAATGAAAGTTTTATATACCCATAGGCTTTTTAATCATTACTGACTCTTTAAAAGGAGGATTTGTTAGATATTTCGATCCATAATTTAAATAATCGCGCGTGCTTATATTTAAAGCAAAGCAGGCTTACTATTAATGAAGTTCGATGTTGATCTTGTAACTTCAATGGACAAAGTAAGAATGAAGAGTCGAGAAATTCCTATAAACGCAACTAATGTAAACTACTGAATATTAGTACCGTCATTCATTTAATTCATTAATTCAACTTCATTCAAATGTATTATTCCCTAAGACATTATATAAGCGAGTTAAAGTTCCTCATGCATGTTTTTATTCTATAATTCAAAGGCATCCTAAGTATGAAACCGATTCTAACTTACGAAGAGTGGGTGCTCCTTGCAAGAATAAAGATTGGTCTCAAAGTAACCTGCTTCGAAAGCTAAAGAATATTCTAATGAAAGATTTAAATATGGATATGAAAGAGTCAAAGAATAAATTAAGTCAAGAACTATTAGTAGCGAGCTCCACCGTAATGTTCTTCATTCTTTCCCTTCCCCCAAAACTCCACTTCTTAATATTAAGTATGTAACGAACAGTTTAAAGTTTCTCTGAGAAAATCTTGAAAAGAGAAATGAATTTTGCAAGCATGTTATATGGACAGATAAGATAAAATAGGACATTAATGTTAAGATGATTCTGGTCATGTTTGGAAGACAAATGTAAGTCACTATCTCATAATCACACCTAACCAACCATTAAACAGGCATAAGGTAATCTCATGGTTTGGGCCTGATTTACTGCACATGGTACAGAAGCATGCCACATCATTGAAGGAAAAATGGATGCTGCCACGTATCAAAAGTATACTAAAGGAAGAGATGCTCCCAAGAGTGAAATAATTTTAGACTCGACATAAATGGATATTTCAACAGGACAACGATCCTAAGAACACGGCAATATTCACTCAAGAATGATTTAAGAGGAGAAAAGCAAACTTCATTCGAAGGCCAAGTCAATCGCCAGACCACATTCCTATTGAAAATTTGTTCTGTATTGCAAACATAGTTAATTACTTAAATTATTTTTACTCGAATGCTTTTGTAACCTGCTAAACTTAATTATTAACATTGGTGGTATATACCAAGAAAACTCTCCTCTATATATATTTTTGTTATATTCATGTTAATTGGTTTCCTGTTAGTTTTATAACATGAGGAAAGCTAGAAAAGACTTCAGAACTATTAAAAAATTATATATACAAATATTTATTTTAATTCACTCTATATGTATAAAACGAGTTGTCTTTGTTAAATTGGCACACGAAGGAAATCAGTTCCAACAAGAGAGTTCTTAGCAGTTGTCTTTATGTTTAGTTATGTTGAAAAACATTTTGCATAAGAATTTTGATAAAAATGTTACGAAGACTTTCAGAGCACATTCTGCTAATTGTGGGAAGGAGGTGAGATCTGTAAAACAAAAAAGTATAAGGCTGAATTTTGATTCACTCTTCACTTGTAGCTCAACAACTATAATACTTAAAATATTTCTGTTATCTCTGAAATTTAGGTTAAAAAGAACATAATTTCCGATTCATCTTTTTTAATAGTAACTTCTCCATGAACAGTTTCTCTGCACCAGCAGACTCCTCCTAAATGAAAGCCAACCAATTTTCTTCCTCAATGAGCTTTATTAAAATTTGGTGGAGATTTTCACCTTGGCTAAGGATTTGAATACTTCTGCTAGGTATACTAAAACAGAAATGAACTTCTTGTTTTAAAGAGGTCTGCTATGTCAATGGCTTTATTTATAAGAAACTGTTTGATTTTTACTTGGATTTGGTGACACTTAAAGTTATCTGAAATTCTTATTTATTAAAAGTGCCGTATAAAATTAATCATGAGAAATGTATCCATTTACAAAATAAATGAAACCCTTTACACTCTCTAACACCTTAAGAGGAATGAATCAGTTTTATCGGGTGCTAACGATCTATTGATTAAAGCATTTACTTACCCTATAGACAAAACCATTATATTAAAAGAACTTTAGGATTTTAACTTTGAACTTTAGGTGAGCCAATATATTTTCATTAGGAAAATAAGGATAGTTATTATAAGTCCAAAATTCTGAATATCCATGAAGAAACAGCTATACTGTTATTTATATTGAATACATTAAACTAGACTAAATATTTCGCTCATTACAAAAGAAGCAACAATATAGTATCGCTTCCGGGAATTGTTATATTTGTGAGATAAGTGAGATTTAAAGAAAATGCAGGAACGGTAGTTAAGAGAAAATGTTGAATAGAGGTCAGAATCAAAGACACTTTATTTTGGATTTAGGTATTATGACCAATTTTAAATAGCAAAATATTTAGATCATGCCATTTATAAATGTCTTAGATTCCTTCATCAAGCAATATACACTTTTAATTACTATTGCTATTAAGATGCCCTTGAAAACATTGAGAGTCAATTGGTGCCGTAGTTCAGGGGCGACTCAAAGGAAAGAAGAAGCAGCACCAGTCCGCTAAGAAGGGCTCATATCAGGGCGCTAAAATGGATATGGGACACATTATAGGTACAGAGAACTCGTAAGCCACGGAAGACAATCGTTTAGGAAATGAAAAGTATCCGCTGCCTTGCCACCTTATCCAAACATGAAAAAAGGTATGGAATTAAATGCGAAGAGAAAATTCGAAGTGGTCCCTTAGGCGGATGAGAGTCAACATAGACATTTTTTCTGTAACGCTTGTAGCCAAGACGTTCCCAAACCTAATGCTCTAAATTACATCGGTTTTCTACTGTGTGGCCAAAAAGAGAAAACTCTCTTCTCGGCACATAAGACCTCCATACTTATTACTTATCGCTAGAATCTGCTGAAATCACCCCAATCTCTTGAGGTTAAAAGACAAAACGGTAGCTTATGCAAGAATTAAGCTGCTTTCCCATTCCTCAAACTGATATAAATGGAACTTATCTTGAATGCCCAAAGGATCAATTTTATAGTACGGTATAAGCGTATGCCATTCATATTCGAATCCTCAATTGAAATAGTTGAAAAAATGATTTCACCTAATATGTTATAATAGATTTCGGAAAATGTCAAAACTATTTCAAGAAGATTACAATATAAGCTAAGTATGAATTTTGTTCAGGGTAATATTTTAGGCCCTTTACAAATAATACAGTTATGAACGTTTAACAGAATTCCAGAGGTCTTTACATTTTTTGGCAGAAAAGGGTTTAACAAAATCGAATTGCCATTTGCTTTCATCCTTAATCATTGAAGGTTGTAAATAGAGGAATTATATTTGTAATATTTAGTTTGATATTAATTGCATAAAATGAACATAATTTTACTATTTTATGTTTCATCAACTATTCCATTAATCAGTGTATTGGAGTTTTGTATAATTTAGTCAATTAAAAGAAATTTACAAGTACATAACACAGCAACAAAATGTTATTGTAAATGAATGAATTTTCATTTATTTGTAGTATTTTTCATTTGCTGTTTTTCTTAGCGTTTGGATTAAATAATAAAATAATCTTAAATGAGATTTTAAATTTTTTTTCTACATTTACACATTACTAACATTTTCCCCTCTAAATATCCCTGTACCGTTAGTTTGTCTGAATCGGAAGCTGAAGGTGATTCACTTGAATCAGAATAAGGAAAGAATTCAAAGTAAAAAAAGAGTAATTTTGAATCAAGTAACTTTACGGCAATCGAGCGCAAGATGAGCTTCTGAAAAGATTATGTGATCTAAAATAAGAATTACTAGATATGTAGTTAGAAATATTTATAGAATTGCTAAATCCTCCGAGTTGATGTTCAATGATGGCGTAACTAGTACATTTATCTACTAAAAATCATTGAAATTCGAGTTATTCAAGAAAGTTGGTCTCTATTTTCACGCATTTTGGGCCTTTCAATACTTAGGTTTATAGAAAAAAATGAGCCACACCCGAAGCTAAAGAGTAAAAAGTCGGTCAATCTGTATTCTTTAAAACTTTGGATAGAAACTGATTTTTAATGCCCTGTTTAAAAAGTGAGCAAGCAATTTACTGAAGTGTTATTATATTCTCAGAGAGAATGTTATCACTAAGAAGCATTTAGTTACTTTCCAGCAAACATACACCTTCAAAGATATATTCTGAACAAACAAAGGGTTATATTGTTTGAAATTTGGGGGGGAGGTCACATATGTTTGCAATCCTTAACTCTAAATTGCGCGAAAAGTGTTGGTTATGAGATCATAAATGACAAAAGTGTTCCAATTTTACACATAAAACTTTTGAAAATCGCTGGTTCTGGGACAGCTTTTGAAGCCCAAAACGTGTCCCATTTGAGAACCGATAGAAAGAAAAATAGAGAGATACAAACTTAAACTGTCATCTCTAAAGTTCAATATTCGTAAATCGCAACTGTCTAAAATTGCAAAATTCTGATATTATTTAACATTGCCTATGCTTAAATTGATAGTTACATAACTTGAGATAACCCTAAAATTTATTTTAAATAAAATACTACACACTATATCGGTCCCATCTGAATGACGCTCCTTATCCATGCCAAGTAGGTAGCAAAAACATAAAGACTTATCTATAATCCCAAACAGAACAGTTTTATTTGCTAAATAAGCACTCTCTTGTCGCCAGGTAACAATGATGGTTTCAGCTAACTGTATGAGCATCCTATGCAACGTTGCTGCAATATTGAGGCATTTTATACTTGTGTGATTGCAGCTTAATATAAAATATACTCCTAAAATTTAACAACATCAAGGAAAATAAATTTTTTCAGTTAGAATGAGACTTCATCATGCCCCAAGGTCACTGTTCCTACTCTCACAAGAAAAAAAATATGAAAATGTTGTTATAATAATTACCTGAAGGAAATTAATTTTAAATCATATTGTTGTATCTTTTGTGTATTAAGGAAAATCAATTAAATAGCCGACAAAATTATAATTTTCTATTGGCCGATAATTGTTTTATTAACTGGTGCTCAAATAAACCAAATTAGAAGTAATGAAAAGGTTAATGGTGCAATAAATAATAATGAAAGATAATTTATTCATGAAAACATCCAAAATGTTTGGCTCAATGGTCAACTGAACAAAAAAAATCTCAGAACAATATTGGCAAAGATGTTTTCTCTTCATTCTGAATACATAGATATCGCGAGAAATTTTCCTATAATAAACCACATCTACGAATCAGTGTCCTTCATAGAACATGTAAAGAAAGTTTTGCGATAAAACTATTTTCATTGTCAATCAAAATAATATGAAATTGAACGTTATAGGAACCAAAAAATTGAATTATAAACGTCTGACAAGAAATGAAGGGTAGTAGTCCAAGTTAAAAAATGCAAACAATAACAATATTTATGGAGTGCTTTGTGAAATATTTGTAAAATTAAGGTATATTTCTCGCTAAGTGTCATGAATATTTTATTTCTGCCTTAAATCATTCCAAATTTTTTGTAACATACGGTGAAATGTAGATTAAATCTCAATTTATGTATTTACTTATTAAGCACTTGTCTCCTATTGCGTCCATATGTCCTAAATTCCTCGGAACGTAAGTGGTACTTTTTTCATTTACTCTTACTTCTACAGATAATATATCTTCTAATTTTCCCTTAGTTATTATGACAAAAATATAAAATAAACCTTTAATTTGGATTTGAGAAGTACGCTAAAAAACGTATGAAATTTAAAGAGAATATTTCTTTTTGAAGTATTTTCATTGCTATTTGACAAAAAATATATTTTTTTTAGGTAAACTGGCTTATGCTTAATCTTCTCGTGACACTGAGAAGAGTTTGAAGACGAGCTGAGTTAGCTACAGCAATGCTTCTTAACCGCATAATTATAATTGCGCAATTGCAAACTTATTCTCGATTTATAAGGTCGAGCTAAAGTGGATAAAACTGAATTTTTTATTCCCTTTAAAAGCAGAGATAACAATTAATACATCTGATTGAAAGATAAATTTGGGGGGTTTGTCTTAGAAGTCTGACTTATGCTTATCTTATTGTGACTGTGAGAAGAGCTCATTCAAAGAACTTAATGAATGGCTGAGTTAGCTAAAACATTTCCTTGTTAACCTATATATATAAATATATATATATATATATATATATATATATATATATATATATATATATATATATATATATATATATATATATATATATATATACATATATATATACATATATATTTATTTATATATATATATATATATATATATATATACATATATATACATATATATTTATTTATATATATAGATATATATATATACAAATTTGGTTTTACTATTTAATATAATTGCGTTTGAATTCGCATCTATTTATATTTTTAACTGTCTGTGGAATGAAACTGCCAGGTACTTTCCTGTTTTTGTCAAGTTCTCATCACCTTCTCTTGGATTTTTTAGTTTTACTGACTATTATTCGCACAATTAAAATATTGATTAAAAAATTCACGTTGGTCTTAGACACATTATACTATACATGTACGTAGGCTTTCTAATAACCATTAAAACCTATTTTTCTTCAGGTAATTTCCTGCTCTTGCTTCTTTATGGTATAAAATCTTCATAATTAAAAGTATTTTGCACATGTTTTAAATTCACTATTTCCGTTATTGAAACTAATTTATATCTTGTATAAAAGAATGGCTAGTAAAAATTCCATTTTCGTTAAATGTAATTAATTTTGACTCAAATCAAAAATATTATGACATCTTCTTTTATTTATGTTTGTGACTTTACTTTCTTGAATTCTGCAGTAACTCTCAAACTTGTCTAACAATTAGTGACTTTCTTTATGTAATTTAGTGATATAACTTTCGTTAAAAGACTTCAGTTAAAAAAAACTTTGTCAAAAAAGTATATTGGTTCTTATCTATGATATTAATATTTTTTCCATATCAAACCTTTTAGTAGCTTATTAATATTATGTTGAAGGAAATTTTTTTTTAATGGTTGCTAAATTTTTAGTGTAAAACAGTTTCTATTCGTTTTTGTTCTTTAATAGTAGAAAGATTTTGCATTCCCTCCTTTAACATTGCCTTATATTAGTTTCCTATAACCCTCTCTAATAAGAGAGCTGACAAACGATGTCTTTTATCTTGGTGCATCGATCTTTTGACTGTTATTGCCTCATATTAGTTTTAATTATTCCTATTTCATTATAGCAGGAAATAGGTTACATATATTCTACTAAGGATATCATTTACTACCCAAACCAAATAATGACAAAATGTTTATATATTAACTATTTACCCATATAATCATTAATTTTCTTCGACTCCTGCTTTGGGAAAGAAGGGTTGCATTAAATGAGCTCAATATAATGTGTATGATTATATACATTGTAATGTATTAACATACATACACTGAGTATTTTGTATTTTTTATCCTTAAATATGCCAAATGTTTTTTTCTTTTAGCTCTTAAAAACTCTCCAGTAATTCCTTCCCTTTAAATTTCTAATCAAGTATTTGAATTCCATGTAAGCCTTGTTTTAACATTTAAAAGGCGATATATAATAAAAATAAACCTAAAATAAGATCATTATTTGTGCAGTAAGTTTGTATGTAGATATTAAAGATCACGCTTTATAATTGCGAACCACCAGTTATATATAACCGAGTGAGTAATTTGAATTTAGTATCACAGTTTCCAAACACATATGTAGGTATTTTCTAGAAAAATTCATTATTTCAATTCTGTTTCTTTTTTTTACTTTTAAACAATTTCAAAATAATCTCAAGTAATATCCATCCTATTTTTATATGTAGGTGTTCTTAATTATTTATAAGCAGCAATTCCCAGAAAATTAAAAAAAATTCTGCATGATCTGTGGTTCATTGGCTGAAATAGTACAAAACGAAATTAAATCATCACGTGGTGTCAAAGTTGGTGATCAAGACAAGCCCTTTTCTCATTGGTCTCGCATCTTTAGAGCCAATGGTCTAAACAAAGACAGGTAATACGATTTACTTATTTCGCAAAGAAAACCTCACAATAAAGCACTATATTTTCCTGAATTTAATAGCGTAATACTATTGTTTACTTCCAAATTGTGAAGGATTTTTTTCCATTTTAACCTTGATTTGCCTAGCAACAACTCCTATGATATCATGCAAGACGCCCTCTCAAGCTCAATCCCGAGAATGTATTTGAAAACTTTTAACTGCAAAAGAAACTCAAGCTTTTTTGAAATGATCTCCCTGAGAAAAATATGGTATATTAAAACTACATTGGCCATATAAATTACGTTTTATTAAGGTCTTACAGCAGCTTTAAAATCTAATAAATCATGTTATATAAATGATTTAGCAAAGAAATATAAAATACAACCCATGTAAGCTTAATATAATAACTTTATTGAAGTAAATCCTAACACTCTAATATATTTTCTCTTTTTCTCACTTGCTCTTTTATAGTAGGAAACTGTTTCCTGGTCGTTATCAGCTTATTTAATGAAGACACCACTAACTTCAAAATCGAAAGTTATGGCTTAATGTAAATCTCTTTGGACAGTTCTTGAATATTGAAAATTGATTTTATTAGCTCATTTATTTGGTGACTGCTTTGAAAAGCACATGTCGCCATAATTTAAGATTTTAGCATAGTGCAAGGCTACTGTAAAATAACTAAAACCAAACGAAGAATAAAATAGAGCCCAAAACAATTAAAAAACAAAAAAGAAGGAAACACATTCTGCGTTGTTGAGAATCTCGCCTTCTGCGCTACATGAACATGAGACCTACAACAAAAAGAATAAAATAAAATAAAGGAGGTCAGCATCCTCCAAAAAGTCAGATAGTAGAAAAGTAGTGTACAAACGAAACTGCTAAACAATTTGGAGGAAAAGGTACTCGTCGCACTAAAGTGCAGATGAAGGCAGAGTCAAAAGGAAACTGAAGCTGTCGCAGAATTTGAGAAATGGTGAAGGGAACAAGCGCGATCTAATGGTACGCAACTTATATCCCCTCTCGGTTGTTTCCAATCTTCTTTGCCAAGCAGCCTGACAGCTGCGTTGATTTCTGCCATGTAGTCGGTGTGAGAAAGAGTGAAACGCTGCACTGTTCTTCCAGTTCTCCTGAACCCTTTGGCTTCCTCATCTGCGCGCTCAATCTCCGCAATTCCCAAATGTCCAAGAACCCAGTAGAAGATAATCTAGACATTATACGGCTCGCCGCAAACATGGTGTCACGGATAACGCAAACCACGATGTATGGATATTCCAATGTCTCAAGAGCTATCTGGGCGTTTTGTGAGTCGCTATAAATCACAATCCGGTCTCCAATCAGGCAAGACTTATTATTTTCAGTATCGAGCGGTGTATGAAAATCAGCTCGGAAGTGACAGACGTAATGCATGGTAGAGCCCCACTAAACTAAAAAAAAAGGGATACAGCGTGGAAACCGACCCAATCCTTGGTTTTGGAGCCATTTGTATACACTGGCAAGGATCTAGCGTGACATGAAGTGTTCTGCCCAAAGGCCAAACGCGATACTACACGCGCTGTGGAAGCTTTGGGAGCAGAAGCGTGGCGACAAGTCTTCAAAAGTCATATCCATCAGACTGGCGTCCTGGGCATAACCATAGGCGCCACCGGTCAGGTCATGTATATACATCAAGTTCTAGGCAGAATTTCCTAGCCCTAAACCCCAAGAGCCTAAGAGATAACTGACCTCTCTCGGCGAAATAGGCGCCGGCAAGATCGGCTACGAATGTAGTGAGAGCCGTTTGTGACTAAGGATGTCGCTGGGATCGCTCGTATAAGCACTGCAGAGAGCCAGTGAAATCTTCCCCGAATTTACAAATTGGTTTTTAATGGGCGTACTGCGGAAGACATCGGTCTCCCGGTAGAGACAGCTGTGGAGATCAAGTCTACATTCTGCAATACACACTCGGCTGCGGATGAATAACATTCGCATCTCTAATCAAGCTTTGAACGAACAAACAATCAATAGAGAAGCTAGGCAGTAGACCTAAAAGCCCTCCTCGGCACATGGTGCGGATACAAATAACCTTAATTCTGCGAATATAAGCCTCGCATGTGATGCGTCGGTGGAATCCAAGAGCAAGTAAATGGTGAAAATCCACCACTTCCATGAGAATGTATTTAGGAAAATGTCTATGTCGCGCCGGAGGCATGGATGGCGGCAGAATTGCACCAACTTGGTTTTGTTCATGGAATACATAAAACTCTGTGCTTTGGAATAGCGAGAGATCCGGTCCAATGCCTGTTGGAGTAGACGCTCCATAAATCTCATCTGGGCAACCACAAAAGATACTGTTAATGTGCAAGTTAAAGATTGTGACACTGAGGATACTTTCCTGCCGGACATACTATAGAGTAAACGCTCTCTCCTTCATTGTGTGGGGGTTTCCATTATACCCTACTACCATGCGGTATCATAGGTTTACCCCATATCAAAACCCCATGGCGTAGTGTTGTCTACAGAAGAAGGACTGGCTGAGGGCATTGTTCAGTCGGAGCAGAGCATTTGTTAAGACTAGAACCGCAGAAAGCCTCATTATGCGAAAAAGAGGTAGCTTCCTCTGTCCAGGAAAAGGCTAGTTTTACATTTACCAATTTTTCCATCAAGTGCAAAGGCAGGAGGTTAGAGAGATTGCATGAAAAGCGACCAGAATAGAATAATCTCTTCCAGAGTCTGAAGTATACCTGTTTCCAGACCACGTTAAAAATATCTGACAGAAAGCTCATACCTCGCTCACTTAAGTGTCTAATCATGGAAAAGACGTCATCGTTCAGAGCAGGAGCAGTGTTTGCGAACGAAGCGTTAGTGGAATGCACCTCACTCAATATAAACTACTCGTTTACGGCTTCTAAGCCTTTGCAGGTAAGGTCACTTCTGCGGCATTTAGCAATATCAAGACCTACTTTAAATAATGATGGAGTAGCATCGCGGCAAGATAATGCGGAGAAAGCGGTCGCAAAGGATTACAGCACTGACAAGGGGTCAGAGATTGCGGTCCAATTGTCCTGGAGAAGTGAAGTGGCCAACTCTAGAACTTCCTCAGAATCCTTTTGAATCTCTTATAAACGTATGCCAGAGGGGCCTGCCCGTTAAATGAAGACACATATGCCAGCCAAAAAGAACGGCGGTGTGTATCGAAACATACCGAACCTAGAAATAGTTCGAAGAAATTCACCTACAGTTAAAACTTTCGGGCGGTGTTTTAACGCATAATAACATAATGCTTCTGTTTTAAGGCTATCGACACTCGGCTGACAACTGCGGAGACGTTCGGCTTGCAAAACGATGGGACGTTTTTGAAATATTATTTAGACTCACGCCGATCAGGATGCCGGAGAAGAACTCTAGAGCCTCATACACCGACCTAAACCCATGGATTAGGAAAGAGAAATCAGTCATTTCCTAAAATACAAACCACTGACTCTGCGCCAAACACACGAGGAGGTCTCTCAGTTGGCATCGCTCCTTAAAATTATATTTGAATATGTATTTGATCAATAACATGGAGGCATCAACCACCTTCCACTAGGATAGGAAAATGAAACGGTTCTTAATCAGTGATGAGTAAACATATTCACATTTAGTATAGCGATATGAAGCTCATCGATCAGATTGGCAAGGATGCTGTCGCCTTTGAGGATTTATTGGGAGAGGGGCACAATATGCGAGTCATTTCCTCCCTCCGTCTCAAAACTTAGTTGGGAAGAGTGGCTTTGAAGGCCGAGGTCCGTCCTTTGGAGGATTTACCGTTTCCGTGCAACACAGTCAAGCCTTGGGTAAGGACATAAGAGCCCAAGCTTCTTTCATACTAGCCTCCTTTTGGGTGCCAGCTTTAGGAACCAAGTAAGATGCCCTCACGCCTACATTCATGGATGTTACTACTTATGAGTTTAACGATTCGGTGGAGACACGCGTCTGTTTCCCTTTGACGGAAACTTTTACGCTAGCTGAAGAGGTAACCCGGATTTTAGATCAGGCTGGCATGCAACCTTTGTGTCAATAGCTTTATTATGGAAGAGCTCGAGGTTAGATGAAACCAAAGAGTGTTACGAATATAAGCTTAAATGTCTTTGCTCGTAGGCCTGTAGGGGCTAGGTGAAGAGAGTGTTCTTTTTTAATTTAGCCATAAAACGTCACAGCAGCACCGGAAGCACCAGGACCTCCTCCTTAGCCTCGCAATATGAGAGAGGAACCGGAGCCTGCACGTCAAATATTTCCTTATCTAGCAGATACCCACTACATTGGTTCGAAGAAGTGAAGTGCGGCCCTCTGCAATTAACACACTTGGTCATAAAAGATAGGGATTTATTGTGTATGGCTTTGGAGCAACTTAGACACACTCAAGGGTCCACAAAACTTTTCAAATTTACAAGAGCGATTCTTATGGCAGAATCAGTTGCAGTAGTATCACCTTCACGTCAGAAGAACAAATGCTGACAAGCAATAGCGATACCAACAGGCATGCGCCGAATACAGAAGCCTGTCACGGTTGAACTTTACGAATAGTGTAGGGGTGGATCTCGAGCCTCCTCCCTATTCTCTCATCACACTTTTGACTTTAACCTCTCCATGGTCGGCCAGCTCTAGGGAGATGTCTTCTATGGAGTAGTCCATGACTTCCCTCGCGTGAACCACTTTTGACGAAGTTCCTGGTAAAGTGCAACATCATACTGACCAACGAGCCATTAAGTTTCCCAAAAGCACTAGTCATAGCTACCTTAGAGTAATCAAACGCATTCAGCAGAATGCTTCCCTCAGAAAAAATAGCGACCTTCTGCTCTCTACCAATCAAGTTAGCTAATGCTCTCCTCTAGGGGATTAAGTTGTCCTTAAGCAGCATGCTGCCACAAGTGGAGCAAATAACCAGAAAGCGTTTGAAGTCAATGGGCTAAAAAATGCCAATGAAGGACTCCGACGTAATTAAAGTTCCATTTTGCGCACTTGCAGCTTTAGTCTTAGTCTGGATAGCCCAACTAAAGGCGACTCTGGGCTGGAAGAGGGTGTGCAATGAACCTGCTTCTTTATACTGCCGGATCGAGCCCCTATGCCAGACAGACCCGCTTAGGGAAGATACTTCTCAGAGATGGATAAGGGCTTGGATCACAAATCGGTATCAGTCCTCTCCTTATGAGTTTCATGGTGCTCAAAGAAGCTATGTATGACAATCTTTTATTGTTTAAAAGATGAATGATTTGTTCTTTTCATAATAGATAAAACGATGTCCTACTCATCACTTTAATAAGTTGGTAAATGAAACTACGGCTTCTGAAGAAGAACGATCCCGTATTGTTCAAAAAGGTCAACTTAAATATATTTCAACTAAAATAGGAGAGCTTGATGTGACGTACACCAGCTAAATTCTTAATCCCTCCAGTAATATTTTTAATAAGTCTAACTCTTTGTAGAACAAAAATTGTTTGGTTTTCTCCTTCATAGTAGAAGGGGTTCAACTTTAAAATTACCTATTAGGACATCATTCAACTAAAGTGCGGTTCTGGCACTATTTATTTTCCAGAAAAATAAAGTGATCGATAATATTTTGATAAGAAATGAATTTAAATTTCTTGAATCATCGGGTCTTTGGCATTTTTCCTCTAAAAGTTTAAAGCCAAAACAAACGAGAGCCGCTCTCGCTAAAGATTTCTCATGTATAAAAAGAAAGGAGTGAAGATAGAGGAAGTGAAAATATATGGCATCTACATATTACAACTCAGAGGCAGTGGGAATGGAAGGAAAGGCATTTGTCGTGGTATAGCAAGGACCGAGTGATGGTGTTCGTATGTATAGGTTTGTTACGTACCTTAAAACTCCGCGATTATGTTTTCTCTCTAAGAGTGCTATATTTAATTATTAATATTGCCTTACTTTTTTATATTTGAGGGTTTCTATTGTCATGCTCAGCGTTTCAAGGAGTGAATAAAAATGTTTCTCAGAAAACAAGACATTCAATTAAAAACATAAACCAAAGTTGAAATTTAACATACAAACTACACAGGAATGAATTAAACAAAATTTGAATGAGACTTACTAAATTACACAATTGAATTTACAGTAGTAGTTGACCTAAAGCTCACTCTAATATTGAATGCAATTTGACCTTCATGGAATAGATAATAGGGGTTTCGAATACCTATCAAGATTCCCACGAGAATCGGGTTTAAGCCTGACCTTGGTCAGGCTTAATTTTATGTCGCCTCAAGGATGTTGTTTCCGTGCAGGCGCGTGGACGGGCAGTTCCAGATGGGCCCTGCAGAGGAAATGCTCAAAAGCCCCAGAGGAGTTTGGAGTGTGTGGCAGTTGTAGTTAAGCACATATTCTGGATGAAGTAATTTCACTACGGCACAGTGTAAGTGTGTTTTTTCCAATCTTCTGGTTACTCTGGAAATAATTCACACTGGCGAACGAGGAGACAAAGAGTGAATCCTTTGACGAAGGGGAGTGCTTGGAGGAGTATACTTTTGGGTATTCCCCAATGGAGAGGAGTATCTCTTGGTTTGGAGGTACACCAGCATAGTGGGCTTTTCTGACGAGAGATAGTTAAACTTTTTGCTTAAATCAAGTTAACTTAACGTCCGGTGTGACCACCAGGAATTAGCTCAGGATGAGCTTCTTTTGAGTCCCTTTCGTTTGTAGCCGGGCCGATAGCCGGTCTTAGTTGTCTTGATGACTAAGACGATCTACCTCGATTTTTTAAAGTAATTGGATTATATACTTCCCCACCCCACTCGGGGTAGGGGGAGGAGGGGGCGATGAGGACGTCTGCATTAAGTCTCCTCCTCTAATGGTGTTTCTCAGAGCATTTTTCAGCTAGCCCTTAAGTGAACCTTCTGGCTTTATTCCGAAGCTCCTCTAATTTCGCATAGGAGGTGAAATTGAATATCAACTCTTAGGGGAAATCTTGCTGTTTTAACTAATGTTAGGCTCACCCTAGTCCGACATGTGATGATTAGTGCATTATGTGGTCTCGGGCGACCTTTCTGCTTCTCCTCGAAGTAAGGGGAGAGAGGAGGGGGAGGTTAAAGAGTCGAGCTACGCCGCCGAAAAAGCCAGGACGCTGTGGTTAATAAACAGAAGCTCAGTTGTGAGGGTGGAGTATCGATTTCCCTACAGCATGTAAGGGCGTTGTGGGAATGATTGCACGCAATTCTCGAGATATAAAGTGCAGCATATTTCCTATGGTAAAATTAATCCCTTCTGGTCGGTGGAAATTAAAAGAAAAGGAAGATAATCTGAGTAGGTGAAGCAAGAATGATACATGTCACATTACGCTACCAGAGTTAAGATGAAAGGATTGACAGCCCCCTCCCCCCTTCTTTATTTGCAGAACATGCGAAAAGATAAATGGTTTACAGCTGCTCAAGAAAAATATTTGAAAAGAGCCTTATAAGGTAAATAACCAAAATGTTCAGGTAGTTGCATTCTAGTTTCAGAGAGTGAGAGAGTGCAGCATATGTCAACAACTCATGGGCAAATTTCAAACAAAAACAAATCGTATCTCTAAGTATTAAATTATTCTAATTTCCTTTGATCGAATCGTTTGAAGCTAATCCCGATGAAGAGCTTCTCCATCAAAACTTCAAAGATGTTGGCGATTGCCAATTTAAATGTGACCTAATTTTATAGGTAGCTTTCTTCTAAGCCAAAGAAAATATTCAATAATTTTAATCAGGTGAAAGATTACTATTAACTCGAAGTCTCTTACTTTGCTGACTTCTTTAGTGCTTCTTTAGATTCGTCGAAAATATACCCTGAGCTATAATTATCTGTTAGTTCTACCTTTTCTGACAATGATTTCATATTCATTTCCATCCTGCTTTGTTGGGAGTTATGCCCAGCCACCATTTTGGGTAAGAAAAGGGGACGTGTTGTTCAATTTATTCCGGCACATGTTTTTATAAGCCGAAGAAAATTCATTTGTATGATCTATTATGCCCTTATGTTCTATGTGGAACGCCAATTTCAAATGAATTATAAGAAAGAAATCTCCGAGAAATTGCGCTGTTAATTATTTTCAAGGGTCCTTCCACTGACCTGCATTAGACCTAGAATTAAAAAAATATGGTCTCTAAGAGATAGCAGGCATTGTTTTATGTAAAGATGTTTTTTTTTTAGTATTAAGGGATTTAGTTCCGATATGTGTCCTTATTTTATCAGTTGGCACTTACTGATTAACCTAGGATACGAACTAAGGGTCTTTATACCGTATGACAGCCGTCGGGAGATTTACTTGAAACGGAACTCCATCCAGCGACTAACCATTTCCCGAATGACTTAACTTCACTAAAATTGGAAGTAAACTTTTCACTGTGCTAAGCCGTAGACCAGTGAGGAGAAGTGCAAAGTGATGAATCTCTGCAATTTAGAATAGAATAAGTGGGTATAATGAAAAATAGATGAAAATCTAGTTCCTGTCACAAACAATGGATAGAGGTTTCAGAGCCTTGCAATTAAGAGTCAAACAAAGAGAGCAAAGGACGACACAACGAAAGTTTGAAGAATCATATGCCGTTCTTTGCCTTCTTTAATCCTTGTGTTCTTTAAATGTCCCTTTCTTTTGCCTTTAAAAACTGCAGTTGATTGAAAAATGAAATAGATATGGATTAAAAAGAGGAAAAGTTGTGCCATACAATTTTTCTTCGAAAGTGGCATGTATGGTGCATAATCAGCCTCCAGTACCCAATTCATACAAAGCTCTCTCATCTTCCACACTTTCTAATTCGTGAGTAATTGTCTATTGACCATCGGTTTATAAACTTTGCTTCTCTTTACCCCCAAATTTCCATCATAACTCCACCATTGACTGTTAAATTGGGATTAAATCTTTGAATCTTAAAGATTTATTGGATCAATCCTAGAAAATACTCCCACTACCACAATATGACCCCAAGAAACAAATTTATATATTTAAAAAAATATTCTGTAGAATACATTTTAATACAAAAATATACGAGAAAATTAAATAAATCAATCCAAGAGGTAAAAAAGAAATATGAAGCCAGATATCTTCAAATCCACTCGAACCGAATCGATCCTACCACATTGGTCAGGTTGTTAGGTTCGGTTACTTTACGTTAGATTAGGATAGGTTAGTATAGGCAAGGTCAGGTGAGTTAATGTTATGCTTGGTTAGATTACGTTAATTTGAGTTGTTTGAATCTAACCTAACCAAAACTAACATATCCTAACCAATATTATCTTAACCAAATTAAATAAGTAGCATTTTTACTTTATCTTTTTATCTTAATCTTATTTTTTATTCGTATTAATTATTTAAAAAATTCAATCCTAAGTGATGACAACCCCAATAAAGACTTGCCTCGACCTAAAAGCTCAATCTTAGTCAATGATCTCTTAACATATTTTTTGCATTCCGACACTTTTACGAAGAATGAACGAATGCAAAAAGAAGGAAGATTGAACAGAAAATACGAGTAAATTGAAGCAAAAGAATTAAGGAAAATTTTAAACCCAGCAAACCTTTTCTGTATTAACACAGGAGTGTTACATAGGAAAGTTACTTAATCTTAAGTTATTCTCCTGAAAGCATTGAGGTAAGAGGTAAAGTGCAACCGAGTCCATTCCGTACTTAGCGCTGTCGAGTTTAAATCAATTGATTTAAGAAAGAAAAGTAGCGGAGATAAATAATTAAAAGGAAACAACAGAATAATGAAATAGCTAAAAAGATCAGAGGTGAAAAGGAAGCGCTGTGGCAAGTTTTACTCTTAAAAGTTGCAGTGAAAATGTGCATTTACTGCTGCTAAGGAATAAAGCAGTTCACATGACATTGGCAACCAATACAATTTTTTTTCCGCCTCAAAGAAATATAGCGCAGCTCCTGCAAATCTCTCTTGATAAATCTCTAGAACAGAACATCTTGAATAATTCTGCTTACTATTGCGATGCACAAAAGTTGGTCAATATCGCGTAAATTAACCGTAAAGTTTCTTGTTGTATCAAACCACTTCCCTAATAACTTCAGAATCCTAAACAGTAAAAATCCTTAGAGATGTGACTCCGATCCGGATTAAATTCTTTTCTACGACACATGCCAAATCTCTGTTTGAGTATCTCTCAATCAAAAATGTGCACCTGAGAAATAAAAATGAAGCCTTGGTTTGAAAATCTTTGTTATAATTCATCTATCTCATTAAAGTACTTAAGGCTTTCACTAATATGAAATAGGATTTTCGATTTAGTTAGATAAAAGATTGGTCACTAGAATTAAGAAAGTTAAGCAAAGCAACAAAGATATGTTTTAATCGAGCGTGCGAATCTGGTCGCTGGCAACTCTACATCTCACTATGTCAATCCGTCGGCGATTAGTCGGTCCCATTTTTGCTTTTTATTGTTTTTGTAATAATATTATAAGTATTTGGCCGATTATAGCCAAATTTGAAATCCCGACGTTCTTTTATATTCTATTTCGAATGATATAATTTCCATAGTCTTCCTAAAGTTAGCCGCCCGTGAATTATTTTGTTTTAGCAATAACATCATAACTATTCGGACGATTCTAACGAAATTTAAAACCCTTATATTGTTCGCTTTCGAATGATATAATTACTAAAGTTAAAAGTTTTGAAGGTCGTAAGGTGATATATCAAAATAAGTGAAAGCACGCGACCTTTTGCTCAGCAGTCCTTGTTTCTTATATAAAAATCTCATGTATGGAATTATTTACATGAGTGTTTGGAAGTCCTTCGAATTAGATATTTAAGATATTAAAAAATACTGGATCGAATATCACATATTTACCTGATATTCGATCCATATTCATTTTCCATTTTTCTTTTATTCTCAACTGATCATCTCTCCATTTTTTTTTTGTGATCACAGTATCTTAGCTGCTCTCTATTTCTATAAATTACTAACCCATTTCATGGACCAGAGAGAATTGGCAGTGTATTTATCAACAAACCACTAATAACATCCGACCATTACCCAACTACTGCATCGTATATTATCATAATTAAAGAGTCGAGGCACAAGTGAGTCAGATCTTTTTGTTAGTATACTCCGAATGAAAAGGTTACTTATCCGTTCTAGAAAGGCCAGATAAAATAACCCAAGATAACATAAAGTTAAAAAAAAGAGTTGGAAAACTTTGAGCTTATTTACTTTTTACTGTAGTAAAATATAGAGATAGAGAATATGCTTCTTTGTCGGACTCCTCTCTCTTTAACTTTTAAGGTCTTTTTCGAATCTTTGTTCTCTAATCTTCTCAAGGTTTGTGGACAAATTCCCTTGCCTTCTTCTATTAATATTTATCCTAATCATTCATTCTTGGCGAGGAAGGCGACGCTCAGGATTTACCTGCCTGAAACATGAATTTCCTGATCTTTATATATCTCTTTTTCCCTATATTTTTTAACCCTTACTCTTAAGATTATTAACTTTGTATTTTTTTCTTTTATTATCCTTTTATTCCTCATCTCTTTATTATCTTTTACCAATACAGCTGACTGAATTATTCCTTTTCCGCCCCCCGATTATTTATACTGCCATTACTGTGTTAATATTAAAAAATAAATAATAATAAACTTTATCTTAGTAGAAAAAAATACCTTTTTCTCCTTTGGGTCAGTTTGTTACTCAGAAGCCCGATCTCAATAAGATCCTATCATTATTTCTAAAGAGAGTGAAGAACCGGCTTACAATGTTTTTATTATGCATACTGAAATCATATAAATTAAATGGAATAAATAGCCCTGTAACAATACTGGGATAAAACTCAAAGATTTAAGTGTTTTGATACATTACAACTTTCATTATGAAAGAAATATCTACCTCCCACTATCGAATGGCATAATGAAGTCACACGAAAAATGTACGAGGAAAAAAGATTAATTAAATTTTAGTGATATTTACGCTCAAAGAAAATTTAGAGATTGTTTAATAAAATTTAATTATTGCACATCATTTTGGATTAGCCAGGTACTTTACGATATTAGTGCGTGTCTTTGACAAGAAATGGAGAAGGAGAATAAGAGAAACTACAAGTGATACAAAGTTCTTTAACACTGACTTTTCGCTCCTTCCGATCTTCCTCAGTAATAGAGAACCTTGTATTACATATAATCTCTCTTATTCTCCCTCTCCACTTTATAAAATCTAATTTTAATAACTTTTTTAAACATATTTTTTTTATATGCATTACTGCCTACAAAATGAGTAAGTAGAATATATGTATACTCGTACAAGTTCTTGTTAAATAAAGAGTGTTTCAATAAGGTTGCTCAATTTTTAAATGTAAATGAAACAGGTTGTATGTGATATGTGCAATCAATTTATTTTAAATATGAAAGTACCTTGTTTAAATATCCGCCGCGGCTTCGCTTAGTGGAACGTATTCGACAGGCTCAATTTTCGATGACTTTGTTGCATGAATATATCTCATGTAAATTTTTTTCCTCCAAACCAGATAATTTTGCTTGTTCACAAATCCATTTATCTAAAAATGGGCATCGTCGCTGAAGATGACTATTTGGTGGAAATTTGGTGCAACTTCCAACTGCTCTAGAGCCCTATCAGCGAACACACCGCATTGTCTATGGTCATTTACCTTAAGTTGCTGGGTAAGTTGGATTTTGTACTGCAGACCCAAGTCCCTACGCATTATATGCCAAAGTGAAGTCGCAGAAAGGTCAAGTTCTTGTGAACTACGAGAAATTGACTGCCTCAGATTTTCCCGTACACTCTCATTTACTGCAGCGATGTTTTCAGCACACCTTGCGTTTTGGCAACGTACGGGTGTTGGCTGATTGGTGATCGACCCTTTTGCCTCGAATTTGGCAACCAAGCGTCGAACAGTGGACTCGGCAGGACAATTTCGGCGGAACGTTTGTCGAACAGGAGCACTGATTTTGATAATAACATTTGATGATTAGTACACGCTGTTCAACGTTATAACCTCCCATAGTGACTTGCCAAGTACTACTAAACAGTTCACATTGAGATTGCCAGATGTGGCTTTAATAACATGGGCACTATCACCTGACAAAGCTCAAGCGTCCTTGTTGAAAGACCCTTAATAAGATCTAGTGGTATGAATATGTACCATAATATGGAATTATTATTAATTTTTTGTTCGTAAAAGATTTAAAAAAGTTTTCTGAAAATTACATTAATATGTGCATCTAAAGTTTCGCTTTTGAAGCTATTGATATAAGTGTTTAACAATTCCTAATTCATAACAGAGCCCTACGTTTTTGCTGTCAGAGGTTTTTCAATTGTACCCATTTAGAGTCATCAAATGACTCATATGACCATGAAACATAGGGTTATTCACCTTGGAGATTTAAAAAAATCTGCCATCGGATTTGGTGCTAGGTGGCGTCATCTAGTGGCAGAAGCTTTATTCATCCATTTAGCCATTTAAAGGCATTTTAAGTGATTTTAACCATGGGAAACTATCAATGCAATAACCATTTATCACCTTATCACAAAAGTCCCCAGGTCCTTGGAGGGACCTTCCCTCTTGTTTTCTCTTAGGTCAAGTTTTTTTGCAACAACCTTCTTTTAAATAATAATATATCTTATATTTTTAAACTCATTTGTGATAATTTACGATGAAAAATAAAAAAGAATCCTTATTTAGAAAAAAAAATCATTTTAGAGATTTCCTTTGTCTATTTCTAAAGATGAATAACTTTTTAAAGACAGCTCATTGTCTGTTCGGCATATTAATGAACCATCTTTGTTGATATATTTCGTCAATGCAGTTAATGTCTTGATGGAACCTTTCTCTTTGTTCTTCACTGTAATCTCCCTAATTATCTGGGAAGTAGTAAAGATGCGATTGTAAAAAGTGAAATTTTATAGACACTCACTTCTAAGTTATAAAAGTATTGTATTTAATCTTCTACAATTGTTTCATATTTTGAACTTCTATAACTCCTGGGAAAATTAAGAGCAAGTAATTGGAAAGTTTGTAATAAACTTATTCCTGCTCCCTTCATGACTTCTATGAAACCAGGATTTTTCATTTTCAAAATTACCTACAAAACTTTTGCATCGCTAACATTAAGAAATTATTTCACCCCCAGAAGAAATGTCTGGATGGCTATTCTTGTCGCTTATACTGCTGCTCGTCGGCTCTACTATCCCATAAAGAGATAAAGCAGGGATATTTTCTGTAGCCACCTGGCATTTCTGAAATTAAAAGCTATGCTGAAATTAAAAGGAAATGTATTTTTTTTATATATAGGAGATGGCATTTTTTTTATCTTTTAAATGCAACTTATTTGAAAATGAGATTAATTTAAATATGGTAAGTTTTTTTAGATACAGCATCTATATATAATGTTCTACTAAAAAAATAACATTATTTAAATAAATGGCATTTATATGTATTTCTTACCTTTAGATCTCCATAATCTTTCATTAATAAAGAATGAACATCAGGGGATCCAGTAATCTTCTTGGTTTCATAATCCTCAATTAATTGAACAGACTGTGCAACTGGAACAGAATCTACTTTATTTCCTGTATTGTAAAACACAGCCTTTAAACTTCTACTTAATAAGTCTGTAAAAATTCCCCATTCATTTGGTTTATAGGAGAAGCCTAAAGCTTCAATATATTAATTGACATTTTTGCAATATAACAGAATATTATTTTCGTGAACAAAGAAACACTTTCGAAACTCTTTATATCTGCTTTGGTACCAGTAATAGGGTTTTTTCTGCTGATGGTAAATTATTTTCACAAATCTTGAACCAAATAACTGCGGTGATTCTTTTAATAGCCCCAAGTCTCTGGTCAAGTCGTTCAGTGTCTCTTGATTTAAAGGATTAGGTTGGTTTAATTCTAAACTTGAAGGCATAAATGACGAAAAGGTGTGCATTTTTCCATATTCCTCATAACTCTATTGAAAAATATGCAGATTGACTGGTGATGCTGGTATAGGTCCCTCTCGGCCGTAAGGAACTGGGCGTAGGAGAGAAGGAAGATCGGATAAAACATGCTGCTTATTTTTCCTGTTCACTTCTGTAATAAAATGACAAAAGGTTAAAATTTGCAGAGTAAAACATACTCATGCGATCTTTAAAAATAAAATGATAAATTATGACATTATTATAATTAAATATACAATAAAAATCATACCCAATAAGTCAGTGAGGCCAAAACAACAAGCTTTCACATGATCTTTGTCACTGCAATTTTTTTTATTCATTTAGGAGCCCAACGGTGACTCATAAAAAAGAATAAATAAAATAAAATAGTGAATTGATTTTTCCTTTACTCAATCTTCTTAGATTTTTAGCACACTTCTTGCAACAGAAATAAAGAGCGAATATTTTTATTTTTCTCACTTAATTTCATCATAAATCTTAAATTCATTTTTGATTGATTATCCAGACAATGCTACATGACCGCCAAAAAAGAAACCTATTCGAGTCATTTTTGCAATTTTTTATTTACTTTTAAAATCTTCTGAAATAAATAGAAATAAATTTATAATCCAGAAATAAATTATCAGTAAAGAAAGTATTTAAATTAAACTATTCCTCTAAACTATATAAACTATAATAGATGAAAACCACCATTTTTATAAAAAATATATTTTTTATTGGTCCTTGACAGTGAACTTATATATTTTTTAACATTGTTAGCACTTATTTCAAATATATGTTTTTTATTGCGTCTAGAGGTAGGATTTGATAAAAAATTATGTATAAAAATAGCACATAGTTAAACATTTTGAACGTTAATCACCAATCACAATGGTTAGGAAAAAAAAAAAGGGCTAGCAGCCATATCCATTGCAAATAGCAATCTCATTATGATAACCAATGCTAATGAGTTAAATACTGCTTTGTTTCTCACAGAGAGAAGCGCTCTTTATATACAAACATATTCGTGACGTCAGACTACATCCAGAAATTACTAGAATTACCAAATATGATGCAATATGATGATTCAATGCATCATGATTGGTGCATGCTATAGAAATAACATCCAATGATAGTCACAATTTGTAAATTTATGATTGAGGGCTATGACGTTTCGTTAAATCTAATGAATATATTTAGGAAAATAGCACAGAAATGAATACAAATTCTAATTATTTTAGAGAAAAAAGGCAATAGCAAAATAATTTAAACTGATTAAAAAAACAAAGGCAGATTTGAATTTAGCGTATTGAAATGCAAAAGAATCATTTAAAAAGAACTTGACATAAAAAATGTGGAAGAAATATTCTGAAAATCGCACAAAAACAAGTAAATGTTCTAGATTTTAGGAAAAAGGCCATAGCAAAAAAATTTGACCTGATTAAATAAATAATCCTAGATTTGAATCCAGAGGATTAAAATACATAAGAGTCCGTTGAAATACAAATGACAGCACAAAGGTTTACGGAACAGTGTCATACTGCTTAAGCGTATTTCGATTATTTAATTTGATTAATTGGTAACTTCATCGGGATAATCAAAATGTGTTATGTTATATATGCAAAACGACTTTTCCACACTTCTCTGCATAATATTTTCGGCGCTATACTTTACGGTTCAATTAAACTCATGTAATTGTGTACACCATTGAAAAGGTGTATTTTAGTAATTAGCATTTGTTTTTGTCTTAAAATAAGATTCTGATTTTGTAGCCTCAAAATTCCACGCCTTAGCTATTAAAGGGAAAGAATATACTTTAACCAACCCGAATTTTGAGTTTTACTTTATCAAACAATTAACAATTGTTACTAAATTTTTGGAAAATATACACTTATTGAGAAAAGAAATATCCTCACATAGCAGGTTTTGCGGCTAAACCTGATGTGCACAATTACTCGAGTTTGAATTTTCAGTTAAAATTCATTATCAAAAATAGTCTTTTAGATATTTGTAGATGAATCGCTAAGAATAGAAAAATATTCTTTTGAATATCTATTTTTCTACCTTAAAAAGTGTTTGAGACATCTAAAGGAACAATAAGTAGCAACCCTGTGTAAGCACACTCTGTATTAGTTTTAATACAGAAAAATAATATCCGCAGTATCAAGTATATAACCACAAACTTAATCGCACTTTTTACTACGTAAATGAATAAATTATAAATATTTACGACATAAAACGTAACTACCCCTTAATTGATTGAATAAAAGATAATATTTTATATTAACGACATGGGCAACTATTTACTTAATATTATATTTATCCTAATTAGGAAATTCTGTCTCTCATTTCATAATCAATAAATCACTTTTCTCCTCCTTCTTATAACAAGTAATAAAATATCCCTCTTATATTCTATTTCTTACACAAAATTAAATCATTAGTTAAATGGGGTAAGGTAGCTAATTTGTTTACTCTCCACTGGGAGCAAATAATAAAACGCAGTCCACTTCAATTTTCATAATTCTTGAGCCTCATTCATGTCGCTTTCTTTCTTCCTCCAATTGACTAGGACTGACTAATGTTAATTGACTAAGATGACAAATCCGAGGACTTAGATTAAATTACCTCCTGATTACTATTCAAATGTTCCTCCTTTAATTGACTTTCCAGCATACGATCATGAATTTGAAGATGACACGATAATTATGGAATTAATGAAAGTATAGTTATGTTTAATTTCTAATGTAAAATTAAAATCAACATTTTCTCTCTCCGAGTCATAGACAAGAACGTTCAATTATAGAAAATTTTGGTAAATTGCACAAATTAACAGAAAATATGAGAGATATGAACACATAGGTGTATCAACTAAAGTGTTTCTGCATATGTCATATTGACTGACAGAAAGATTGCCCAATAAACAATACAACAAAGGCGACTAATAAATTTAATGCGTTATTATTCATATACTAAACTTTAAAACTAATATTTACTTATGAAGGTTTCCTAGAATCCCTAAACTAAACCCTTGAAGCCAACATGTTAGGCGACTATCCTTTAAAAGTGACTAAATAGATTGTCAGACTATAATGCACTTCTGTGTTTTTGCCCCAAGTAAACATGTTATACTCTATATACAGCAGAGGAGAGAGGCACCAAACGAAACAATGCATTCGGAATCGAGATTTCTTTTTTCTATCGTCTGCCTTTTCTCTGGTCATTTAAAAATCATTCTAATATCTTCCTCCGTTAATCTTAAGATATATAGGAAAAATCATGAGACGTTTTAAAGCGGTAAGATTTACGGAAAAACCTAATCTCTGGTATATAAGGATTTGAAAACATTGAGTTCTAGCGTAAAATTCGTTCATCAAGATAAACTTGGTCGTCGAATATTTTATTTTTAATTGTTTATTCCTTTGAGTAAAAATCAGCATAATATTGACTCAGTGAATAAATACCAAAGACAGTAAAAACTACTCAGGTAGAAACTCTTCTCAAATTACGAAAATATCTTATAAATATAATAGGAAAATGCTGTAGAGATAACCATGCGTGGGGGCACACTTTACAATAATCAGGAAGGAGACTAATCAATTTATTATTTTATTATCACAACTAAAAGGAACTGAATCAAAAAAATGCGGTAAATTTGTAAGAAGGGAGAGGAACAAGGTTAGATGGATATTCGAAGAATCAGTAGGAAGACAAATCTTGATAAAAAATAATTTTCTTATATTAATGGAAAATCCTTTGTCTCTGTGATAAGTAGGCAAGTTTAAGAGATTTCCTAACCAGTATCCTTTAGCAATCAGGAAACTCTACCAACGCATACATTTTCCTTTTACCTAACTACCAGAACTTCAATATTAACCCATTATTAAAACATTTCCCAGGTGACATCTAATCTTTTTAATTACCAGTTGCTTCAATTTGTATTAGTATTTACCAAGTTATGTTTTGGTCCTTTAAAATGTATATGTGTATGTGCATTAAAAATAAAAAAATATTATTATTATTATCTATTCTCTAATTTGTTAAATATTTAAAAATCAAAAATAAACTTTGTGAAGAAGAGATAATCTAACTCTTTATAATAGATGAGTTGTTTAGAAAAATAAAAAAATTATCAAACGGGACAACCCTCTTGAATTTAGAAAAGGAACGAACTAATATTACAAAAGATGGCAATTTTAGCATTCATTTAAACTAATGTAAATATAAAATAAAATCTTTAACGGACGAGTTAAGTCTGTCGACTACTCGGAAAAGCGAATTAGTACGTTTCAGCAATTTATGAATAGAGGCAAATGTTTATATAACTCTTGAGTTTCCAAAATGCTATTAACCAAATTAAGGGAACGAAATTGATAAAAAGGAGGTACGTTTGCTATCTGCGGACACAAAAATCACTTATTTTACTTAATGCATGGTAAATTCAAAATGAGTAAGGTAGTGAATATTAAAGCACTTTTGACTATATTGTTTGTGATTCCTTTTTAAAAACTTATTGCAGTGATGCAACTTGCGTTTCAATTTAAAGGAGACAAAAATAGTTACGAGTCGCTCGCTAAATACATATTTACATATATATTTATTTAATTTATGTATATATTTATTCTCACATTAAACTCTTACTACAATTATCAATGCATATTCATCGCAGATTTACGTGATGAACTCTAATTGTTTTCGAATACTTGTTTGAAATCATTGCAACATAATTATATTTACTAAACCCATTTAAGCAAGAGGAGATGAAAAATCAAGTGAAATTATTTTAAAGCCAGTGGAATCTTTTGAATGTGAAGTGCAAGGAATAACTTAAAATATACCAAACCTTCCTCTGCCACTCCTTCACTCAGTGGAAGCCGACGCAGTATTTAGATCATCCGACAATTAATTAAGTGCAGAAACAGCAATCAGTATTGATAAAACGAGCCTTCACCATCGATTCAATTTAAAATTTAAAAATATTCATGCATGAATTTTCATCGGTTGCTATCTCCGTTTGTTAGTAATCATCCGGGCACCTTTTCTGCATAACATCCTCAAAGCGATCATTATTGTTTCGCTCATAAAATATTTATGTATCAATTATCGAAAATATAATTTTAGGTCAAATTGAAGACGTTTATATAATTCAAAAAACATCCGGAAAATGCACTAAAAAATTGGCTATTTTAATTTTCGGTATCGACATTGTCTATTAATTCGAATTGGTGTCAGTTATAAAACGTTTTGTCAATTAAATCTAAGTCCAGGATTGAAAATGGCTTTGCTTGGCGTCCTTACTTCACACAATTTATATTCTAAGTCTGTCTTTCTGGCTCTCTAATGCTCGTTTTTAGTTTCCTCTTTATTTCCATCGAGTATTGCCAATAAAGATCTATTTTATTTATTCTAAAAGAGCACGAAAGAGAGATGGAAAGATTTAGAGGTATAGTTTCTCATAAAGTTCAGATCTATGAAAAGTGACTCAAAACCTAAATGTATATAACCATCCAAAAATTAATTTAAATAAGGAACACTGTATAAAGGAATCAGTAGATGATAGGCCTAATTATATAATATATGAGCGAGAAAAATAGTGTGAGTAGAGCGGTGTGAAAGATCGTGATAGTTATAATAAACTAAAGAAGAGGACAAAGATAGTAGAAAACAAACTAACTGGTGTATTTACCAAATAAAATAAATCTACATATCTAACAGAAAATTCGGAACCGACTGAAGTCTACGCAAAATTAGTTCGTCCTTAAGGGAAATTTAGTTAAGAGAAATGGCTTTAGATTATTATGTACTCAGTGTCCCTGAAAGAGCTGGAAAACAAAACCTGATCAATCTATAAGAAAAATGATAACCGGGGACCAAAGTAGGGAAAACATTACTAAGAAGGAAGATAATAAAGATATTGTAGGACATTAAACATTTTTACCATAGTTAGGTCCCAAATGAATGATAGTATGAGATTACCCAAATGTATTGGAGTATTTCTTTTTCTCAGTGATATTGAGTCATATTGGACCTGATCTGTTGAGGGAGGTTGCCTCATATAGCTTGTTATTGTTATACAATTAACGTCTAACTAACATTGAATTGATATTAAGTTATTGTAACCATTAACGTCTAACTAACGTTGAATTGATATTAAGTTTGAATCTAAATTAAATAAATTCAAATTTAATACCGTAAGAAAAATAAAAATTAATAAAAAAAACCCGTTGTATACAGACTAAATATATTTGGCTGCATGAGGCAATCAAATTTAATAGTCCTTTCAAATTCATACGATTCATTGTTGAAATCCGGAGCAAGAAAGGAGGAGTAATTAATAAAAATTAGTACACACAAACGTAACCACCAGCAAAACCCCAATCAGAGAGAAAAGAAAAACATGAAAAAAGACTGAAGAATCTGGTGTTTAGAAAATAAGAATAAAAAAAAGTTACTCTAAAACTTCACATTCTCCTTGTAAGGGTTTATAAAAGAATTAACTTAAAACTAGTAACCCCAAAGGAATAAACAAGTCTAAATAATTGAAAGAATAATATCTGTAGAAGATAAAAACACATAAGTCTTTAAAAACCACTATATTAAACTTGTTAAAAAAAATATCCTGAATATGAAAGGTTTTTCAGGTTTCTTATTGAAATTAGTTCAAATATATGATCATTGCTTCTTCAACTTGTACCAAAACCTAAAGAGAGAACATTTGAACTTATTTGCAACAATAAGATAAATCATATACTTAAATAAATTATTCTTTAAACTTTATTTAAATAATGAGAACCAGCCTTGTTTTTGCCTTCAATGGACGTTAAATTCTTGTTTAGGAAAGTTTCGGTGGACGAAACCTTCAAGAAGATTTGCCAGAAAATATACTACACGGAGGATATCACCCTCCTCCAGGTCTTTAAAAAGATTCTGCGGCAACTCCTTCAGATGTGTGTCAAAGAAGGACTTTAGTACGCCACTGATAGCTGCATGTATCTGCAGGTCGATGGAATAGCAATAATCTCTCCACTGGGTGTTCTAATCACCAACTTCTACTTATATGGAAACCGTGGATGATGCAATTTTCAAGATCAATCCGCTATTTAAACCACCGATTTTCTGCAGATTTATTGATGACATATTCATCATTTCAGAAAACAATATCCTTGTCATTACCCTCATTTAAACATTCAAGTGAAATTCTTCTCTCATCTTCACCTATGAAACAGAAACCAACTCCACATTACCAAGTTGAATGTCCTCGTCCATTCTAAACCGTAAGTTTTAAGAATGAAGTTTATGTCAACCAACAAACCCAGGCTTCTGCATGAGCGGATCGTCAGAATGTCCCATCGATATAAAATCTAAGTAATGAAGGCCTTCAAAAAACAGAGCCTTCTCTTACTCTTCCAAATAGATTGCAATTGATATAGAATTAAGAAGAGTAACAGTTGCTCATCAACTATAGTTATCCAAAATGTCAATTGGAAAATGGCATGAGCAGAAGATGGGCCGATACCAAAAGCCAAAGCAAAAAAATGAAAACTTAAGTCAAGTACGACTTTATTACCAAGCATACATAAACACAGGCCAAAGAAAAATCGTGGTCTCGTGATAAAGAATAGCTGCCTTCCCGCAACGAACCACTGGCAGGAATGGAATCTTTTTTATATGAATATACATAAAAAATCGGTGACTATGGGTTTCTCACTTCTTTGTAAATTGGGATGATATCAAGAACCTGTCTTCAAGTTTGAGCCAACAAACGCCAGACTGAGAAGCATCGGAAGATCCTCACCGAGAAATGCTAAATCGCAAAACAACCATCCCTTTCCACGAGAGTGATCGACGACGACTGTGGATGAATTATTCTTCACATTTTTGAAGTGAAGACCCCAAATAAACCTCCAGCTGATGCAAGATACGGACTTGCCCATCACCTCCATTTTTAATATTAACGGCATTGCATCATAACCCCACTTCCGATTATAGAGCCTAATTTATCGATAAGTTTAATTTTTGTACTTGCTTATAGTTTTCCGTTCTAAACATTATTTATCTTTATGAATTCTCTCACATCTGATTGGTCTACAGAAATATACTTGAATTAAAACTCGTCAGATGATTTAGCCATGAGTGTAATCGGGAATACCTTATTGCAGAAGGAAAAACCAAAACAGGCAGAAGTTGAGAAAGTCCCTGCCTAAAGGAACCTATGGGCTCGGTCCCACATGAAAAGAAGCGAATCTCCCTCCACAACACCCTGAGGATGGAAACGATACTCAGCATGTTGTCTAAGATGGAAATTATTTTAATGAGTACTGAACATCGTCCTAATATGACTGATCGATACGCCCATTGTATACGCCACAACTTGGGAGACAATGCATGAACTCGAAGGTTTCTTTTCTTAAGAGGCCAAAAAGTCACTTCAGAAGATCGGGTTAGAGGCGTCCGTCACTAAAAATTCTTGGTGCACCACACGATCATTTTCAGACGGCTTGACCCTCTCTTAATTGACAACTCCTGTGAAGAAATAAAAGGCAAGCTGACGAGGAAGTAGAAGTGGGCAAACATAACCAAGGTAAAAAAATTGGGAAAAACAGAAAAAATGATAAATATTGTTTTCTCGAATATGGAGATGGGTTAGAGAGAAAAACGAAGGCCTTCAAGGATTCAACTTGCGAGTTGCACCGGAGCAAACTGAAGCAGAAGAGTTAATTCCTCAGAGAGATTGACAGACGACAGACGTAACCTGCTCCATCTGCTCCAAGTCTTTATACAGGTGGAAGGAGTGTAATTCCAAAAAAACGAAATGCATTAACTGCGAAGGGGACCACAGGGTGCCCACATCGCAAAGAGGCGATTTGGACGAAAAAGTAGAAAATAAAACGTATAAGAGAAGCAAATATGATATCATATGTCGAGGCAACGGTGCCAAGAACCAACATTGTTGAACAAACCAACACTCCAAAACTAAGTAAAGCCAAACGAAAGCAAGGAGATCATGGCAATAGTTAGCTTTGTATATTTGGCAGGCAAACTTGGCTAACCATGCCTCATTCGTAGAAGAACTCAATCGCTCTATTCGAATGAACGGAATTAAGAAGAATCTATGTGTGGAGGAAGGAATATAACGAGGACAAGCAGACGCTAGTTTGTTCAGAAACCCTCAACTTTTACGCTTCGCATGGGCCGAGACTTCCCCATCCCCCTTTCCCCGCTGCCCCAAGACCCTTCGAAGTCGAGCGCCAAGACGGATTTCGGTCAGCAGATTTCGTAATTTACGAGACTAGTGGTGTAAAAATTCATCCAGGAGTTAAGTAACCAAGACTTGCAACCCCCTAAAAAGACGAGGAACAGATGTTCTGAGGAATTCTAAGAGGGGCCGTATTCCTCAAAAGAAGTAGCAGCGTCATGAGTCCATATAGTGAACAGGCCAACCTTCAAAATAATCAAAATTGGCCAGAAAACATCCGAGATTGACAAGTGACTAAATTCACAAAAAGTGATTAGATGAACTAATAATTCATAAGCAATAAACGTAGTTAATTTAAATAACTAAATGATTAATAAAATTGGCGTCAAAATCTATAAAATAAACTAAGAAAATAAGTAAAACAATAAAGGAGAATATATATAAATTAACTATAATTCAAGTAGTAAAATAATTATAAATAAAAATGTGATTAAAATCTCTTTAATGCAACTGATCAGTTAAACCTAACATTGTGTTAAAAGGTAACTATTAAAATTAAAAGAAAAACCTAATAATGTTTTAGTATATCCATAGATAACGAATACTTGATTAGTAGACTCAGCAAATTCCGGATTCTGCAACTTCCATAGTCGGACAATAAGTCAGCGCGGTTGTTTGCCGTTATGCCCGCCAGGGGGCGATTCCAGTCATTGTTACGATTTACTTTGGGTGAGACGCTGCTGCCATCTTGGAAAGTTTTGAAATCATAAGTTAATTGTATTTATTTGCAGTTATAGGCCTGTTAGCTCTAGTACTTGTAAGTAGTGAAAATGTGGACTCCTGCTATTTAAGTGAATAAGTTCTAATGTGTGTTAAATAAGGGAAGCCAGTATATGATACATATATGTTGCTTGGGAAGGGACGCTATAAAGATCTAGAAATTGCACACTTAGCTTTAAGCCTCACAATGACGCGTTAATTTCTAAAATAACTTAAAAGTTATAGTAATAATTACGTAAATAATACACTAATATAAAATAATAGTGTATTTACGCTACAATACACTGAAATATTATCGAATGATTTTATTATTCATAGTATCGTATACGTTTGTAAACAAACAAGGACGATTATGCTTAACAAGATTGGGATCGTCCAAAATTGTCAAAAATGATGTCCTTGAACACATTTTTTTTATACGGCAATAGCTACTCCATTTGGCCAAAAATATTCTCAAATATATATTTTTTATTTT
Organism: Ceratothoa steindachneri; assembly: GCA_963969495.1. Lineage (NCBI taxonomy): Eukaryota > Metazoa > Arthropoda > Malacostraca > Isopoda > Cymothoidae > Ceratothoa > Ceratothoa steindachneri. Next base: position 139,774,181 of record OZ018330.1, on the reverse strand, counting down.
GATTTCGTTAACATTGTATCGGTGCCGATATATCAGTTTTCGGCTAATTTGCATATCGGTGCAACCCTAATCTATGGTATTGTTTATCCATAGATAACTGTTTATCATAACTATGATATTTAAAGTCGTGACTACGATACGCACCCTAAACTACATCTCCACCGATGCCTTGGGTTGATCAAATCATCTCTGGCTAGTTATTAAGGTAAAATTATATTTTATTGTCGTTTACCATCATCTCTAACTCTATAATTTAAGAAGGGGATTTTTTTGAGTATTTGAATAATAATTTTATCTTAGTTTGGTAAGGAATTATGTTTTTTATCATAGTTATTTCTAATAATTCTTTTATCATATCAAAAACAAAATGGTGAAGTTCAGAAATAAATATAAGTAACGAAATTTTGCGATTTTTTTAAAACCCAAATTGTGAAGTTCAGAAAATTTATTTATATATGTCTTGTTCTATAGCTATATTTTAGCAACGTGATATTTTGAAAGGGGAGAAAATTTAGTTTAGAGTTCCTTTTAAAAATTATTATAATTGGCAAAGTTCAGAAAATTTATAAAAATTTAACCATGGCTGCTTTTTTTAGATTTTAAATTTTAATCATAGTAGCGAAGCCAATGCCTGGTAAATTTAGTAAACATGAGTTAAAAATCTAATTAATAATACTGTACTGTTATTAATATGATTACAAATGGTGTATTACTTTATCAGAAAGGCCCGCAACCTCCTAAAGTTTGTTTCCGCCAGGAGGCTCTGGTAGAAGGCAACACCCTTATGCAGTCAGTGCAGGTTGCCAACCCCAACCAGCTACCAGAGACTTTCCTAGAAATGATTAAATTCCAGGACCGCGACGATCTCCTCTACCCTCCAAACGAGTGCATCCACATGGCCATGATGGCCGTGGAAGTTTTCAAGGCGATTATAACACTAGGCAAATGGAAGGCCAAGTTCCTAGCGGTCTACTCTTCAGAAGAAGTGTTCGTGAGCGTCTACAAGGAAATAATAAGCAATGACTTAGGCATGTCCCTGCTGGACTGTGCAAAGGGTTGCAGCCTGGTCAACACCGTTGTTCATGCCATCGCCAGGTCCCTCTTCCATGTCATAAGCAAAAATATGGTGTCAAAAGCTAACAGTCATGCCCATGCAAAGGTCAAAAGAAGAGTCTTAAAAAGAGGTAATCCGGATGCCCTCGAGAAAAACACCAGGAGCAAAAGTAACTACAAGAAGAAGAAACTTGCTAGTGAGATAACGTCATAAGTCAATTTAAGTGTGCGTAGCCACTGACATTTGTTATGTATCTTTATTTTGTAGGGTAGATGTTAGAATCCAGGTTAACCATAAAGTAGGTTACTAGTACAGGGTGTCCACACCTTAGATTCTTACTAGCTATTACTTTATTATACCTATTTCAGAATAATATGGTCGGTACTCACCAATGGGCTATGGATAAAGTTAATAAAGTTGAAGAAAAATGAAATTAAATGCGAGGGTCTAGCTAAATGATACCTAATGGAAATAAAATTGTTTGCTAGATTGGTCAGGTGTGGGCTTTGGAGGAACTTCTTTTTTTTCTTTAATTTATGTTACCTAATTTATTTCCTTTATTAGAATATACCTTGAAATATGTTTGTAGTTAAATGTAATATATCCATTTTTCATTACAGATTTAATTAGAGATTTTACCATTATTTTTTTTAAATTTTTGAAATTTGGAAATTTGATATTAGTAGACACCCTGTAGTATCTAAGAATTTCATTGTACACAGCCTTATTAAATAAAATATAACGTTTTTATTTTTTCATTTTCATTAAATAAGTCACACTTTCGTTCGTCACGCTGAAAATGTTCGTCGAATAAAATTTAACTTCACAGCTCGAAATACATTGGTCCCAGGGTGCTTCATGCCAAATTCCGGGTATGAAGTATGGAATTGCCCGATTTTGGCCTACCAATCAAGTATTTGTTATCTATGGTATATCATATAAAAAATAGTTAATTATAAATTTTATTAATCGTAACTTCAAACTGTGTATGTATATATAATACGTTAGTATAAATGATCTAATAGTGTTAATTATAAACTTTAACAATTAGAAATTTTAACTGTGCATAGATTCTAAATCAATATTGTATAGTGTAAAAAAATTGGTTCTGAGATATTTATGTTCATACTTCGACTTATAACTTTCTCTTCTCCATTCAACTTCATATTTCCCCACCATTTACTATTAATTTCACTTGTTTGTAAAATTCTAATTGTATATTTACTGCTTAATAAATGTCATGTGATCTAAATATTGTTTAATCTTCGTAAATATTATCACCTCTGGTGGTCCAACCAAATATTCTTAAGATAATAATGCATGAATATCATCCATTTTCTGTAATTTTTCACCGTTTTCACAAAGGATGACGCTGTAAATGGTTGAAAGTCATCGTTGTCTTGACTAATAAAAAAATGCCCCTTGCCAGCATTTTTTCTCTCCTTTCGCTTTCTGAACTGCAGCGCAAGTTCAACAAAGCAGCCATCAGTATTGAATTCAGCAAATAATGTATATTAAATGCTCTCGTACCACTTTATATATATATATATATATATATTTATACAAATCTGAACAGAGCAGAAGGATTGTGCGTTGAAGGTGTATACGTATTTTTAGGATAAATAGGAAGGCGAGCACAGTTAGGGAAAGGCCGAGAAGAAGATTAAATATATGGTATTTTAACTCCTTGTAACCGGTGTTTCAGGTAGGAACCTATTTTCAAGGATATAACATTAATAATATATGCAAATATTAGAAATTTTAGAATAGTTAGCATGATATTTATAAATAAATCATAAGAAAAATGAGAATATGCAGAGGTGGCAGTTTTCAAATAATGAAAATGCAGGTGTTTTAACTATAAGGGAATGGGAAATATGTTTATTTGTTTTTTGTTTTTCAAATAAAAACTGAGATTAACCTGCTCTGGCTGTCTTTGTCGTACAAAAGGAAGATAAAGAAAATCTTGGAACGATACAGGTTGGTTTTTCTGGGAGTGGTTTTGTTCGTGGGTGTTTATTGGTTTAGTAAAAGTGGAAATGAGCTTGTCTCCGAGTTTAAAGTGTGGTTTGTAAATCTAATATAAAGGGATTCAAGTGCTCGAAGTTGGATTTCGTTGTTGGCTGTATCTTTAATATAAGAATGATGAAATTACTCATTCATACAGAAAAGAAAATGAAGAAAGACGGAATAATTTTTCATCGGAATAATGTTTTTTTCTTAATTGCGAAAAACTCCGTCCAGGGATGAGCACACAACCAAGCCAATAACTGCCTTGATCTCAGTTAAAGCAACGGTCATAAGAGCTATAGGTTGAATATTTGCAGCTCGTTCAACTCTATTTTGAATTTTTAATTAAGTTTTTCTTGTTTTATAGTCACTCAATTCATCATAAAAGCTTTTGTATTCGTGAAAATACTTTTTAACACGAAAACAAGTGGTTTCTAACGCTGTTTTAACTGAGAGGAAAGCGATTGCTCGCTCTTTTAGTCTCATAGGTTCTATTCTCACCCATGTTAAGAAAAATTATCTTTCGGAGTAAAGCATTTCGTCTATCTTATCTATTTTTTTGGTATGAATGATATATAGAGTTTCACTTATTAGAGCGGGATACGCGAATCAGATTTTATTGAAAATATAACTAGTTTTGTCTAGCACCATGGCCTGCTGTTATTCAAAGTAACAATGTAGTGTGATATTATATATAGGCCATGTGCAAACGAAACAAATAGGCGAGAAACAAATATTCGTACACCCGAATATTTCTATTCAAACACTTACAATTATAGAAATAACTTGGAACTTTGCTGGTAATGTTTGAATTTAATAAGCCTAAACTTCAAAATAAATAAAGTAAAATTACAATTTTTCAAACTGAGTAGGAAAAAGGGATAGTTATATATGAAGTATATTAAAGTACTTATTACAAACCTTTAGAGAAAAGCTTTGTTGGAATGATTACTCAAGCACATTCTTATAAGTAGCGCTTATTTTTCCAATAAGTTAGGACTATTTCAACCTTGATAAACAGCTATTCATTTTCTTCTGATGAATCAAGGTTCTCACCATGGCAAAAACGAGAGACCTCTCAATTGAATGTAAAAAATGATTTGCTAACCAATACAATGAAGGTTTGAGTTACCGAGATATATCGAAGAGGCTAAATATTGGGTTCAGTGCAATCGATTCTAATATTTTAAAATGAAATATAGTGGTAATTTAGACAATCTTCCGAAAACTGGCGTTTCCCAGAAAACATCGGCAGATCTTCTAAGAAGATAATTACAAGTAATAAAGCAAAACCTATAACAACATGTAAGGAGATCCATAGAGAACTGCTTAGTGCAGTAACTTCAGTATTGAACGAAACACCTTGTAAGGAACTGCACCGCAATAATCTTAAATGTCGACAACTAAAAAGAACACCCCTACTTTATAAAAAACACAGAGATGCGCTCAGAAATTTTGCCTATAAGAATTTAGATATGCGTAGAGAATTCTGGAGTATAGTGATAGTTTGCCATCCTGCTTTGGACAAGGCAGATCACACCTGGATAAGGAAACATATAAAGCTCAGTATGATAATCTTTGGTCCGTCTAAAGTATTATGTTTTGATACCAAACAGCGTACGGGTATGATCCTGAGGAGATCTCTTTTGCGTCAGTGGTATGTGCAGATAGATACCAATCTACAAGATTCCTTGAAACAGTAAGTGTTACTGTTGGGGGTTGCAAACACAGGAGACAAGAAAACTGCTGTTGTAATTGGCTATTTTATTGCTATATATCTACACTGCGGGGATATGCATAGCTTATCCACCAATTGGCGGCCAGAGCAGTACGTACGCTAACGTTTAGTTCCACTTAAGGCGGATCAAACTCAGTACCGCAACGTTAGAAGAATAATGCCGTTTCAACTCGGCTAGCAAGAGCCGACGAAATCTGGAATAGTGTGTAAGGGTCAGATAAAAGAATGAATGAATTGTTTGAAAGGAATACAACTTGTCATGTCAGGAAGAAAGATTAAAATCCTTATAATACAAAGAAAATTATCCCATTCATAGAATTCGGTGAATTGAAGTATCATGGTATGAGGATGTTTATCGGCTTTTGGTAGGGGACTACTTCATGTGACAAATGAGACAATAAAATAGATCTCGATGGCTTAGAAATATGCAAGGAGAGTTGATAAGCTCTCTTCAACATTTAAAACATGAAGAGGACTGGTGATTCCAGCAAAATAATGGCTTAAGGCACACTGCACTGCTAAACTGAGTCGAGACTCGTTTGTTCAGAATAATGTAAGGATACTGCATTGACCTAGACACTCATTTGAGTTAAACACCATAAAACGTTTATGGACCACTTTAAAAAAAATGGTTGACATGCGGGACCACAAGAACATAGCCAAGTTTAATGTCATATTGGAAGAAGAGTTAAAAAAAATACAAACATAAAACAAACATGCTTAAACACGTCGCAAACTAGGAGAAACGTCCAAATGAAATTATTGCTATAAATGGTTATGGAACAAAATACTCAGTTGGAATAATAGATCTCTGTGAGTACCTAATTGAAGAGAAGTAAATTTAAATGTATTATACTTGAAATTTGAGTTTGTTCATTTCAAAATGTGACCTTTATTATAATCCCATATTTTGTATGTTTTCAGTTATTTTAATACGTTTAAGATTATAAATAAACAATTTGTCGAGCGTACAAATATTTGCTTTATTTATTATATATACCAAATGTCTCCAAGAAATGTATAGGCAGTTTAACAACTGATAGCTCAATGGATGTTTTTTTTTCCAGATTAAACTTATTAGAATTAATAATGGCACTCAGCCTAAGCTCTAAACAAGGAAGCTCTAAACTGGAAGTGTGAAAACGCAGTTAAAATGCAAAGACTGTTTATTAGAGAGCTTCAAAATGATCTACCAACGCAACTTACCAGCACTCGAATTCGAGATATGTTTGAATCCAATTGAGCTGTTGAGAATGTCCACAAAAAACATTTCGAAAGACTAAGGTCATCAAGCCCCACAAAACAAGAAAGAGTACTGGGAACGTATCACCGAAGTTTAAGAAAATCTGTGCGGCAAGTGAGTCGTGAGGTAGATGTAAGAAAATCGTCGGTCTAAGGTATTTTTTTTTTAGCTCTGTCAAAGGAAAAGTTACCATCAAAGATTAGTTCATGCTCATATTGAAGATGATCCGGTTCAAAGAGTGGAATATTGTGAATGGTACTTGGCACGATGTCTAGAATATGCACACTTTCCAACAAAGTTTGTATGGCGTAATGAAGATACATTTACATTAAATGGTTCAATTAATCACCACAATTGCATCTACTGTGGACTTGAGAATCCGCATGTTATGGTGTAACATCATCTTAATTTACTAAGAGTTATATATAGTTCGGCTTATTATCAAGAGGACTAATTAGACCACTCATCTTTGACGCTACTTTGACTGCTCCCGTTTACTTGAACTTGCTGTGCCAATCTATCATGCCAAGCATTAGAGAGGACTTTGAAGATGAGGTCTTTTAGTTTTAGCAAGATGGAGCACACCCATACTACCATCACGATTTTAGATTCTACCTTGATGAAATCTTGCAAAAACAGGTGGATTGGACGAAGTGGTTACATACAATACCTTCCGCATTCACAAGACCTCACACCATTAGATTTATTTCAGGGTGATACTTAAAAGACAAAGTCTACGATATAAAATCTGCAACAGTCGCTAAATTGACAGCAGCCATTGAACAAGAATGCACACAAATATAAAATGAAATGCTTAGTAATGTTTTCATTCCATTGCTTCGCATTATCAGCAGCAGTGTGTGAACCAGAATGAATGTCAGTTTCAAAACAGGCTTTGAGAAAACACTTGAATAGTGTCTTTAGATTCTATTAACTTTTTAAAATTAAATGTATTTAAATAAATACTAACCTTATAATTATTTAAATTGTGTATACATTTTGAATGGACACCCTGTATATATATATATAGTATATATATATACTTTCGGCATAAATATTGATAAAATGCTCAATTTTATAAAATAAAACATTAAGATACAAAAATGTCCATGAAACGCTAGATTTTATTATAGATAAAATTTAATTTAAAAATGAAAAACAAAATATTCAGATATAGAGAACATTATTAAGTAAAAAATTTTAAATATCAAGATCTACTTTTGTTTCGATAGATGCATAGAATATGTCGGCATCCTATTTAAAAGAGAAACATAATATTCCTGTGCAATATTATACAGACATTCAAGTGAATAGTGCCATATAATTTATGCATTAGTTTGTTCCGTCTCTCACTAGACTGTTCAGATAATCCTGCCAAATTTGATACTTTGCAATTAAGAGATTAGGATCATTACTGCATTAAGCTAAGTCGTTTTTCCTGTTACATTTTTATGTCTGTAGGGTTGTTAGAATAATTATCATGCTAGAAAACAAAACTGATTAAAAAGACAGGTCCTAGATGGAATATGATGGTCGGGCTAAATTACTCTGATTTCGTTGATATTTTTTTATAAGATCTCTCATTGAATCGTAATCAAAGAGGCCCACACTGTGACACTACCTCCACTACGCTTAAATATAAGCGTAATACCCCCACTCGTCAATGTGTCACCACTTTTCTCCCTAAAATTCAACAGTTATAGAACAATAAATGTCTTAGGCGGAGTCAAATGTCCAAAGAGCCCCTTTCCTCTTACCGTTTGCCCAGCTTGATGCTCTTCAATTCATACCAATATTTTCGCTCGGTTACAATTTCTAAACTATGTTTTTAGTTGTCACTTGACTGAAAACACCATCTTCCATAAATTTGGCAGAGACGTTTAGTCCGATATCGTCATTTAATTGCTGATTTAGTTATGGAGCAGTAGGCAGGTTATACTTGTTTTTTCAAAACTTTTCATAAATTTTCTCATTTTACCTACCACTAATTTAAGTTTGTCGTATATTTTTCGATGACATTTTTACTTTGCAAAAACTCATGATGCTTTGCCGTGCAAAATGGTTATGAGCACTCGAGGGCCATAATGATCATAGTTAAATATAATTTTGAAACTGGATAAAGCATATCGTGTGTGAAAAAATTGTGAAAAATTTAGTCCAAACATTTATTGTACAATCACCTCTTCATTAAATTATGGGTAAAATTGTACATATTAATTTAAAAACTATTTTGTAGCAATTATTTAAAAAAATCGAGAGATTTTTAAAACAGAGGCATCGAAAAACTAGTTGAATGTTGGGAAGAAGTCGTAAATAACAACGGAGAATACATTATTGATTAAACTGCATATGGTTATCAATTAAAAAATGAAGCTTTTCAAAATTGTTAATGGTCATGAATAAATTTGATAAAACCACAAGAACTTATTCCTCAACCCATTCCCTAAGGCGTGCTAAGAAGAGCAGATTTCAAATCTTATTTTTCAAATTAGATATATTTTCAAATAGATTTTGAAAGGAATGATAGGATTTCTATATGTGTAAACAATTACTTTTTAAAACTAAACCAATGGTAGGAGCCAAGAGTGAGGTAGTAAGAACCTCTGGAATGGGTTGTCTTCCGTGGATTTTTAAAAGGAAGTTGTTAAGTTTATAAAACAAATACATTTATGTCATCTTTAAGAGTCTAGTATTAGGTAGTTAGAATCTCTCAAATGGGCTATTTTAAATGTATTTAGAAGTTGTTATTTTATAAAGCAGAGGGTTTTATGTCTTCGTTTATTCATTTATGTTTTAAGGAGAAAGGCAGAGGCTGAATTTTTATTTATCAGTAGAAGACCGTCAAATAAGTAATATATTTTGCTGGTTGTTTTGAGTCTGCTATGCTTAGAAAGTACCATTTGAAAGTAGACGATTAAAGGTTCATGTCAAGAAAGGGAACCCAATTTTACCTCCATATCAAAGAGTGACCCCATAACTTCCTGTGCTGAGAATTTAGATCCCCCAAATTCCATTGTCAATAACAGCGACCCCTGCATGCTTTTATTTGTTATTTAAGTTTTAAAACCCCCTACCAGAATTAGACGGATAGAAATATGAAGTTGTTCCACAAACACAAGGTAAATTGGTCCAGCTTGACATCCTTGGATTGGGCATGGCTAACAAAACCTCGGTTTAAAGCACCTTTATTGACTAGAGAAAGACAAATTTATAGATAAAAGAGAAAGGTATAGATAAAACTAACAGTTAAATGTCCAAAACCAAAATCTTAACAGGACGGAGAACTGTTTTAAATATGTGAAGAATCGCTTGAGTATCATCATCATTTATGATAGTCAACTCACATTTGCAGCTATTAATTTTTAGCCCTATTTCGTTAAATTCAGAAATAATAGAATGAAGGTCATCAAAACGTTTGGGGGCAAGACCCAGCTGGGTCTCTTTATTGTATGCCAGTAGCAGAATTCAAAATCTCACTACCATACATGAGAGTGTTTGGCCGGGAGTATGCTTGAATTAACATTTTGCTTAAAGATGGTGTTTGAGAAGATAGTCAGCCACAAGGAAAACACCTATGAATGCAATTAAAATCATTCTTCAAGTCGACCTTCCAAAGGAGCTGCGCTGCAGTATCACTAGTCAAATATCTCCGGGCTGAATAGGTAGCTGCCTCACAACCTCCCTCAGTATCAAATCCCAACTGGACTGGTCTAAGATGAGCACCCAAAGCCCAACAAGACACATGTTACACACCTACTTTGGCAGCAAGGCGACGGAAGGTAAACCCCACAGCAATAAGGCACCCCCCATCCGTCTAAGCCAGTGCACAAATTGATGCTTCATAAAAAATCGCGTTAGGGCATTAGGCACCCCAGCCTGCAAAACAAAACTCACAATATTGGTCAAATTAGACAGGAGTCGTACTCCCGACTAGGCAGTCTCACGAACCAACAAAGATTTGAGATGCCCCGAATTTAACCAATCAGCTCCTCAAGATGAGCCCGGAAGAAAGAAAAAATTGAGTTTGTACCTCATTACGAGTTGCTAGGGGATGTGCACCGTTTATAGTTAATTCAAAAAAATTTATTTTATGTGCAGCTGTTGGATGTTTGTCCCTAGCTTGGTCATGGTCTGCTCAGAAAAGGGCGCCAAACCCTTAACTGAAGAGAGCTCTCGAATCGCTACCCGAATTTCATAGTCTTTGAACTTTGAAGATATTCTCCTCCTAAGGGCATCATATCAGATTTCTACACTTTTCTTAGTCCCTCTGACTCTGAGTTGGTCTCAGTGGTAACACCCAGAGCAACTTGGAAGTCTGCCTCCATATTAGCAACGATTTGAGCCTTGAAGCTAGAAGTGAAAGAAGGGCATTCCATTGAAAGATCGTGCTTGTATGACTGGAAAAGAGCCCTAAAGGCAAAAAAAATAAACCAGAGCTAAGCCAAATTGGTCTTTTCTTGTAAAACCTTGTTCAATAATTTTCCGAGGGCATCAGCCGCAGCAATTCTTTGAAATTTTCCTCTAATACTATCCAAGTTATATTTCATAGGAAAGCGGATGAAATTATTATGAAGAAAGTAATATGTAAATTTAAAGAAAGGATGTTTGCAAAATTAGGAAACAATAACTAATAACTGTAACTTTACACGGAAAATTTCGAAAAATATGTGACAACACTGTCCTGTGTCATTTGTATACAATTTAAGGTCCTTAAATCATTCAGAAGACAAATTGTTTATTACAAGAATGAAAAACTGAAATTTTTGGACATTTCGAAGCATTGTAAGGGATCAAAAGCTACGTCATACAATAAATATAAATCAAAAGACCTGATCTTTCGAGTCGAAGAGAGAAGCGGCACCCCTTAGAAGAGCCACTCCCAAAGATTATTTAAGATGAAACGGATGTCGATGTGAATGGGAAACCAACTTGCAATACCAGTCGATATTTCCCGTCAATTTGCTGAATAGATTAATATGAATGAGGCTGACCAAGCTTTCTCACCTCGTTAGAGAGAACTGCGACTCATAGCAGCTCACCTACTAAGAAGGAACTTATTATTAATATTGATAAAACACCAGTAGGAATGAGGGTTGTTTAGCGAGAAAGATGTTAAGCAATATGTTAGGGGCCATACAAAGGATATAGCGGCGGTCGCTTTATGGTGTGGGACATGTGCTCAAACGCTAGAGTCTGTCCGCTCGTCTACTTAGGAGGAAGAGTAAACGCTGTGCTATATAAAATCTTCTTATCGAACATGTATTCTTTTCCTCTAAACATGAGTAGTATGTATGGCAGAATTCTTCCGGTATAATGCTCCGTGACACACAACAAAGACAGCAAAGCACTTCATGTAGGCTGAAATGTGGTAACGAGGGGAGGGTAAGAATTTGAATAAAATTCCGCCCAAATAATTCAACAAATTGTTAACTTCCTACAAACAGAAATGTGTTCATGTCATTGAGAACAGTGGCCAGCAAACATATTAATGTTTCGCTCAATTTTCTATAAGATCTTATGTTGTTTTTTATAGCTGCTTTCTTTCTTATTATTCTCTAGTTTTGGAAACATTTCTTATTCAAATATAGATTATTTTTGTGATAACTTTTTTAATCCACTGCTACATGGAAAGAAACTTCGGAAATTCCAGAAGTAAATTCTCGGCATTTTTCATTAAAATTAAGCAGTATTTTTCAGAAATTTATGGTTATATTTTTTATCTAGTTTTGTACTCTATTTAACGTGTTAATGAAGAGTGGACGTTGAAAAGAAATTTTTTTAAGGTTGATAAGAATCGACCACTTGCCCTGACTTGCCAGTGTGTCTATATAGTATTCAACTGAAAAATAAGAGAAGGACTTGAATGAAATTCAGGAAAATAAAAGATGGCCTAAGAAACGAACAAAATTTGGGGAGAGGGGGGAATTCCGATGGTCAGAGCTTCAATGGGGGTCTTTTCCGTTCCTTCCCATACTGGAAAAATTAAGTTGGATTATAATTAAAGTTAATGTTCGCTGGTTACAGTCCTCTTATCAAGCTGTTGTGTTGCTGCTTATCAAGCAGTTATCAGCCAGGGCGAACCCCAACTCACCAACGTGATGCTCAGTCACGGCGATAACCTCCCTTAGTAAATAGTATCAGCTTAAAAAGAATCCGGACGGAGATTCGAACTGCCGACCCAGCGATTACCGAGCAAGCACCCTAACCAGTATACTCGCCAGGAGGCGAGTATAGGTTGAAAAGGGCAGTGAAAGAAACGATCAACTAATAATAGTAGTAATGAGGTGTGGAAAGGAGCCTCAAGTTGCTAATTTTGCACCGGGAGCTGAGAATTAGTCAAATGATGTTAAAGTTTAATCTAGGCAACGGAAAGAAAGTGTGGTAGAAGGCTTGACTTGCTCTACGCTTGGTATTTTGATTTAAAAAGGAAGATTTAAAATAGTTCTCCTTAAAATATGTTTAATTTTAATAATGTTTTATTCTAATCACCTTTCCATAAAATTGTATTAGAATCCCATTTCCCTTTTCGAGTACCAGAAGGAAAAATCTAGATTCCTCAAGGCTATCCTTTACATTAATTTGGAGCACAAACAAAATTCAACCTTTTTGTTTCTCGAACCATCTTAAATGCCTTCATAAAATGTCATTAAAATACTTATCATTTTACATAAAATTACGCATTTGTTTATACACACTTTGTATTTTAGAAAGTGAAGGTAAACATGGTTACACTCACTGAATGCTATATCATTAGATGCCATTTAAAAGCCGTTTTATGCCAAAAATAGTCAAGGCTATCGAAAGGTATTTATAATAATTTAGGTTCGCTGATTACATGAAAACAATATATAATTATTTCCAATAACTTAAGGTAAAAGAAAATTTGGCCGGGGTGAAGTTTCTCATAGGAAAAGTGGCTAAAGTTTAAATCAATTGAATATTTAAATCAGAGATGTAAGCTGAGGATTGGAGATTTTGTCATGATTAGATAGGAAAACAAGGGAAAGAGTTTACTTTGTTCTAGGCGTAACAAAAAGAATTATAAATAAAAAATTGTCCCTTATGTGAGGAAAAAGGGAGTATTGAACAAAACTAGAGTAGTGTAGTTTATAGGTCAAATCAGATTAGTGTGTCTCCAATGATCTTTATTTTTAAATTAGTGTCCCTGAGGACACACTCCTGTGTCTTCAGGGACAAAGGGCTGCTTAATGTTAATTAAAATAATTAAAAAAATATCCAATAGGATTTCTTTTATTATTTTTAACGGAGAGTATGGTTTAGTTAGAGGTGTTAATGAATGGAAAAGAATTTCTTAGCTAAATTGATAAATTCAGTCCAATTATTGCAATTGTCAGAGAGAGAGAGAGACAGAGACAGAAAGACGCCTCTGAAGAGAAGAACCCGCGATCGGCTTCTTTGAGGTCACTTCCGTCCGATAAAACGGCCTATAGTGAGCTTAATCATAACAACGAGAGATTTCACGACATCGCGTGAAGCTTTAAATTCACTTCCGGTGCCCCTCTATATAGATTAATCCAAATCTGCCTTCCAGCGCCTATGTAACTTTCCTTTTCAGGGCTATTTATATACGAGTATAGTTTAGCATTGGCCTGGGTAAATTAGTATTCTGCTAAGAGGAAATTTCGCAAAGGTAAGGTCTGCAGGCTCTGATTGCTGGCCGAGCGTAGGCGGAAATTAAGTTGAAATAATTGTCAAATATTTACTAAAACATTCATTGCCCTCTGAATAATTCTGTACTAGACCCAGCAATAATTTTTGGGAATATGATCCAGTGTTCAGATCGCTTGCATTATCCTTTCGAGTGTCGATTTTGTCTCTTTAAAGCTTCTTTCTCTCGGCCTTCTATAACTTTAAGAGCCCGAAAACATGAAAAGAGAAAATAGAAACAATCGAAAAAAGATCTATCGAGCTCAGCTTCCTCTCCGGCAAATACTCCCTCGATCTCTAATTTCGATGCCCATTGTGGTTACTAGAATACAGGCTGTATTTTCCGTCATTACTTCAAACAGGCCGAGTACGAATCGGCCTTAAGTGCAAACCAAACTCGTGCTTTTGGAAAGTACTCGAGCTCAATGCCCCCCTTCCCTTTCATGCTCCTCTCGAGAATCAAAATCTTTGGTTGGCAGATCCACCCGGAATTGCTGTTGGTCGTGTGCGGCTTAGTGTGTATACCTTGATTTATCTTACATGTCCATTATTTTATTTTGGATTTAGCTTTGATATCCAGTATTATATTTCTGTTTGTACAGTAGTAAATTTTATTTTTTTTTCACCCAGTTTTATATACAGAACGTTATATATAGTTGAATTAATTCTGCCAAGTATAATTAGTTACTCTTAAAGATTTATTGGAACCCAAAGTTCAATTTGATTATTCGAGGTAAGGCTCAACCTCAGAGTTACTCTGCGTGCTATCCACCAACCGTACCGAGACATAAAATATAAACGGAGGTCTGAAGATAAAGCCTGACCTACGACAGCAATGGATTTTTATACTTGAATTGTTTATTTTAAGGTTCAACAGGAGTATAAAATTTAGTTATTAGTTACTCTAGATACGTGAGTTGGTCACTTAGGCGCAAATATAACCTATTACCTTATTTTAATTAGTTTTAGACTCAAACTTATTAAAGTGTGAAACAATATATTAATATGTGTCATATAATTCTACTACCCAGCACTAAGGATACAATGGATTACATTTTAACAATCATTTGAAAAAATATAAGATATCCTGGGATAATTCCTCTTAGAAAAGTATATGCTAAGAATACTGTATAATAAGAGCTTTTCTTTCGAGATATGATAAATTAAAGATAAATAAGTCATTATGAAATTTTTACTTTATGACCTATTAAAAGTTAAGAGGGTTTAACAGGCTTGTTATGATGTGAAAATTAGTTAGTGATCAAACAAGGAAATGATGCTTGCGCTTTTTTCTCATTTTCTAGCTACTTTTAGGGAAAGGTGGCCTTCTTTATCACATAAGGGACAAATATTTCATATTGATTTGCTGAAAAATATTTTATTAATTGAGAGAAAATTAGGAACAGTAAAAACTATAATTAGAGAAAATTCAAGTAGAGCTGCAGAAATTGCTCTAGGACTTCAAATATTTGATTACCTTTAACAACTCTTCAGTTTATGATAAGATTTTAGGATAGACTAAACAAGCTAGAATGTCTTTTGAATGAAAATCGAGATTTAATTTGTTTGGGCCCTCACGCATATCCAGTTTCGTTAGCACTGAATGATGAGCCACAATCCTGGAAATTTCAACTTGGCCCCCCAAAAAAAATTTCTTTGTAGGATATCGACTATAAATAATCATAGATGAGGTATGTTAATTCTTATTTGGTGATACTCTGCAAATACTGATATATAGATATTGCTATTTTAAAGTTTGCAGCAGGCACCATGTCAACCACATATGAGTAACAAATATTTAATATTACTTGCTCTTAATGTGACCACAATATGGATGACGAATTTGGGCCATGTTAGCCATATGTAGTCATATTACCAATTGTGGGTGATATTAAATTTTAATATTTTTTCTCTATTTCAGAGTAAAAAAATTAATTAGTTAAAAATAGCTAATATTGAGTTAAAGTACTACATCAAATCTATCCGAATAATGTCTCAGAAGGCGAATCAGTTAGAAATCTCGATTACAAACAACTTGAGAGTTTTATAAGCCGTAATAAGAGATAATCAGGGTGAAGCTGATAAATTACCAGGAATGTTGCGGTAAAATAGGCATAGAGGAAGAGGACGAAAAGAGCGATGTTGAAGAAGTAGTAGCAGACTGGTCCAATTTATGTCAAACGACTATGTAATTTCCTTTAACAGGAATAGAGTTGGTACTATTCGTTATACCATCCTATATGACCTTAATTTAAGCCTTTCAGCTGTATATAGATGAAAACAATCTCACGGGTTGTTAAAAGAACTAATTTATATACCGAAATAGTGAATTCAACGGAAAGTCTTGATTTGTAACTTTTATAATCGAGGTTACACATTTTAGGTAGACAACTTCTACACAAGATATGATATAGCACTTTCATTTTTCCTCATTAAGACTCATTTATTTCGCACATTACCAGAGAATAAAAGAAATATAACCAAAGAAGAACAAAATTTAATTGTAGTGGTAAAGTGAAAAGGCAACAGAGATATCAGACTATTTTCCATAACGACACATAGAATGGAAATAAGCAAGACATTATTAGCCAACCTAAACCATCCTCCAAACCATTCACCTTAAACCAGTCTCTATAGAGACTGTATCCACAGAAAAATTAGAAATATCACAAAAAGCATTAGATTTACTTGGGCAAAACTAGGGTAACTCTGGTTTGGATTTGCCAGACAAACTGTCTTCCTTTGCCAATACTCTTCGAAAAGGTGTCAAGTGTTATAGGAAACTTGATGTTGACCTTCTGCCTGACATGGCTGTAGGAAATGCTTCCTAAATCTACATACAAGTCATTAACTAACAAAAAATAAAACATTTGCGGAAGTCTATCACATCACTGCTTTTGGAATGTATACAAACCCCAAGATACAGAAGGAAATGATGTAACAATATTTATATGAGTAAAACAAAATGTAATGCTAATAATACAAAAATCAGAAGAACATTTAAATTCTGCTATGAAAAAAACAAAAAGAAAAAAGGGTATAGATTAAGCATGGAAACATGCCAATATGCTCTATTCATATTATCTAGAGTGTGAAGGAGAACGATTCTTTTGTTTCGAATGTTTTGCATCTCAGCACTGAAATGGATTTGTTTACTAGTATTTGTTTGTTCAGTGTCATTTATCGAAAGTGAATATTGAATAAAAGCCACATTTAACATCAGACGACCACATAACAAATTTCAAATCTTTTCTCAATGGTTACACTAATCAAATACCACGGGAAAATGCATGTATAGTCAACCATATTGGGGGACAGAATTTCAAATTAAATTAATACTATCACCAAGAAAAGGTAACGGCTTTATATGGTGAAACACTATTACCCAAATAGGGTAATATCGCAGTAAAATTTTAAAATAAATTTTCCCCGACACAAATAAAGCAAAAAAGCACCACAACTTAATTTATTTGATGGTTTTCCGCCAAGGAAATGCAAAAGGTGGCGTAGCAAATTTCAAGATTTCTTCGAACACTGTATCCTCTGATTTTTAAAAAAAAAATGAAAACACCATCCGACTTCCTCACTGCTATGCTTTCTATTTCTTCCTAAGGGAAATTTAAATAGGAAAAGGAAATTTTGACCAAAAGTCTTATTACTCTCTCATATGTGCCAAAGTAACTGCTAACTTTCGCTTGAAACATATACAAAAGAGCCAATTACGCCAATAATATATTCGATAGTCAGCGTTATCTGTGAGACTATTAAGTCATTCTGCCGCCAGGTTTTATAATCAAGGGAATTCATTAATTAAATTTGATGTTCGTATCAGAACTTCGCATTAACCTAACTATTCTTAGTGTCTCTTGGATCAAAGTGTATCCACATTATTGGATTTGAAATCAATAGGAATTAATCTATAATGTACCACTAATTGTGGAAATGGTGTAAATTAGTGATGATATCCATTAAAACCTGTTTGAAATTTGCTAAGAAATACAGAAAATTATTGGTCATCATTACACAAAAATTCCTATGTTTTGAAATCAATAGGAATTAATCTATAATGTACCACTAATTGTGGAAATGGTGTTAATTAGTGATGATATCCAATGAAACCTGTTTGAAATTTGCTAAGAAATACAGAAAAGTATTGGCGGTCATTACACAAAAATTCCTATGTTGTAAACCTTTTACTTAGCTATTAAGAAGTTCTTAGTCATTCCAGGAAAAAAGAATTACGGAATGAATCAAATAATGTAATTGAGAACATTACAAGTTAAATTGGATTTAATTTTCGTGAAATGAAACGATAAACCTTAAAACCAAGAACCTGAATTGTATAAAATTAGAAAGTAAAACAGTCATATTTAATTTCATTTCACTTTGCCGGGGAAATATTTCGGAAATAATTCGATTTTCAGCCGGAGTTATTTACTTAGACTTATTTATTTGTTAATTATTAATATATTTAACTTTGCCGTTCGCTTAGAAGCAGGTAAACGGATCGGAGCTTTATCTAATGAATTCTATGTTTGACTAAATGGTATCCATGACTGGCAATGAAATTAAACTTAAAAAGGATCTTATCACGGTGATGAAATTTTTCCATTACGTATCGTGTTAGAATTGATAGTAATAGACAATATCCTTCTCGACTAGATTTCTTTTTGCTATTTATTCTCAATTTATACCATCCCTTCTAATCAGGTTAATTTTTCCCACTGTAAATTTACGTTCACATAATTAGATTACATGTTTCTCAATAACTGACAGTCAAAGAATGGCGTGGTGTTCTATTTTTTCTTTAACCAATTTTATTTTTGTTTCTCTTTCTAAGCTATAGTTTATTTTCTCTACTTATGTATGCCAAAACATTCTGATAACGGTTCTTGAAGTCAAATATTTTGAAGTAAATAGAGAAAAAAGAACAAAGACTAATATAACAAAGTTAAAATAAATCTAATACTTTACACGATACTCTCTCCTGAGCTAAAAGAAGGTACATAACAAAGAGGAAACTTCTCTGCAATATTAGAAAAAATCGTTGAATACCAAGACCTTCTAAATCGAAACCAGGAATAAATTATGAACACCATCCAAGAAAATCCTCTTGAGTAAACAAGCCTGACTCAGAGATCGAAAAAATCTTGAATATGAACATTTATTTAGCTGACCTAAGCTTTGCTAAGGGACAATAACATTTGATAAATTTAGAATCGATAGTGAAGCGAAAACTTCACGGAGGTTCAATCATATTCGGATGATGGCGATAGGAAAAACTTCTACTCGTCAATCCAAGCTAAAAAAACTACCAATTTTACACGTCAAAAGAAATTAGTAAACCGATCTAAATCAATCTCAGGCAATAATGAATTGACTATTTATGTTTTATTCGAGGTTATACTCTACAATCAGCAAGCCTGCTGATTGCACTAGTGGAAGGCTAGACTACCTTGATAAAAAATTTGATAAAACTAACATGGAAATCTCAAATAATAAATCATTATGCTGGAACTGACAAGAATACATCTGGTACTCCTACGATTATGAGAAACAAAAATATTACAACCTGAGATAAGAGATGTACTCATAATCACCTTCTTCAAAAAGGAAAACATAAACAGTGGGGGAACTAACGAAGATTAGCCTCCTTTTCTTGGCTAAGAAAATATTTGCAGGGCTCCTAACTTACTGGCTTCTAGGAAAAATCAATGAGATACATCTAGAAATCAAATGCGGATTAAGAGCGAGCCGCGGACTAATTTATGATACTCTCTGCTCTTCAGTTGCAAGAAAAGAGATACGAACAGTACCTGAGTATGTTATTATTTTTATTTTATCTTGAAAACATTAAATACAGTGTCATGCCCAGCAATGTTTGAAGGTCTATAACTCTTTCTAATTCTAGAGGTTACATAAAGCTAAACCACTGCTTTTCTGAAGGTTTCAGAGCATGCTACTTGACACGTATAATGTAATAGATACTCCAAATTTTATCCCGGTGTAGATTTCCATTATCTATTTGAGGGAATCTTTTTACAATTCCTTAAACCTGACATCAAGAACCCACACGAACTTTTGTAAAATCACAGAACTGCAATATGTATAAAAAACTAGAACAACTGCAGCGATAAAAGAGAGCATGTAAGTTTTTATACGTAATTACCTAAACATACAAATGATAAGATATGTCCTGCAATGTAAAAACAAACTAAATATTTTACTAAAATTTCTGAAATATCCATCCCCAACTTAAAAATAAACAATCAGAAACCAAGAAACAGAGAACGTACAATATTTGATCTATCTAAGGGGCATAATATAGGAAAAATAGAACAATTAGACCGAAAATCTTTAGTACAGTCTGACATTCATATATATATCATATGGAAAATTGTTTAAATATGGGTTACAAAACAAAGATATGACAAAAATCACCAAGATTAAATTATACAATGATGTGGGCGTGTTAACTCTGCCCTCCTATGTGAAACTTGAATTAACTACAAACATTCTAAAGAAATTCGTCATATTTTACAAGGGGAAGTTAAGCGCTCTTCTTCCCTTCGTTTGGCGTGATAAATTCAGCAACTGCGCAGTTCTTTAGCAATCAAAAGTAGCAAACAGAGAACCTACAATTATAAAACCTCACCAGTGATGGCAAGGTCGTAGACAGAGAAATAGGGCAAGGATGGAGATAGTTAGGATTCTAAGATAAGGGGAACAATCATAAATAGATAAGAGAAGGTGAAAAGAATAAGCTTCAAAACAAAGGCTCTCGAAGAATACCTCACCACCGACAGCACGTAGTTTAACGTCATAGAAGACATACTGCTGAAGAATGAGAACAAGAAATGTCTGGGTTCTTTAACTTCATACTAAAGAGATACCGCCGCGGCCAAACGTTATAGGACATTACAGAAATTTCAGTAAATTTGATAATTCCAGAGTAGGAAAGGTTTTTCCATATCAATATGAATATAACAGTGAAATAGGGAGGAATAGATAACCTCAACTTATATGTATCAAAATATCAACGAAATACAAAGTTTGTCAGAACAGGTAACAGCAGATGAAGCTCTGTTATCTATTTTGATACTGCAACAGTAGTCAACCATCATATGTATTTCCCATAGCCAATGATAGCACTTTTCCATCGTCATGAGGTCTTAGTGGGTGCGGTCTGCCTTATCACTTAACAAGATAGTATTTATAACTGCTCCTAATGAGAGTCACGCTGCCATCTTCTCGTTATTCATCTTTCTGACAAATTCTACATCACGGAAAAGGAAACGAGTTTGAGATGAATCAAATACGCCGGCTTTGATATCGTTAAAATAAACTACAGGAGAGGCAGAAACTAGGAAGTGAAAGTATTGCCTGTTAGTCCTCACTACTTTCACAATCTGCTTCATCAAGCCAGGATTACGAAATTATTTTCTTTCGACTTACGTTCAGGTGATTAAAAATGTCTGGCATGCCTTTCCCAGAGGTTCGCGGATGCGCCATTCCTTCTGGTTCCAGTCTCTAACTCGATTCTCACACGTGCAGAGATAGCAATAAAAATTAATGAAACTTTCCTCTTGGCATAGCAGGAAGTTAACCATTTCTAGTTCCACACAAATGATCCATAATTGCCATTTTTATGTCGTCATCGGTTTCTCGCTAATGCACGGATTGTTAGACTTCGACTGCAGCAAAATCATTTTCATTATTTAAGAGAAGAAAATCAAGGCTGTTCTCATAAATATTCCCAAATAATCTTTATTTATGGGATTATACGGGGCAACAGCTAACCGTGATAGAAGAACGGGAATATCGGGGCAAAGAACAAATTGCTTGTCTTCTGAAAAAAAGTTCACAAAAATCTGAGCACTTATTCTGAAATGTGAGACTTTTGCAGAACTTTCAAGAAGGTTGTTTTATATAGTTGTAAGCTAATTGCTCTGATTATTTTTGTGGAGAATGCCTAATCACGTGGTATGTCAGTCAACTCCGCTTAAATAAAACACTGACAGCTGATAGCTGTTTCTCATTACATTAGGAGTCTTCAGAATTTAAGACCAATTCTTGAAAATCTTAATGATTTTTATTACTTCAAACTTACTTTGAAGAAGGCGTAAACATTATAAACTGGAACTTCAACTTCCCCAGAATGCGAAGTAGATTGAAATGCAGTGGGATAATTGGGGTGAGAGCTATGGCATTTTTTTCTTGCCGACATCTTTAGTGTTTACCAGACAATAATTGCCTGATAAACACTAAAGATGTTGGTACTTTGCAATAATTGCCTCGGTGATGGTGCTCTTGGTTCTCTCCAGTATCGAAATGTGTCGTAATCTGGGTTACCATGTGATACTAAGAATCTTTTGTGTGCATCTTATATGCAACGACTTTAGAGTATTTACGTGTCTCTTGTACTTCTTCCAGGTTTTAGAGACAAATGGGAGAGATAATAGACAGAGGGCAGTGTAGAGGGTCATCTTAGTGCATAATTTTAAGTCTTTATTTTGATATAATCTTGTATAGAGTTGAGTGAAGGATGTTGCTGCTTGTCAAATGCAATGCTGTATTCCAACATCCAAATGCAGGTGAGTAGAGAGCTAGCTACCAAGATGGAACTTTTGCGAGATTTTCACCGGTTATTTCGGTTTTCTTTATATTTATAACAAGGCCTAATGTGGTATATATAGGGTGATCCCCCGAACCGGGCCCCAACTTTCGATAGGCCTCATTTCTTAATTTTCTGAAAAGATCGAATGAAACTTTGGTCCCAACTTGTATATTATGTTTAAAAACATCACAACAAAACATGAGACTCTTTGGGCTATTCTTTTTTATTCTGAAGCACGTGTTCGAGATGACCTCCATTTAGGTCTGTGCATTTAAAGATGCACAGCATAAAGTTGTCCATGACGTCCTTACAAACTGACCGATTAATGGCTCTGATCTCTTGCCTGATGGCTTTCTTGAGTACTGTGATTGTCCTGGGCCTCCGCGTGTACACTCTGTCTTTAAGACAGCCCCAGAGAAAGGAATGCGGGGGCTAAGGTCTGGGCTGTGAGGTGCTCACTCAAAATTAGACTTGAGACTGATCACACGGCCATCAAAGTTCTCTTTAGGCCAATATCGGGACAGGTTTGAGGTGAGAGAGCTTGCTCCATCTTGCTGCGACCAGAACTTTCACAGCAGTGACGGGAACAGGGTCTATAGCTTCCTCTTGAAGGTTTTGAGGACATACCACACCACTCCTTGGTGACTCTCACTGATGCACCAGATTTCTCGAATAAGAATGGTCTGATTATGCCTCTGGCTGAGATTGCAGTACATAACGTGCACTTAGGGGAGTGTAGAGGCTTGGTAGCTACTTCATTTAGTCTAGAGGCCACCCAGAAAGCATTTGTATTCGAGTTTACCATTCCTTTAAGATGAAAACGAGCTTCATCTGAGGTCCAAAGGAGGTTAGTGAAAGTTAAGGACTCCTGAATCTTCTCCAGTATCTTGACTACCATAGCCCTTCTCTGCTCCTTATCTGAGGCTTTAGGGGTCTGCCTCGTCTGTATTGTGTATGGGTAGGCCTTTACATCCATTACTAGCACTCTCTTGCAAGTCCCATGGGATATACCGAGGGACTGACTATGCTTGCGTACAGAGCGTTTTGGACTCTGCTGAGATGACTCTCTCACGCTCTCAACCAACTCAGATGTACGCTTCCTGGGGCGCCCTGAATGGCTTGGACGGTTGTCAATGGCTGTATTAAGGTTTTCCACTGTGCCACAGTTCTATAAGTGGTCCACCTAGTCCTGAATTCTGCTGTTGCAGGGGGCTTTTTCATATTCCAACTGATGCGTAAAAGTGTCCTGCACTTTCTTAAACAAGCGTGTATTGTAGTATTGTTTGATGCAGTATATTCTTTGTTGGAGCTACTATTGAGCTCTAGTTGCGTTCACAGGCGTTGGTTCTGTCATGTCCACAAAGTAAGGAGAATTAGTGAATGAATGAAGGATATATCACCTAAAAGTTTGCGCAGGCCTCTTTTGGGAGAGTCAACTTGTATATCAGTATCAGTTAAGACATATTGCATGCTTCTGGTGAATTTGTCCCCCCAAAAAATTCATCTGTATAGTGTAGGTCCATATCCTGGACTATTGAGAGCTTGGTTCTTGCCTGAAATTTCCTAATGTTAAAAAGGTTGCCATCCACTTTTGTTAACAATTCCTACACGGACAATACGGTGAAGTAGCGTAATGATGCATCTTAGGTATATGTTAAACAATACTGGGACCATCACACACCCTTGTTTGACCTCAGAGTAAAGAGCCAAAAGGGTTGAATGCAGTCTACCTATTGTCACTTTGGCATGCATACCATCGTGGAACTCTCTTACAATATTTACGAATTTTGATGGGCAGCTAGAAATACGCATAACCTTTAAGAGAGTTTCCCTGTTTAAGGTGTTAAAGGCTTTCGTGAGGTCATTGAAAGCCATAAACAGATCTTTGTTTTGCTCTCTATAATTTTCTTGCAGTTGCTGGGCTAAGAAAATTATCTCAAATGTACTTGGATCCATGCAAAAGCCATATTGCAATTCCGGGAATAGATCTTCTGTGATCAACGATGTTAGTCTCAGCAACATAATTTTAGAAAGAACTTCCCCGGCTATAAAAATTAATGATATACAGCTACTGTTGCCACAAGTGATTTTGCTGCCCTTGTTTTTATATATTTTTATGATATTGACATGTTTTCAGTGTTTGGGCACTTGCTTCTTGTCCCAGGCGTCTAGGATGCATTTGTTAAGGTTATGTTTAAGAAAGTATGTCCCCCCTACTTTAAAATCTCTGCAGACATGTTGTCAGAGCATAGGGATTTGTTGTCTTTGAGTGAATTAATTGCCAGAGCAATTCATTGAAGATAGGAGGAAAATCTATCACGTGTGTTAATGAATGCTCATCTAGTTCAGGTAAGTGGAAGTATCGGTTGAGTTTGCTAGATATGGTAGGTCTTAAAAGTGTTCTTAAAAGTGTTTAAGAAAGTATGTCCCCCCTACTTTAAAATCTCTGCAGACATGTTGTCAGAGCATAGGGATTTGTTGTCTTTGAGTGAATTAATTGCCAGAGCAATTCATTGAAGGTAGGAGGAAAATCCATCACGTGTGTTAATGAATGCTCATCTAGTTCAGGTACGTGGAAGTATCGGTTGAGTTTGCTAGATATGGTAGGTCTTAAAAGTGTTCACCCAATTTTGGGATTATTTGACTTTTACATCAGCTGCTGTTATTGGATTAAATGGACAATTTGGGGGATAAAAGAGTTTTTTACAGCATCGTAGAACTGATGTATATGGTGAGAATCTGCATATGCCTGAATTTCTTGTCCCATTTTGGTCTTTAATGTTCTTTGCACTTCTTTCATTATGTTCTGCTAGTGCATTTCACGGCTTTAGACTTTAGATGTTTTTGAGAGCTTAGTGGTAGGGGTGGTGGTGGTGATGGTGGTGGTGGCTATCCCTTCCCCGTTCCACAAGGGGGGGCGTGGGCCCTTACACCTACTCCAGGTGCCACCCAAGCTTCCCGGACCATCGCTGAAGCAGACCCACCGCCTCCCGGGGTCTCTCCCAGAGATCCAGCGGGCCTAGGTCTGTGTGTATCTAGAGGCAGATAAAGAGATGTGCGGTGTCCAGTATTAGTGTTACTAGTTTGGGGCAGTTTGGTATTGTATAGGTGGTGGAAGATATTTTGTGCATTTATGATATCAAATGTGGTGACTTGTTTGTTCATATATGTGCTAGTGTTCTTTGGATTTACTTTGTGAGTGTTTGTTCTAAGTTGAGTATGGTTGGATGTGGTGCACTTAATATTTTGTTGTGGGTTCTTTGTGTCAAGTATTCTTGTGTGATCTGGGAGTGGATTGTTTTTTTGTTTTCCTTGATTGTGTATTTTGTTGTTGTGTTAGAGTATATGTCTAAGCTGGTGGTGTAGTTGTTGTTGTTATCGAAAATGATCTGTTTTTTGAGTCGGTGATTGGTAGGTTTTCTGGTGATGAGGTGGATGGGGTGATTTCGATTTTGCGTTTTATGTCTGAATTGTGAGACAAGTAGATTTAGGTGATTTTTGATTGGAAGGGTGTTCGTGCACGACGTCGGACTGCAGCCGAGGAAGAAGTAGAGGTTGAAGCCGGGAACACCAAAGCGGAGACGGAAGCAGAAGCCGAGGCTCAAATCAACCAAGACCCTCCTGCCCCCCACAAGGAGAGATTGATATCTTTCTGAGCTTTATGCATATTATTAAGTACAAGAAGGATGGCTTCAGTATTCTCATCGAAACAATCTTTGTGCTTTTTGGTTTGTATCTCAAATGTCTTTTCTGCTAATTCTAAGACCGTAGCACTAAACGCATCGCAGCTGTTTTGTAATGGGATTCTCATATCATTTAAAAATTTCTCCCCACTCAGTTCTAAGGCTATGAAGCTACGAAATTTATTTCTTAAGTTCCTGTTTTTTAACATTGTTGGTGTTAAGTCTCTTTTTATTGAATTTTTGTCGATGCATAGGAAGGCGGATGGGGAATTTTAGAATAGATCTAGCCCCTCATTGCTCGTGATTGAAGGACATCAAGAAGATCTTTTCTCATAACCTTAGTTATGATGTATCAATATTTTAAGCATGAGTTCATCAAGGAACTCTTGTATTTATCATTTTGTTGTAATATAGTGTTGGTGATGGTTATCTGATTTGTATGACAAAGCGTCATCAACCTTAATCCAGTGTCATTCATCTTGACTTCTCCATGACTTTCTATGACAATGCTCAATACATTACTACCTCTGTCAACTCTTGCATTGAAGTCTTTCAGCAGTAATATTTTACTTTTCTTGTTGATTTTGTTAAGGTTTCATCTAGAGTGCAGGAGAAACAGTCTTTGTCTTTTTAGGCGCATTTAGGGTTGGTGCATAAAGTTAAAGATAAAGTTTGCTGATTTTAGTCCTCATATCAAGCTATGTAGCTTCTTAAGCAAAGGTCAGCTAGGGCAAGCCACAACTTCCCACCATGATGCCCAGTCACGGCGGTAACCTCCCAAAGGAAATAGTGTCAGCTTAAAAAGAATCCGGACGGAGATTCAAGCTGCCGAACAAGCGATTGCCGGGCAACCACGCTAACCAGTATACTAGCGTTCTTTTATAGTGTATCCTCTGCCTATTTTACATAAAGTTCTTTCATCCATTAGTCACCTCTATGCGAGTTCTGCTATGTCAATCTTATACCTTTAAAGTTCATGCACAATAAGGTCTTTTCTTCTCTGTGGTCTATGGATTGTTATATGGCAAGCAGGGTTCTGACATTTCAAGTCTCTACGTTAAGATGTATTTGTTTTTTCTTGATATTATGGCTCGTATATGAAATGTTCCGGTAGGAGCAGCTGCATGGAAAAAAGAATAGAGGAACAGACGATGTCTAGACCATATTTTCTAGGTACTTTATCGTTCCAGGGTGAACAGCGTGGCTCCTAAAGATGTCTGCTTAGGACACAGACGTCTGTCGAACGTGCTTACCATTCCAGTCCGAATCTCCATTCACCATAATAGGCCTGTGCCGCCGACTTGAGTGGGTGAAACTAAGAGCACCCAAAACCACCCAATATCTGCTCCTGTCACCCATTGTCCTCGGTCTTTGGACAAGTCAGAAGCCATCTGGAGTACCTGATGGCATGAGGTAGGCTAAGGACGATTACCAGCTGTACAGATTAACCCAAAGGGCTGTGAGGTTAGGTGCAGTTGCTGGTAGGTGCCAAGGCATCTCTACACGCCGATGGGCCGGCACACTGTACCTCTAAGGCCCACTGCTGCTCTGTGATACCCTATTGGTTAACCTGGGGCTGCTATGCAGCCAGGTACCATGTGTGGCCACGGAGAAGCACACACGGAGTCTTGGCGATGGAGTGTCTATGTATTGGCAGGAAAAGGCTTACTCATTCGGCTTCCTCTTTTACTTCTAGTTGAGAATTCTATACAAAATTAAAAAAATTCGTTATCTTTAACTACAATTATTTTTACCAAAATAAATGAATCTTTATCCTATATTAAATTAAAAGACCAATTTAGTCATTCAGTAACTATATAAGAGAAATTACAGACAAATGATCAGTGGGGAAGAAAGACAGATACACCTCTTGTTTTATTATGGTTCGAAGTAGGCAGTTTTTACTGTATCTAATAGTCCATAATCTATTAATATATGAAGTGCACTACATATTCAAATTGACGTATATGTAAATGTAGCATTAGTCTTGTATTTCATCAGTTACTTAAAATATAACTTTTACCATTATTTTTCTGTTGCTTCTTACTACTTAGTTGCCAAGGAGTACTAACCCTAAGGTGCAAAGAAGATTGTTTGTTGAGTAGTGACCAGCAGACAGACTTGTAATTTTCTTTGTAAACTGCATAAAAATAACTTTGATTGTTTTCAATTTTTTCAACAGTTTGAAAAATCTTCCTTTCAATAACACAGATTGATCCTTAATACCAACATTGTCATCTCAATATATTGAATACTGTTCTGGTGATAACCTAAAATATTTGGTTCGCTTGGGAGCCTGTTGAAGTTGTATAAGTGAACTCATTAGTGATAAATTCAATATGTATTTAAAATATGTTTAAAATCATTTTATTATGAATACACACCTATCATAATATTTTATGCCTAAATTATTTTATACGTGAACATACTAAATTTAGCTAATTATCTATCAGAATCAACAAATTTTAAAATTAGCTAAATTCTTTCATTAATAACGTTAACTACGTATACGTATTATTTAATGCTTAATAAATTTGCACAATGTTTAATTACACTAGCCAACAAATTTTAACATAAGGTTCCTGAGTTATGCAACTAGTCTATATGGCTCACTTTGCAATCTTGGATCAAATAATGATATAATTATTACGAGTTTGAGAAGAATGAGACGTTTCAGGGCAAAGGTTTGGAATCGGGACAACCTATTTGGCATTGTGTACGTCATTTTGCAGAGTTATACAAGATATATATTACATATAAAAGAGATAGTACTCACCTTGCTCTTGCTCTTGCGCTTGTACGTGGATATATGATCTCCCCGTTGTAGGAACCAGCAGTAGTCACCCATCCCGTTTTCGTTGAAGCGTCTTTGATACCTGCTTTTCATCATTGCGATATCTCGGTAAAAGATTTTCCCATGTTCGTTACTAATATCACCCATATTAGAGGGTAAGAAATCTAGATGCGAATGCAAGAAATGCATGTTAAGAGACATCCGACACCCCATTCGTTGATAGGCCTTTAGCATGTTATCCACTAGTTCTTAAACGTTTTCAGCCTTATGATTCTCAAAGAAGGTGTACATTACATGAACAAATGAATCCCATGCTGCCAACTCAAGTGGAGTTAGTTTATTTCTGAACTCCTTGACACGTATCAATTCTCTCATCACCGGCCCTACAAAAATGCCAGCTTTAAGTTTTTCTTTGCACTAAATTTATCTTTAAGATAATAGAATCTATTAGAATCATGGGCCATTGCTTTAATAAAATTCGTAATAAGGCCAAATTTAAGATAAAGTGGTGGAAGGTAGATCATCTGTGGATGTACCAAAGGCATGTGTTTCACATTGTATCGGCCAACTATGTTTTCTTCTCTTTTGGGACACCTTTTTACAATATAATGATTCATGGCGTCACGGATGTTTTATAAGCATAAGAAGCACATATTCTTTGTATATCATAGCTGCAGTCCAAGAAGTAAAGTGATTACTTCTAGATCACCACAGATATTCGACTTATGATGCGAGTAATGAACACCTTTCAAAATAAATTTCATTGAATCCTATGTCTCTATCATCCCAACACTAAGTTCGACAGTAACTGAAGTTTTTTTGTTACCATTGTGTAGCAACATACTTGTAGCTTTGAGGCTAGTCGTGCTTGCACTGATAAATAGTCTCTATTCATCAGGTAAATACTCGTTTCTAGTCGATTCATGAGGCCATTAACATCAATGCAAAAACAAGCACCATATTCTATTTCATAGAAGGCAGCTAAGGCCTCATGGCTTTTACGGAAAGTAGATATTTTTGCACCGTCATGTAGAAGATTCTATTGCTGTAGTCTGGAGCCCAACAGATCCGCGTTCTCCTTTGACAATGACAAATCCCTCATCAAATCATTCAATTTTTTGATTTATCACCTGGACTTTCTGTTTCTTAGAATCATCCTAATAAATTTCATCGTCATTGTAATCCTCCTCTTCAGGCGATGAATCATCTTCTTTAACTGCATTAGCTGATAGAGGAACTAGGATTGCCATCTCCATTTTAGTGGGGGTGGTTTTTAGCTGACATACAATTTGCATATACAATTTCTGACTTGTTCTTATTTGGGAATCCCGCAATATTTGTTATACAAAAGTAGCAATCAAAAACATGATTTGTTGGCTCACGCCACACCATTGGTACAGCTAAAGGCATATCTTTCTTATCTAAGTGATCTTAGGTAAGATCAATATACTATAATATGTTCATCTTCAAGATATGATCATGATGTTGATCTGCAAGGTCACGATCTGATCTTGAAGTTTTTGATCTACCCCATGTCTGGTCCTATGTCATGTTTTCAATCGCTTATAATATAAGCGATCTTACCGGTTAAAGTTTGTTTTCGCCTTGCAAGAAATGGGATGACGGTTCACTGAAGCAGATTTTTCTTTACCGTAGATATACTTTGTCGTGTAAACGGATGAGCAAAAATAGATATAATATATGTATGTCCGCTGGTCCGTTTACACGACAAAGTTAATCTACGGTTAAGAAGTGTCTGCTTCAGTAACGCGTCCTCACATTTCTTGGCAGGTGAAAACAAGTTTAACTAATAAAATTACAGATATTTGCTACGTATGCGAGATTGCCGCAGTATGAAAGATACTAATCTAATTACCCTCAGAACAGTTTTTTTATTCCTTTTCTTGTCTATTAGAGTAACCCCAAGCTTCAACATGCATCTCCTATCTTGAGATATAAGCATAAGAGCCATTACTTATGTCGTGAAACCTGCTATCAGGAGT
Organism: Ceratothoa steindachneri; assembly: GCA_963969495.1. Lineage (NCBI taxonomy): Eukaryota > Metazoa > Arthropoda > Malacostraca > Isopoda > Cymothoidae > Ceratothoa > Ceratothoa steindachneri. The sequence goes on along the minus strand of OZ018330.1, from coordinate 139,743,371 downwards.
AAATGGCCAAAATTGCCCAATTGACTCCAAGATAACTGCTTAAACCATGGTAAACAGGTAGTTAATAGAAATACTTGGCTCCTATTTCCTTCTCGTTCTATTGACTCCAGGATCTTTTTTAATATTTCCTTCTACATATATAATTACATAACCTTATGGATTCTCCCTCCAATAAAAATAGTTTTCAACTTGGTGCTTATCAGAAATGGTCTCATCCTTCCTCTTCTTAATATGTATATTAAGTGACGTTTATTTTAGCGAATAGCCTTCTTTAAAGTCGTCAATTATTTCGTTATTCTACTCTCCATTCTGTCACAAAACTTATTATCCTCCACCACTTATCATACATCCCGAAATCCCTGAAATGAGAAACCAGAATCTAAATTACCTTTACTTAACTAAGAAAGCTCATTGAGCAAAGTTTCCATTCCACCGAATTCTTCGATGCTTTATCCAAAGTCAAGAATTTGGATCCTATATCATTTTTCACCCACGTGAGTTCTTTAATTTCGTCCGAGTCAATTCAGCAGTGTCGATGTATACCTGTATAGACTATCTCAGCGGTCAGAGTCGTATGTACACAAGCACGGGCAGAAAGATGGCCACAGGCCGCTTGAGATAGTTAGAGGTGATTAATACAGATGTGATTTACGGTTGACCTGGTTTGTTGACTAATGGCTTTCCAAGTTGCAGTTCAAAGGATATATAAAGACAACACCCCAAAATATAATTTTACTATATATAATAAAAGGGGGAAATATATATATATATATATATATATATATATATATATATATATATATATATATACAAAATGGGGAACAAATTACTTATGGTAGTTAAATGAATTAAATGAAGATTAACGAGGTGATCTGGGAAAGACCATACAAGATCGCTTCACCTTCGAGTACGGGCGAGTTGGATGGGGATGGAAGACAACGGCGCTGGTCTTCAAGAAGATACTTCAGGGAGTCCTCACGAGAAGGACTCGAAGATTGGGTTGTAATTAAAGGATCTTGGGTCCGAACACCGACTTTTGACCATTTGACGCTTCCACTACCTTATTTCCTTTTAGCTTTTTCTTCACCATACACGTTGCGGTGACCTCCCGGGAGAGCGATTCCTTGGATGCCGTCAATACCTTCAACAGCCAAACTTGTACTATTGCCAAGACCTGAGCTCTCTAAACCTAAACTAAAATCGCTTAGCAAGGCTCATGAATCTCAAAATCTCAACATTCTCGATACCTTAAAAGGTTTAAAACTGCCATACTCATTTATAAATATACCTTTTACTTAATCAAGAGGCAACTCTCAAGCTTCTCTTACACATGATACACTAATCAAATCTTTGGATCCAACGAACCCCTCTAGAGTATCTCCATTTCAAATAGAGATCGTTGGGGTAATTTTATTATATGATATCTTTTTGGAGATTGCAGTTTTCACCTAAAATATGATCAGTTTTGTGACTTATTACCATATGCGATGAAACGCGCGCCCCCAAAGAACTTACAGCGCTGCCGACATAATATGAAGCTGAGTAGCATCACCGACATAAGAATTGGTGTACGATACCAATGCATGAATATAATGGGACACGGTCTTTTAGGTAGGAATAGCTTTGAATAGTTTTAGAGGAAAGAAATTACATTTAATTCGTAAAAATATTGTCTACAATTCTTTGAGAATTTACCTTTACAAAATGTATTTATAGTACATATTTTAGGAAATATGAAATATTGGATTATGGCCGAGAAGCAGATATTCTTTCAGTTCCAGGTAAAATAAATATCGGATAAATATTTTTCATTAGGTATAAAAAGTGTAAGTTAACTATTATTATTGAAATATTTTTTATTTTATTCAATTCTTTGTGAATTAAAAATAAGTAGAAGAAATATGGTATCCTCTGTATCACAAGTTTATATTTCATGTCCAAGGAGCTAAATAAATTATGCTTTAGTCCTGTAAATGTAGGTTTTCTACAATGTTTAGTGCCAAACGAGTTCTCAGGCTTGCAAATAACTATATCTCAAGACTGAGAACTCATAGCTCCTCACTTCTGCTTGCAACTCAAATAAGGAGTCCGTTAGTAGATGAGAAAGACCAGCCCTAATTTCAGCATTGATATGGCACAAATCTGTAGCCAGTAGTTGGGCATACCAGGAAGCTATTTTGGCACTTGTACAGCCGATTTTAAAGCCCCACATATGGCAAACGAATGTTGATCCTCAGATTAGACAAACATGATTTATCTTTTATAGTCTAACTTAACCCTCACTCAAATCTTCTTCGTTAATTAAACAAATATTGAGGCCATTTTCAACCTTGCCTGTACTCTACCAAGTTCTGATAGGTACATAGTTTAGTTTATACCTGTTTGATCAAGAAGAATATAGCCTTTATAGATTTCGCTTCTTTCGTACCTAGTATGTTAACCAAGTTACCAACCCTTGATTACTACTTTACCCCCCCCCTCGCCGTCTATATTCTCTTCTTCTTAACCAAAATCTAAAACCTTCCTCAACCTTAACTGAAACTGAATGAAGTAAACCACATGAAAATTACACCCTCACACATAGTTGTTCACGAACACACTCTATATTTACTGCCTATGAAGATTCATGTAATGAGATTTAATGCTGTCCAAATATATGACAAATTGTTTATGCCAATTTGTTCTAAGCCGTCCCAAATTACTCAAAAAAGATGGACGCTTCCTCTTATCTTAATTTAAAACTATTCTAACAAAATATATATTACGCAATAAGGTAACTCATTTGAGTGCTAAAGAAGTATTAAGATTCAGTAATGGATGGCTCCCTTTAGGCGTTTTGTGAGACGCTATAAATCACAATTCTAGCTATACACCTGGCACATCGCGTAATCTCCCTTACAAAGTTGAAGATTGCAACTAGCTCATCAATGAAGACAGACACGGAGACACGGTTTGTGCTCCAGGATGGAGTCCTGAGCAGAACCAGAACCGCAACCCTCGAGATAGATGGATTGGAGCTAACCACGGATATTTTTTTTCCATTCAGAATCAAATATCTGCAGCTGTAAATATTTTGATCTCTAGAGCTTTTGGGTCGCTAATGTTTAGCAGTAAAATTTTGCACTCACTAATCTTAACCTGGCAACATAGGGGTCGCTAAAATTTACCTTACTTAATTTCAATTATTACAAATTTAGAATAGGTTAGGTTAAATTCACTAATCTAACCTAATTTAATTGGTGTGTAGACTCAAGCTATTGAATGACACTGGTTCAAGAAAAATCTTAAAATAAAAAAAAAATATTAGTGCAAAAGCGATTTGCTCAAATGCTACGAACAAAGTGTTTTATGGCGCAATAAGAATAATTTTAGTTCGTTTAAAATACTGATAAATTGAGACGACGATAGCGCCGTCATATTCAGGGTTTTAGAGACTTCTAATCAATAAAGCTATAGAAGCATTGTTATTTAGCTCTTAAATTACACAGAAATAACCGAATTTTTGCCCCACCATAATCTCTATTGCAGCAAATAGTCTATTTATCTGGCTTGTTTGTTTAATTTCCACCAAAATTAGAACTTCCATTAATTTTATTTTATGAACTTCTTGTAAATGCTTCTTGATTATGTTCTAATCGGTCATCGTCAATATCTTCCTTTTGGGGTGTTTTTTTTTTTTTCTCTCTTTAATTTTATTTTAAAGTAGCCTAGAACTAGGCCAGTTTTAATACGGCGACTAATGCCCAAGTAGGCAGTCGCCAGATGAGCTCTTAAAAAAAAAAAAAATCATCGTCAATATATTATGTAACTTCTATGCAAAATATCATTCCTTTTTTTGACCATTTAAAGTTATTATACCGTTGGAAATAGGTACAATGTACATTTCCATTTATATTTTTTCACATCGTTCTTTTATCAATACGTTGTATTATCCATACTCTTGATCATACATACTCACACAAAAACCAGATGAATGTGAAATCTGTTTACTTTACATGCACACAAATCCATAATTGAGGGGGAAGTAACATAAAATCCACCAGCTTTGATAACCGTTCTTCATAAACAAGGAATAATAATAAAACCTAACACTAAGAGCAAACTAATTTAGGCAATAACTTTCATTTAACAGGATGCCTACGGTATTCAAGACCACAAGTTTGGAAAGCCATACATGATTCAAACTGATTCATCTCTTAATTTCGTACCATTTATTTCAGCCCAAAGATTTACCAAGCAATAAATCCCCAAGTTTTCTTTTCTGTTCTCTTTAACACAAACATACCAGCTACTAATCTCAGCTGCCAAATGAATGACACGCTTCCTTTGGCGCCTTAACTGCAAATGATGGTAATTAAGTGAATGTTATCCTCTTAAACGGGGCATTTTTTTCATATATAAGGTAAGAAAAGAGCTACTGGATTCTTAAGTTTCATGTCTCATCACAAAACAGGAGAAATAATCATCCTTAGTGTTTCCACGTCTCTAGACGGCCAAGTTCTTTAAGTAGATCCAAAACGTCTTTAATTGCGAACTGGGACTGTCAAGAGTAATTAAGAGTCTCTGCTTCCTCCCATGCAGCTCGCATAACCTACGACTTGCTGCTTGAATGTGTTCACGAGGATATGACTTCAGAAATTTGGCAACTTAGCATTAATCCACCGGAGTAGACATTCCTGGACGTCATTGAGAGACAGACCAATTAAATTTGCCGCTAAATTTCCTGAAATTATAATTTTCTCTCAATGATGCACCTTGTATTCTGACATAATATATTTTCAGCTACTCTCCGTAACCTGAATTACATTTGTGTTTCATGGTTAAACGCCATATGGAAGAGACATGTGATCTTAGGCGTGTGTGCGTACATGGATAGAAGAGGATAACTTAAAACTTTTAAAAAATATAATACATTCATGAATCTTAAATCTTTTGAAGCGAAGTATCATCATTTTCAATGAAATCTATTTCTTATAAAAAAAGAATCTGATTTTTTTTTCCTCTAGAACCAAAGAGCAGTAGAAAGAATGAGTAAAACGTTATATGTATTTTATTACATTCTACAATAGAATATAATCACGAAATTGGATAACACTCTTTTAAAAATTACGGAGAAATGTTTAAAATAATTAAAGATTAAACTTCCTGATAGTCTAATTGGACATAAGAACCATGAATTTACCTTCTTAGATTTTCAGGCAACTATGATATAAATCAGTAGCGGATATTCAAATTTTAAGATTCTACATTAAATTTTTCTTTGCCCCAGGAACCCGTGAATTTCAGAACCCATAGGAGCCAAAAGGTTTCCCCCTGGCCGATACCCACGCACGGGAAGGGGGGTATGAAGTATGTCATCTTGAGAAACATGAATCTGGAAAGAAAAACTCATAATCGTAGGGGATATGTCGCCAGGTCGGGCTGGTCCCAGGTTACTTGGGAAATAATTAGGGTCTCTCTCCATAAAGCTTTTTTGAGCAGTTGTTCATTTTTATAACTTTACTATGGCTGTACATAAGCAGGCTATATTAAGTTGTTTCTGCTTAAGTGATCAAATTAAGTTGCAAATAACTGCATGAAATGTCACGGAGATTAAGATTTTTAAATGCTGAGGATAGATGGACTAGTTAATTTGATTCTTTTGCATAAAAACTAAGATGGGAAATTTTATGAAATCCTTTACAGCAAACTAGGCGTTGGGTTCTTGCGCCTAGTCTTATACACTTTAACCTATGTTAAACACTATTCAACAGAAAAAGATTTATACTTAATTCTGTAAGAAAAAAGCAACTACAACGCTCAGGCTGTAGGAAAAGAGGTACAGCTTCCCTCGCGCATTGAAGACAACGAGTTATCTAGTGCAAGCAGCCTGAACCAAGTATGGGGCAACATACACTCTAAACGATCAAATATGAAATAGAATTAGTTCAGCGATTCACAAATTTTAAATAAGTTATAAAAATTAACAACAATTTACTAGTATTGACTATTAACACGCCATTAGGTCATTTTCAATGAGACAGATACGGTCAAAAAAGCAAAATAGATTTTCTTATTAGCATTTAGGCTCATGATAATATGAAAGAAGGTCAAGAAGGGGGAATAGAATTGTACTCTCTTGCTTCAGATGTTTTGCCTTAGTGAGTCAAACATCTAAAGACTCTCACAACATAATATAAAAGGAATATCTCAATACAGTGAGAAGGAGAAATCATAGAAAATGGCAAGAAAGTGTTCAAACGTTTTTAAACTGCGGAAAGAGCCATTGGACGATGGATATGTCTTTCATAAACAAGAGGAAAATTATATAAAGAGAAAAGGCACAATCTGGCAATTAAATATGAAAAGAGGGCTGAGAAACACTTAAGCTAAAACAGCTAAAGTGACCGGAGAACAATGATATCACACTAAGAAAGTGATTCGATTCTTCTTCACTCGAGAACACTGAGCTTTTGTATAAGATAACCGACCGCCAACCATAACCCGCATCAAGTTGTGATCCCAATAAGAAAGGGAGCTTGTATTATTATTTGCTTCAGTCCTTCACAAAAAATGATAGTGTTAAGCCAAGGCACTCGTTCCGCCCACCCTAAAATTTTCTATAATTTATATATATAATCATATGATCAAGAAAGGTACGAGGGGCGGTCAATAAGCTTAGGTAATCGGTAGGGCAAAATAGAGGAAATGGGATGGCTGTTTGTGGGGGTGTTAGGAGAAGTTATGACAGGTCAGGGCCAGCAGCCGCACGCTCCTGCCTCCTCTATTTAAGAAGCAGTAGCTGATCGCAGATCATTCAGTCACAAATTTTTCAACAATGGAGAAGGTTGAGCACCGCGCAGTGATCAAATTTTTGACCAAGAATGCAAAAGAGATCCATAAACGCATGGTTGCAGTGTACACCGACACATCCCCTTCCTATGAAACCATTACTAGCAGGAATAGGGAGTTCCGCCATGGTCTTGAGTCCCTTAAAGATGACCCCCGTCCAGGATACCCGTCAGACGTGACCAACGAGAACAATGTGGCCCGTGTGGAGAGGAGAGTGCTCGAAAATCGACGGGTGAAGGCGGAAGAAATCGAGCGACAACTTGGAACATCACATAGAAGTGTTATCAACATCATCCACAACAATTTGGCCATGGCCAAGGTCTCTACTCTGACCGTTGGGTCCCTAGAAACCTCACGCCCCATGATTGACTTCAATGTCATCAAAGTCTACAAGGCCAGAGTTGCACAAGCGGCCCTGCGCGAGTGCGGATTCAAGGAGCTCAATAATCCCCTCTACACTCCAGATCTGGCCCCTAGCAACTACTTTTTATTTTGCCAGCTCAAGGCTACACTGCGTGGACGCCGGTTTGGGGACGATTGAGATGTCCAGTTCACCGCCCAGGAGTGTATTCAACAGCAGTCGGGAAGTTTCTGGTTGTCGGGAATTTGAAGCCTCGGGGACAAATGGCGCAAGTGCATTGAAGTCGAGAGTAGTTTATTGAGGAATAATAAAACACTTTCCCTCATACCTCGTTTCCTTATATCTGAATTGCAAAACTTATTGACCGCCCTTAGTATACTCGAGCTCAGTGGAGATAGTAAAACCCCAAAATAGGTATTTTACTAGAATACATTGTTAGTTTCTAATGTGTGAGGGTACTAATTTTTTACTTTCCATTTCTGTCTTTAAATAGTATATCAGCTAAGCTTTCATACATACTGGATTCACATTTTCCTTTACACTCCAACTGAGGAAGAAAAGAATATTAATCCATTTAGGATTAATAATGATCTGACGAAGTAATTGAAGTATTAGGTAGAACATGAAAAGCTTTAGGATATTGATTATGATGGTGACATTATTCTTGACTCTGAAGATATAAGGAATGATATAGAGAGTAGTGACCCCAAGACAAACAAAGCAGGGTGTTTTACTCTTGTTGCTACTCCTGCGTGCTGTGGACCATGAAGCTGAGATGAAGATGAGGAACTTCTTCTTATGTTTCCAACGAAAACATTGAAAAATACTTTAGGAATTGTATGGCATACAATGATGCAATTCTATGGAGCATTAGGGAACATTATTCATCCATTCAAGCCCAGTCCCAACTCAACGGCTGCTCAGGCCACTCTTTGAGCAGTAATACGTGCTTCTTTTTGTTATTTGATGATATCATAAATGAAATAGTGAAAAAGACCAATCGGAAGATAAATAATGTAACCATCAAATACAAGAAGAAAGCTTGTATAATGCGGGAAATAACAACAGCAGTAATAAGTTACTTACAAGGTGTGTGGGTGATTAATGAAGACATGGATGACAGGTACGATTACATAGAGGAATCATGGTGCCTTTTATAGAGTGCTTAATTCTTCAGGGCAAGTGTAAAGGAGATATGATTGCCATTCTTTTTCAGCCGCTTTTGATTCGTTAACGCAATCACAAGGTAAAATATGGACGCTGAAGAAAAATTAAGAGTTAGTGAGAGAAGTTTATTGGCTACTGTGAGAATCACTACACGCCAAGGAAATTCTCAATTTAAACGAAGAGTTGCTGGAATTCAGAAGTGAATGTCCCGATAGAATGTATACGGTTAGACAAGATAATATGAACACTTGAATGAAACTCTATAATTGTTCGACGGGCGGATCAGGTAGTCCAGATAATATGCTTTGCGGTTCTCCTTACATATACATAGAAAAAATGTAAATCATAATACATCCATAATGGTTTTTCGTAAACATCATTACATTCAGGAGGTTCAAACATTACCAATAATGGTCTAGTTACTGATAACAAATATCTAAATATTCTTAACTAGCAAAGATACCCGGCATTGTCCGGGCATAAAAAACTATCTTAAAAAAAATTAAAATCTATGCTTGAGTTAAATTACGCAATTAAAAGTAGGTAGGTATAAAATATTTCGTTTATTTTAATGGTGAGTAATGGAGTAGTTTATCCTCAAAGACTAGCAAGGAACTAATTTCCGATTATTTTAGTGCGGCAGGCGAGCAAGCATGTGGGTGGGCAGGCAAACGTAAGTAGGAGAGTGGCAGTCACAGAATTTAGCGCGCCTCACGCAGATGGGCGCGAGTTTTAACAAAATATCTAGATTATTCGAGACTCGGGCATGCGTTTTTTTAAACATTGCAGTCGCATAATTGGTCTGGCAAGCCTTATTTTTTCCACGGGTAATGTTGATTTTTAATTGCAACTCGCGATTACTTGACCGCCCAAACCTAGAAAGAGTTAAATTTTAACTTACTATAACTTGGCCAGGTGGCACTCACCTTAGCCAAATCTGAGAAGCTTATGTTATTCGCCGGATACAATTACCCCTAATGCTGACCTTTGTTGGCCTTAAAGTTCACTCTAAGTGGATTTCTATAGCGGTCATATATATATTTATATATACATACATACAAACAGACTTTCTGAAATATAAATTAGCTAACGAAGTTCTTACTATGACTAGGAAACTATTTTCAGACACCGTCCATACATAGCCCAATAGTTTCACTTTTAGTTTGAGGAGAATCGGAAGGCAATCCAACATCTTCCCCAGCCAGAACAAAGGGTTTCAAGATTTCCACCTGTATCCTTACTAAAGCAATTGGAAGACGTTTTGATGAAAAACGGGACGACAGCATTCCACTAAAATACTTGTGGTGTATTTTTAGGACCGAGACACCATTTCTTTCACAATTTGGAGTTGGATTCCGTTACCAGACCTTTCGGAATTTCAGACTTCCATGAATATTTGCTGTCTGAGGTTCCGGAGATACAGTTATTATCGAAATAGTGTGGTTCTCATTGTTATTATGTTCTCATTTTATCTTTGCTACAGTAGTTTTATGTTGTTTGGACACAATCCATGTTAGTGTTCCACGACACCTGTCATTTAACGTTGGTTTTCGCCCATTGTTTTTCTTTGTAGATGAGGTTTTACCATGTTTTATGCATGCTGCCATAACCGTGGAAAATGATGATTGTTAAATTAAACAGTTCAGATTTTTCAGTAAAAGACTCTTTCGCTAATCGAGTTCAACGATTTAATCTCATTGGAAGTCTGATAGTTCACGCACTCTTCTCTCCGCCAGCCGTGACCATTACTGACAACAAGGATCAAAGAGTCAAAGTCGAGAGAAATTGAAATCATAGCAATCCTATGTAGTCCTTTTTACCAAGTTACTCTTTACAAAGAACATGACGCAAAAACGAAGAATGTCCTACTGATGTCGTCGAGGTACGCTCAGCGGCGTTTAATCTAATTTGTAAACTAGACAGTATTCAGTTTTATAATGAGACAAAAGATGGAGTCGACATGTTTTGCCCATTGTGTCCTACGTACGGCTACAGCAAGAGAAAAAAACAAAACAAAACATGACCGCTTTGTTTCTTTTTAAGAAATATAGATACAGATGTTATAATTTTTTCGCTTATCCACAAGATCAACGTTCGCCAGGTAGAAGACATCTAGGTAAAGAAGAAAAGAAAAGTACTGGTGGTAGCCTTAAGGCTGATCAATCTGTCAGCTGCAAGTACCTAAAAAAACAAATTTAGCACAAGAGTGTCACAAATAAAGTGGCCTTGCTCACGCTCTGCCATGCGTGATATTTTAGGGCCATCAGCAGCAAAAATGGCAGAGCATAGGATTAATTTCTCCAAGTGTCATTCGAAGGCTGACATGAAAATCTGAACAAATACCGCGATATTAATACTGGTTTTTGAAAGGTAGAGGGATCGCTATAGTTTTAGCAGTACTTTTCAAAACTTTAGCCATAACCGAACATAAGAGCCACTACGGTTATATATCACTGATAGACTTGGAAAAGGCGTTCGACAAAGTTCTGGTGGGCTAGCAATAAATTCCATCAAGGCACTTATTCTTCAAGCTCAAATTCCTAAATGTATCTGTTTACATCGTAATTGAATGACACAACGAACCTTAATCTGAGATTAGTCTAGGCGGCTGTTTGAATATAATCTTGTACAACATCACAACCTGAGAATAACAGCATCAATAAATAAAAAAGTTACTTATATTAAACTCGTTGCGATATAACCCAGTTAATTACGTCACACTACAAACACTTCAACTATTGCGAGAATATTTGAGACGGAAACAAAAAATATAACTAATACGAATATCAGTGGAAAATAAGAATCAATTTAAGAAATTCAAACATGTCCCTCTAATCAATTTCATAGTTATAAAACGATAGTAATGAATTTGTACCTCACATTAACGCCATGCATTTACAAAAGAGGACATATACATGAGAATTGCAATAGCCAGTGTTAAACCAGCGAAGCTTTAACACCTACATCGTTTTAGGAAAGAATAAAACGCTCTGTGATTCAATAATTATATCTACGTATTGTATCCAGCAGAGTGGGGACGTGTTTACGGAGCTTTCAATTTAGGGCATTAACCCTAATAGGACAGAAACGGTCACATTATTATCAGTTGAAAAGAGACCAGTAATTAGGGCAAATATTTACCGTCCTCCAAAGGCAGACAAAGAGCGAAGTGAATTCAGCTAAATGCAGGTACGAAAATAGATTAGCGGAAAGGTCACGTGATAATCCGAAAGAATTCTATAGGTAATATAGAACCAAAAACATTGATTCAGTTCAAATGCTAAACAGACCGACCGATTAGTTCAAAACGATCTCGAAAAGGCGACTATCTTGAATAATTATTTTGCTTCAGTTTTTAACAAGAATATTCGAATTTAAACGAGGAAAGACTAGAAACCTTCATAAATAACAGCCGTAAAATTAATGACATAATATAATAGTTACAGCAGATGACGTTAAAAATGCAATTAATAAATTAAGTTTTGATAAAGCTAGCGAGCGGGATTGACGAAATGTATGCGCAAAGTATTGAGGAAATTAAGAACAAAATTTCACCTTTACTCGTTTTTCAATTTAATTACTTTCTGGGGGCAAATTTTGTTCCCAAGGATTGGAAACTGGCCAAAAATGTTCCCATATTCCAAAAAGGTAGACGCGAGGGGAAGGAAAATTATCGACGATTAAGCTTAACTTCACCTATATGTAAAATAATGAAGTCAATTATTGATTTAAAACGACTCAATCATTCGAAGAGAAATCAATTTTTAGTAAATATCCAACATAGCTTCAGAAAGAGAAGTCTTGCGTACTTAGTCTCATTACATTTAATGAGCATGTAGAAAAATCTGTTGATTCAGGTTCTAGCTATAGTGTGATATATTTATACTTTTCTAAACACTTGATAAACTTTCGTTCCAGAGCCTTCTTCCAAAGTTAAAAGCTACTCACATACACGTGAAAACGATAACTTAGATTGGAAATCAGTTGACGGACCGTAAGAAAATGGTAATTTTAAATACGGTAATATCTGATTGGCTGCCGATAACTAATAAAGTTCCTCAAGGTTCCGCTTTAGAACTTCAACTCGTTATAAATTCGTAAGCACCTTAAGTTCTGGAATGAATTGCCAAGTAAATTTATTTGCTGACAATGCTAAACCTGGGCAGATAATAAAGAATATGGAAGACTCAAACTCTTTACATAATTACCTGAATGTTAATTAAAGGGTATAAAGAATCTGGTATGGAACTTACCGCCGTGAAATGCGGCGTTTTACACTTCGGAAAAATAATCCTAAATATAAATACTATACCCAAGATACCGAGATTATAGAAGTAAAAGACCAGGTCGATCTAGGAGTTAAAATAGATAATAAATTGAATTTCCCTAGTCAATGCGTTGCAATTAGAATAAAGCAACAAGAGCCAGATAATTTTGGAGGCAATTCGTCTCAACGAGTAATTCAGACACCATGTTAAAACTATACATGTCATTAGTCAGACTAATATTAGATCATGCTTCTCCCTTCTGGTCTCCAATATTATTTAGAGAGGTGGATATAACAAAATAGGTACAACGTCACTCTACGAAAATGATAAGGGGAATACAACATCTTAGCATCAATGATAGGCTAAAAAAAACTTATTTAATTTTCCCTCAAGCACAGAAAGAATGGAGAGAACAAATAGATACATAAAAATAATTAATGAATATGCTCGATACTGCAGAAAACCTTTTTAATTTGACAGGCGGAACAGCGACGCGAGGACACGAACAAAAGATGAAGAGGTGGTAATTCAAAATGTTAACAAGAAAGTTTGCTTTTAGCAACTGCATCGTTTAAGTTTTAAACAATCTACCACAGAAAGTAATCAGCTCTCCAAACACAGAAAGAATGAAGTAAAAACTCGATAAATTGATAAGAGAAAATTAAGTTAAAATATCTTACATTATTAGAAGGGGTTCCACCCGAATTTGCCTTATTTTAAATACGGTCTACAATGTATGAGCTTTTATGGCCTCTGTAGATGCCGAGAAATTGTTGTTGTTTTTTATTTTAGAGGTAACGCCAAGAAATATTTCATCGTAAATCATGTGTAAATCATTTAACACAAAAGTGCATAAGCAATCAAATCTAATTTTGAGGAAGCTTGACAGAATGCTTACCGAAAAAGAGAAAAGAAATAGTGAACTACATTTAAGTTATAGAAACTTCGACGAGGCAACTTTTGCAGGAGTAGGCTACCAATATATATTGACACATTGAGTCTTCTCGCTTGTTCTCTCTCTGATATTCTTGGTAAAACAGAAAAAATGTAAATGATAACAGGTAGGATCATAATACCTTTGTAATATCTGTGGCGCCAATATCATAATATTCAGTTGTTTCAGTCATTCCTATCAATGGTCGAGGTACTGCTAACAAGTATCTAAATATTCTTAACTAGCATAGATTTCCCGCATTTTCTGGGCATAAAAAACTATGTTGAATATATTAAATTCACCAGAATGCTTCCCGAAAAAGAGAAAAGAAAATGTAGTTATAAAAACTTCAACGAGGCAACTTTTGCAGGAGTAGGCTACCAATATATAATGACAAATTGAGTCTTCTGGCTTGTTCGCTCTCTGCTATCCTTAGTAAAACAGCCATTCTCACTCAGTACTTCAGGATACTCGCTCTTCTTACGAACGCTCTCCCAAAAGGCGCAAAAGGATGAGAAAAAAATATTCATATGCGCTTTCATCTTCCATTTGAGCATGGTTGTATTTCAAAGCGGAGCTATTTTTCCCTTCTACTATCGTTATCTCTTTTATTACTGTTCATATTCAAATTATTTTTTGTGACCTGATAACTTCCATTGACGTCGAAAACTATAGCAAGAGATACATAAATTCGTAGCTACTTGTGAGAGTGCAAGTCTGGAGAAGCGGGACGCCGAGGCCCAAAGAGAAAATAAAGTTAGGAGCCACAATGCAGATCACCAAGGTCGTCTCCTCATGAGCTGTAGAGAAGCATCCGATGGTCGTTTGCGAATATTTAATCCACCAGCGATTTGTTTTATTTCCATTTTGCAGTCCCTCTGTAAGCGAAAGGAGGCCGCCGAAATCTTAGGATAAAAGTCACCGTTAGGCAGCTCTGTGGAAGCGAATAAGAAAGAAATTCTCTTACTATTGGACAGAAGAGGGAGAAAGGCTTGCCCTCCAGAAAATAATTGCACGGGTCCATAGAAAATCACAGGGGAAGCTAACTCCTCGCTAGGGATTGAGCAGCCTGAAGGGGCTTCAGAAATTGTCGAGAGAAAACCACTTTACCATTAGAGGGGGGAGAAAGGTGACACCCCTCCCCTAGTTATGGTAATTTTATGATAGTAATCGTCCACCTCTGACACACTAGAGAACAGGTTTTTAATATCTTGCCCGTAATCTAAAAATTTGCGGCTTATCAACGCAAACGAAATTCCTGAATATTGTGACCTAAAAGGAAAAAGAAGGACTCGTCAATCCTGACTGATCATTTGCAACCTACTGGCCTTAAACGGCATTGTTGCTAAACGTTTCAAAGCCTCTGTTTTGACACAGATGATGAAGGAGATCAGGTTCTAGAAGCTAGAGAAAATTTGGAGTAGGTACTCTTAGAAAAAGCTGCATAGAGACACAGGGCTAACGCACCAGCCTCCCCAGGCCCTGTCAAAAAATTCAAGACTTCTATGTGAGTTAGGCATACCCTATGGGCACTCGGATCTATGGAACCCCGCGCTCATCCATGTATCATCTGTAACAGCTTACACAGGAAGCTCCTTGTTGCTCAAAATTGAGTAGGGAAAGAACTGATAGGAAAGTGGTAAATATAGTCAAGAATGAACAGTGGGGCATTGATGGTGCACTGCTGCTAGCAATGTGGCCAGAAAGCAATGGAATAGTATGATTAACTGCGGCCTTACGCCGGGAAGACGTGCCGCTGCTTCAGGTACCAGGTAGAGCAGTGTACAAATGGTACCCTCAGCCTGAGGAAAGGAAACGGGACAACGTATATCTCATAAAAGCCCGATATATTGAACTTTAAACAGAATTTTAAAACTCGATCAAGACTACCGATCAAAACATTACTTGACCTAATTTAGGCAAAGTGAAAATAAATAATGATGACTTAATATAAAAAATTCCTCAGAAACGAGACAAAGTTTATAACTGAACTTGCCTACTGGAGGCTTAGCTATAAACATCACTTTAACATTTTTTAAGAGTCGGAGGGAAAGTAGCATACAGATAAGCAGGCATTAATGATGTCGAGAATACCTTCCCAAACGCACGTAAGTGATTTGCAGAAGTTAATCTTTATTATCCCTGACAGACCTTAAGCTTTTTTTAAGGAATGGAGCGCGCTTTCCAGTTCTAAAAGAGTAACTGGTGATTCGGAAGCGTCTTCTTGATGTTTGCATTAAGCTAGACTATTACTTGATATTCAAAATCAACATTAAAGTCTTCATTTTCCTCTTAGCTAATTCTGAACATCTGTTCAGAGGGTTTTCTGAAAATCGTCTCTATTTCATTCTCTTCTTATTTTATTTTTCCATTGGTGTCTCTTAGTTCCAACTTTTTTTATTCCATGGCATACTTTCCTTTTTCTAATCTTTACCTATAATTACTTAGAGGTTACTTTGCTATCTAGTTCTTCGATAGCTTCGTTCCATTTTTCTTCTTGCTGTTCGTAAATTAGTATTTTTAGTTCTTTAACCCTTGTAAGGTATATTGTTTCACAGGAAGTTCTCAAAAAGATGCTGATTGGATATATCTCTTTCAGATCACGGTGGGGACTTTTCATATATTTGATCCCTTTCTATGCAGAAACTGTTTTGTATGCGGTTTTGGGAATAAATTCTCTGTCTGCCTCAATTATTTGGTCCTCCATCCGTTTCATTTGCACGTCTTTTTCTACGAGTGATGCGTCTTCTAAGTTTGCTAGGATATAGTTTCTCAGCAAACGCTCTTAATTACCCAAACTCGCTCTGTTATAGTTCTTCTATTTATGTGATTGAGTTAAAATAGGATTGACGTTAATCTATAGAGGGATCACTATATGGTCAGTACAAGGAATCACCTCAGGGGTAATGTGATAATTATATATCACAAACAAATTGGCCAAGAAATTTTCAGGCTTGGGGCTATTCTTTTCATTGGGTGATGTGTATAAGTTTTTCAGAAACGCAGAATGGGTGTTACTGCGATATTGCAACCCCACACGCCTGACGATCTGAACTCCAAATATGGGGTGAATGGGTGTTGAATGGATGGACCTGGGAAAGGATCTTCCCAAGGGGTTAATCATGACAAGCTTGATGATGTATGAAGGCCGAATCATTGCCTCCACCCGACAATACTTTCGCCTCATTTTTTTATTCGTGACTGCTTTTCCCTTCCGCGGAGAGGGAATTTTATCCCTATGTATTCCTGGATGGGCCCCCGTCGATTCCGCAATAGGCTTCCTGAACCGAGATTGTAGTCAGTCCCTATTCTCCGAATTCCTCTGGTATTGAATTCAGCTGTGGGCAATTCTTCACACGAGTTTCCTTCAATTCAACCAAATATGTCAGATCAACGTCGACTGGCATAGATGGATCGAGCGTTATGAGGTAGTTCTGGTTCTCGGTTACATGATGAATGCCGGCGAGAAAAAATGAAGGAAGCTTTGGTGATCATCTCGGTTTCCACGTGAGAAGCTAAAGTATTATTATATCTGAATTTTTTTAACTGCGCTTAAATTACTAGGCGTTCTCTTGTAAGCTGCTCAAAGATGGCTTGAGTATAATAGTCCTTACATTAAGAGTAAGAATAAAGAATTGTGCAGATATTAATCGTTACGATACTTTACGCATGCACATCAAGTATAAAACGAAAAACATACTACAACAAATACTCCAAATTTTTGTACAAAATTTACATATGAACAATACAAAATAGTTAGGAAAGAACATTAATGTAGGGAAAGAATATTAATGCTAACTTGATAAAGTCCTCATCTCTGAGCACGAAATGAGATCCGAAAATGGAATTGGAAAATATTTCATTCTAAACTCATGTAATATTCTCTCCACTAACTCCTTCTATGTTTTAACATTGCATGATAATTGAGGTTTATAATATAAATTAGAGGGACATATTAAAGAATTGTGCGTTGATATCGACTGGACATTAGCCTCAAACGCCTGATTCATAATCTACTTCAACGATTTGGTGAAAATAGAAGAGTAATTTTTTCTTGAACACATAATACTTGTTGCAGTGTATCAGGTTAGAGAACCATTAGTAATACCCGCTGTAATCAAAGAAGAATGCTGCTAATTTCCCGAAATATTGTTCATATAGAGAATTTAATAAACTTAATGATAACTACTCAATATCCCTATTTTCCTATATATTCACTACATTGAACTAGGACCTAGCATTTGAAGCGCCATAGTCCATTTTGATCAAGATTTCAACTAGTCATATTTAAGTTTCAATCAAATAGATTAAATCTTATCTAAAGCAAACTTGGAACTAGAGAGGAGACTATTAATAGATTATGTGCCCACTCCATATAATGAAGCAAACGTTGATGAAATAGACTCAGAACTAATCGAAATCATAGATCTTTTTACATATTCAGACTTATAAACAATCCAAAGAAAAACTTTTAGGGTACTCCCAGCTCCTTCATGGAGCAAAGATTTATTCTCTTTCAAAAACACATGGCCAAGTCTCCACTGTAATGCGAGTTGCAAACTATAGTCGAAAAAATATCATACGTCTTAAAGAAACTCGAGATCAATTCAAGGAATTAAATATACAAAAAACAGAGAAAAAAAGAACATCATCTTAGGGAGACCCAATCTTAAAAATGACTCCAAAACATTTTGGCAAACGTTTCAAATAGCCTAAGGTGGAACACACCACCAATTGAGAATTTTAAGATAATTTATAGACAATTACATATTTCGGATGACTTCACCGATTGAAATTCAAAGAAAAGTTTGGGGTTATTAATCGTATTCTTTTCGATCTGTCCTTAAAAAAATATTAATTTGACGTTTAATTTTAAAATGAAATAATAGATCGATTAAATATCTTCATACCCACAACAATGTTTCCATCGAACAACCACTTAAACTAGGGAAGTAGAATCTCAGTCATTGAATTTAATGAAACCTTGTAGAGCCCCGATAGCACTTATGCTCCCCATCTAACATCATCCAAGGTCTAATCAAATCATGAACATCGCATAGAACAAATAGTTTGGTGGTCGGATTTTGAAAAGATTATCTCTAAATGTATCCACTCAAATTTAGAGGGAAATAACCTTCATAATAACTATTAAAGTGGTTTCCAAAGAAGAATAGGAAAAGATGCACCTCACACTGTTATTAGTGAGAGAAAATGGGCTGATCTTGTATAGGTAAATCTATTGAAGGTTTTACTCAAACTCTAGCACAGTAAATTGCACATATGAAAGATGAAGTTTTTAATTTCTAGTAGATTATTTGGGATATAATTCCGATCAATCTGAAGAAGTTCCTCATACGTCCAATTCAACGATGATAATTCCAAAATAATTTCCGTTTAGGGGAAGGAAGTAATTATGGTTAGAACAACGAAAATAACGAAGGTAAACTTTGACGACCTTGTGCAATTTGTTAGTAAATTGTATCAGATTTTTGAAGCTTATTTATACATATTGTTTACTTCATTATTTCGGTCGTCTTTAATTAAGTTGAGTATATTCGGTAATTTTTCGGGTCCATACATCGTTATGGAATATTGACACATGTGTTGCAAACCGCCATTTCAAGATTTTGATAGCTTCCATTATATCCTGAAATTTGATTTGTCGAGAAAAACTACAGAGATAAGTCCCACTCTGGGGTGTATCAACCCAAAACCTTCCACTCTTTTTTTGTGGGCAGCTTGAATGTACACCATCCTTCACCACATTGTAAGACTACTAAAGATGAGAGTAAATAGCTGACTGGGGCCTTGCAGCTATTTCGCTGCGAGCAAGTTGGGCCAGCCTTCTTAACTTTCTTCGGGTGTTGCGGAAGGACTATGTCTCCGGGAAGGATTTTATATATGTTAGCCAACAAAAAACACTAAGAACTCTAAGATATTTAGCCTGCACATGTTTTACATGTAAATACAGTATTACGTTAAAAGCCATGTATTTGTTAAATATGCACCAACAATGTTGGCATAGACAACGAAAAACAAGTAATGCATACATAAAAATCTTAACTGAAGAAAGAAATAGTAGTTTTTTCAAAGTTTTCCTTTACTTTAAATTTTTTTAAACTTTAAGTTCATTATTATAGACAAAATTAAGATTATATATTTTAATATCAATAAAATAAAAATGCTTTTATCCATCTTTCAACTTATTAAAAGACCGCTGCATTCCATGTGCCCCCCGCCGCGTGCCCACTTAAATTTTGAATAGGTGCACGTCCAGCTTGAGTATAATGATTTTCCATTGGAGCTCAATTCTACATGATTTCTCCATTGAGCTTTAAAAATAATTAAGCGATTTAAAGCGCTGTTGTAATAGCTCGAGAGAAAATTTTTCATTTATTTATGAAAGGTGTTCATTAAATATAACATAAACACACACACTTTTAATCATTAATTAGCATTCCAGACATTTTTATCGCACTGATGAGAGAAACCAACTCTTATTTTTCAAAGATTTTGACGACCTTGTGCAATTTTTTTCTAAATTTGATCAGATTTTTGAAACGCATTTATCAAAATTGTTTTTGTCATCCTCTCGGTCGTTTTTTAACAAGTGGAGTATATTCGGTAATTTTTCTGCTCCATCCTTAGTCATTGCATATTGCCACATGTGTTGCAAACCTCCATTTCAAGATTTTGATAGCTTCCATTATATCCTGAAATTTGATTTGTTAAAAAAAAACTTTAGGCTGTACTAACCCAAAACCTTTCACTCAATTTTGTGGGTGGCTTGAATGTACACCATCCTTCACCACATTTTAAGACTACTAAAGATGAGGGTAAATAGCTGACCCGAGAATTGTAGCTGTACCACTGCGAGCAAGTTGCCTCAGCCTTCCTCACTTTCTTCGGGCTTTGCGGATGACAATATCCCCGGAGATAATCTACCATAATAAACACGCCACACGCTTCCATAACCAGTATCGCAAGATTTCTACGTAGTATCCGACAACATCCCTATAAGTTTTATACATTTGTCTCCACTCATCACAATATCCTCACCCCCTCAATCGCTAAACTAAAAAGAACTGGGAGTAATTAAAGGCACAAAGAGACATAAAGACGACACACAAGCTTAACCTTAGGAAAACTAAACCTACATATATACATAACCAAAGGAGAACACTCATTTACACGATAAAAACTACAAGCATCAAACATACACAACCAAGACACACACTTGCATTAAACATTTTACGTTTTCCATAGGCACACAAAGACTCATTATATGTACAACAACTGCTACAACAGAAGCCCCTGGCAACACAACATTGCACTCATTCCTGCCAGCATCATACACTAACTAGGACTTTTGACATCTTCTACCCATTTATGTCCTACTGTAAGATGGTGCACATGCACATCCAAACTGAACCACAAGCACAAAAGCACTTCGAGGAAATCAATGAATGGTGTCATTATACAATTATGCGGTTGGCCCTTTCCTCTCTCATACCAATATCGGTACTCAATAACATTACCAGACTAACCACTCCTATCCCCGCCCAGGGAATAAACACTTTTTAATCAACGCCAAAACACGCTCCTGTCCCATCCGGCCTTCCAACAACAAACAACTATTTATCAAATCTCAGAAGCTATTTTTCCTACACTTATTTATATTTTAACGCATCACTGCCGCTAGCTACTTCCAACAATCATTTAAAATATCCTACAACTTACTTTTATATAAACAACACAAAATAGATACACCGAATATCCAAAAAATAGAGATCTATTGCTCTGTTAGACTACTTAGACATGATACTTGGGCGTATGGTCAACACCCGTTTAGGAAATCTTTTAGAGGAGAATGACTGGTTCTCCTACTGGTTATCCGGTGACGTATGGCCACTTAACCTGTTGTGACCATCGTCTCTGACATCATATAAAAAGCACGACAATCACGTCAGAAAATACTCTTCTTCTGCATAGAGGTGGAAAAAGCCTGCGATAAGGTGTGGCATAAAGAACCTATTTGTAAACTAGCCAAAAGCACGGTGATCCCATTCTCAACCAGAAGGCTTCTCTCTCACTACCTTGCGGATCGAAGGTATCACAAACAAGGTCTTCTGACCAAAAGTCGCATGCTCTAACTTATTCTGATTTATGACCTAACGACTTTCAAAACTTTCAATAATTCCCAGAGTAATGTTTGGAGGACCTTGGCAATTATATCATTCAAAAGAGAATGTAAAACAACATACTCGTAAGTTCTCCAAAGTTCTTTATAATCGGCTGAATTGTCATGAAGTTATGGCCAAATAATTTCTTGGTCAATATTGGAAGGACTTTATGGATTATAAGATCGAAATAAAATGTAAAACAACATATGGGGTTCAGATTTCGTTAGATTTGGCCGAATAGTTATGATGTTATTGCAAAGCAGAATAATTCACGGGCTAATCTTTCGACGACCTTGGCAATTATATCATTTGAATGGGAATGGAAACAACATAAGGTCTTAAAATTCATTAGAATAGACCGAATAGTTAAAATGTTATTATCAAAATACAAAAAGCTAAATGGAGAGCGACTGACCCACTGACCGACCGACCGGCCGACCGGCCGAATAGTTAAAATGGTATTATCAAAATAAAAAAAGCTAAACGGAGACCGACTGACCCACTGACCTACCGACCAGCCGACCGACCGACTGACATAGTGAGATGTAGAGTCGGCCGCGACTAAAAGTTGAATAACAACATTAATCCCATTCACATCACGCTCAGGCGAATCCCAGGTTAGCGTACTGGCACACACACAACATTATGAACACTAAAGGCACCCCACGCCCAACGAAAAAATGCAGAGATCTGTGTACACTTTCCTATGCTGACATCACGACTATTCTCATCCGCAGCTAGGTTACAAACAGAATTGCGAGCCATGCACAAAATATTATGGACGAGATTACATTATGATGATAAGTGTCTCATAGCTACCAATACTCAGAAGCAACAGCTGACACTTTACGGTGCACGCAATCACTACATATACTAGGCCCAAGCCACCCAAACACCGATGAATCACATACCACAAATTCTAGGGGCAATATTTGACAATATCCAAAATTCCACAAACACAATAAAAAATAATACAAAAGAGCGAAAACCTAATAAAAAGTTACAAATTTTCTATCCTGCGAGCCGAAATTACAACTAGACATATAAAAAAAACATTAGTCAGACGACTCCTCACATACGCACCACTCACACTCGTAGCTGCGAGTCAAACATCGCAAAGAAAAACATAACGATTTCAGAATGTCTGTTCTGAAATTAGCATCTCGCTTCTATGTATATACGCATGATCACACTACATGAAATCAATAAATGAATACCACTCAATGCATACAACAACATCTACTTAACATGACAGTTAGGGAAACTCGCAAGAGGCCCCACATACAACCATATACACGGAGAACAATACGCTGCGATGGCAGCAAGATGCACCAAAGCCCTCGACCACCATCAGCCAATATTTATACAAACATAAGATAACAGAAAGATGAAGAGCCTATTTCCGCTAATACGCGCCTTTCGACATAACCCGCATACCCCCGCCACCTAAGTCAAACCCAATACCACTACTTTAAACGCAGAATAACACCACGCATCGGTGCTTAGCAAACAGCCAATCATCTATTTGTACTTAATCTAAAGTTTTTAGTTTTGTGCGAGTCTAGTCAATGTCGGTCGGTCGGTCAGTTGGTTGATCCACGACTTACTTTTAATTTTTGTGATGACATTGTAACTATCCGACCAATTCTAAAGAAATTTAAAAATTATGTTGTTTTACATTCTCTTTCCAATGATATAATTACCAAACTCTTCCCAAGGTTAGCCCAGGAATTATTTTGTTTTGGCAATAACATCATAACTACTGGGCCTATTCTAGCGAAAGTTCAAGCCCATATGTGGTTTTAGATTCTCTTTCGAATGATATAATTGCCAAAATCTTCCTAAGGATAGCTCTGCAATTATTTTGTTTTGGCAATAACATCATAATTATTCGGGCGATTCTAACGAAATTTGAAGCCTCCGGCAATGTTGTTTTACATTCCCTTTTTCAACTTTAGAAATGCTAAGGTTATCTTAAGGCTAGTCAATGAATTATTGAAAGTTTTGAAGGTCGTATTGTCATAAATCAAATAAGTTAGAGCACGTGACTTTCTATTCACAAATTAATTGATTGAAGGAAAGTTGAATGATGCTCGAGTGAAAGATCCTATATAGATTAAGAAAGCAAAAGAGAGATAAAGCAAACGGAATAAGAAAATATAACCTATTATATTCCCCAAAGAAACTGAAAATATATTCAAATAATGTCCGAACCAAGACTATCGAACAGACTTCACTCTTTGGCTCTTCCAGCCAAAGTACTAACCAGTGCGAATGATTACGCTATCATATATAATATATATATATATATATATATATATATATATATATATATATATATATATATATATATATATACATATAGAAATGCTAAGGTAATCCTAAGGCTAGTCAATGAATTATATCGGTGTATATTATGAGAAGCTCCTCATCTGGTCTTTGTTAAAGACCAGGTTGTATTTTGATTTTAGCAATTTTATTTTGGAAAGTTTCAACTGGCGAATGTAGTTTTTTTTTATCTGCTTGGAGAATAGACATCAGTTGAGGAAGATCCATTTTAATTTAGACAACTAATTTGAGTTTTGGCCTTTATTAAGGCATCTTCAGACGGAAGTCTCCGTTATTGTTGAGGCTGCGTAGATTTGGTGTTTCCTTGGGTTTGCCTCCTTTACCGATGAGATATTCATTGCTGGGCGTCAGCAGCGAAGAATGAAATTGATTTTCGTTCTTTGGTGCTTTTAGAGCAGAATACATGAAGTACTTGTTTGGAATTGGTGTGTTGGGTGTTAAGTTTGGGGCCCATCTCTTTAATGACAAGAGACTTCAGAATCTTTCGGGTTTTCGACCAGAGTTGCTCTTGTAGTTTGTGCATTATGCTTTTCTTGGTAATGTGTTTTTATTCCTCCTTTTTGCAAATGCATCGTTAGGCGCTGGTTGATGGTAGGAGTGGTCATACCTATATATTGATTATTTGGAAGAGGTTTGCAGTCCTCATGGAGGCATTGGAATATTTATACCAGATTTATAGCCTATAATATCGATTGCTTTTCACGGAGGTTGTTTTTCATTAATAAGTTTCTTACTTTTGTGTTTTTATAAGAAATTCACAAGGATAACTTGTTATTTTCTTTGATAGTGTTACTTTTTATGATATCTTGTAGTATTTTTTCGTCTGTTTTGTAAGCATCTGTCATTTGGTTCTTGTGGTAGGGTGGTATAAGTTTTACTTTTTTTTTCTCTTCCTTTTCCTAAAAATTATTGATCAACATCTGTTCTGTTTTGATGTTCGAAATTATTCATCAAGTGCGGTCCACGTTACCAGTTCTTGATGGCTCTTCTTATGTATTAGTTTATTACCGATTTTTTATAGTCCTTGGTGCACTCACTTTTGGTGTTATGGCATCGACCAAAGTCTAGCCTTTTCGATAGACGGTGGTGGTATATTTTCCGTCACTGTTTTGTTTTACCTCTACGTCCAGGAAGGAAATACAGCCACTTACACTTAATTCGTATGTAAATTTGAGAAGGGAATGGGATTCTAAGGTCCTTTCGAGTTGTAGTAATTGGTATTCATCAATAATTGTGAGGTATATTTCATCGACGAATCTGGTCTAAATTCTTGGTGGGTTCGTCGTTTAAGTTAATCTCCAACCAGATACCAAAAATCTGCATTCGCCAGTTGGAATGTTCCAAAATAAATGGCTAAAATCAAAATACAACCTGGTCTTTAACGAACATATATATATATATATATATATATATATATATATATATATATATATATATATATATATATATATATATATTAATTAAGAAGGACAAAACGAAGAAGGCAGGTATTTTTTCTTTCTTTGTATATGACAGGAGTAATAAGCCTTTAAATTGTGAGCGAGTAAGAAGATATAGTATAAAAATCCTTTGAAGGTTCCTAGCCTAGGCTGATTCTGTGTTTGATTCGCAACGTTTAGGGGAAATTGAGTCACTCTGTGTGGTAGCTTAACTGCTGAGCATATGATCGGCTATCAGGACCCCCTGTTCGAGTCTTGGCCAGACCTATTCAAACTTTTTTCGCCTTGCGTTAGTTCTGTCTTCTCAGGATGGATTGCCTTAACTGAGCTGTTATTAACAATATTTGATCCTTGTGCTATTTCAATGTCCCAATCTATTGCCTATAAAAAAACTTTTTTCTTCTGCGATGGCTAATTTACGTCAAATTTCTCTTACTCTTGTAATATATATATATATATATATATATATATATATATATATGAAATGAATAACTCACAAAATAGTACGTGAGGTTTGCAATGAATGCAATGTCCCGCAGAAAAAAAGGAAAAGGTGCTTCCAAGTACTTTTGACATTCATTCAGTTCATGAACTGAATAAGATTCGAAAGTAATTGGAAGCACACTTTCACTTTACCTGCCGGACATTGCTTATATATGTATATATGTAATATATGTAATATATATATATATATATATATATATATATATATATATATATATATATATATATATATATATATATATATATATATATATATATGTGGGGGGGGAAGGACCTAATCACCTACTGCAATGCGAATCGTTGAAGGACTGTTCGCAGGGATTAACGACCGAATAGGAGGTCACACTTGAGGCGTTGGGTTTCAAATCATTAATAATCAAACAGTGCATAAATGGTTGGCGAGATTTACTTGAATAGGCCAAAAGTATCCTTCAAGGTTAGTTAAAGATCAAACAAAAAAATATAATTTTATTGACAAAGTTAATAATAAGAATAATAATAGGCAAACGGGAATTATTTAAATTAAAATAGTCTCTTGATAATTATTATGAGGAGGGATTCTCAAATGAAATTAATTGTTTAATTTTACTAGGCTCAGATCAGAGGAGGGAACTTGCCAATACTAATAATTGAGTGGGTTTCAGTCTTACGGGTCGATGACTTCGAGGATAGTCCTTCTTGCGATGAGGTGAGTGGGGAACGATCCGATGAGGCAAGTCTGGCACGATTCGAATGACGTAGGTGGGGCACGATCTGAATCAACCTTCCGATGAAGATGGCTAAACTTCGAAGATGACTTCCGATGAGGAAGGTGAGAATTCTTGTAATTCCACTGAAAGGGGAAACTTCTTTTTCCTCAAAAGTAAACGATGGAGATTTTGATTAGTTCGATTAAACGGAGGGAGACTGTTGCGCAAAATCAAAGGCTTGCCGTTCACATAAGCTACAAAATGACTAGGGTAGAATCACGTTTGAGAAACTCTGCTGTTTGATGAAGGCTCACGTGACGAGAGGATAAGGATGGTTTGAGGTGCGGGCTGGACTCTTCGAACTACAGAATAATCCGAGTATTTGTATGCCATATTATGAGGGAGAGTGGGGGATTTGGAGAAAGGAGTCAGTAGCCCCAGACATCTTAATCCGGAGGTGAAGTCGATTCCTCATTTAGCTGCGAGGTGCGAGACAGAGTGGCTCTGGCTTGCCTCGTCACCGGGGGAGGAGAGCGCTCAGAACTAGAAAATTCATGAATGTTCGAACAGCAAATGACGTATTGCACGGAGCAATACCATCGCACGTGGTCTCCAATAAATTCGGAGGGGGTCAGAGATTGTTATTTTACACCCCTCCTTTCTATACGATGGAACTTTCATGAGAGAGAGGGAAGAACATAGAACATCACAAATTTGGATAGGAAGAATTATTATTAAGGCGTCAGCCTGATAAAAGAATGGGACCTGACCTGTATTCGACAGGCTTACAAAAAGGCTATGATAATGATCTGAGCAAATATTAATGTAAATGGGTCGACCACAAAATTACATTTAAATTAACTAACAAAATTAGAACTTTGTCTAAAAGGGTTTTGGAAGAACATCACACAAAAAACACTATTAAATAAGTATCTAAAGGGACTATAGATATACGAGTATGTACATAGTTAAAAAAAATCCTTATATACATTAGCTGACGGGTTTACATGTGACCTATAATTTAGTGGATTAGCCAGCATTGTCGGCTAATGGATTCCGGCTATGATTATCAGCTATACAATTTTAAGTACAACGTATACACCAAACTTTTAACTGATATTGTTGGAGTATCAATGCCATCGCATTATACTTTCGTTCTTGCTCTTAATATTTGGGAGGTACGACAAAGGGCAATGATCAGTCTAGACAATAAACTCTTTCACAATTAAATACATGCTAAATTTGTTAATACTCCATACTAAAAACAAAAGCCTCCCGTTTTATTACCGAGTAATTACGATCACGTAACAGTATCTTTCGGCTCGCGTAAGCCACCTGGTGGCTTTCACCTACCTCGGAGTATTAGAGCAGCACTTATCCAATTCCTTGGTCACTCACAATAGGGCCTGATGCCGAAGGCTTTAGAGGGATTAGGGAGTTTCAAAATGGGGGCGGACGCTAGCTTGTCTTTGAGCACCTGGAATCTGGCAGTAGCTTCGTGATTTCATGAAAAGGGATCAGGGGATCTTTTCTGAAGGATGGTACTTAAAGGGACGGAAATAGACGCTAAGTTAGGGATAAATCTACGGTAAAAGGAGGCAAATCGTAGGAATGACCTTAGTTGTTTCTTCGTGCGGGGAAGGGGCATCTCACCAATGGCTTTGCTGTTTTCGTCCTAGGGCCTCATCTGGTTTTTCGAGCAAACAGTCTCTTGAGTGCTAGGGACGATGTTATGATCACATTGATTGAAGCAACCGGGGTTCTCGGAGATGACTTCTTCGAAACCATTTTACACCTGCTGCAGGCGACTCTTTCGAAGAGACGCTAGCCTGGGAGAAACATCCAACACGTGGGATGATGATTCGGGGGTCCAGTAAAGATGGAATAGGGTAATCACCATTTTTTTCAATGCATACTCCTTGTACGAC
The DNA here is from genome assembly GCA_963969495.1 of Ceratothoa steindachneri. Classification (NCBI taxonomy): domain Eukaryota; kingdom Metazoa; phylum Arthropoda; class Malacostraca; order Isopoda; family Cymothoidae; genus Ceratothoa; species Ceratothoa steindachneri. The sequence continues at coordinate 139,714,718 of OZ018330.1, read as the reverse complement.
ATTGAGGGGGTCAGCGGGATACACCGCTCTTTATCGACGGCTACAATATTGTTGAGACACTCACGGTGGTGATATTTCTTGAACATATTGATGTAGAAAAACTTATCTCGTGAAGGCGTTCAAAATAGGTAACCCACTGGACCGTTATCTCTGAAACGGAAAAGAGGCCGTTCCACTAGCTCATGAGTTTGTTACTCTCCCTGGAAAGTAGCAACAGCACCTCCTTGCCAGGCTTAAATCTTCTTTCCTTGGCCTTTAAATCGAAATAAGTTCGATAATCGACCAAATTTACCTCAGCATTTTGTTACGCGATGTCGGCGCATATCTAGAGGTGCTTTCTTACGTCTAGGATGTATGAATAACTGGATTGGATTTCATTATCCAGAAGTAGATTGGTGAAAAGTTCCTTTAAAATAGCAGGGGCGCCTCAAAAATTACAGCTATCAGTAATTCGAAAGGGGTGAATCCTAAGGTCCTATGAAGGATTTTACGACACACAAAGAGTGCCACAGATAAAAAGCGGTGCCATTCTTTCACCTTTCGCAAACTCCGTTTGCAGCTGGTTGGTATGGGGTGGTAAACAGAGGTTTTACCATAAGGAGCTTTCCAACATACTCCATAAGATCGGAGGTAAATTGTCTTCCTCGATCCGACAATACCTCTTTGGAATTCCTACCCAAGTAAAAATGGAAATGAGAGCTTCGGGGCACAAAACGATTAATGTGCTTAAAGGTAACTTCCTCAGGAAAATAGGTAGCCAAGTCTAATAAAGTGAGGACTTAACTGTGTCCTTCACTAGACGTGGGATAAATGGGGCCAACAAGATCAATGGCTACACCAGAAAAAGCTTCCGACATGAGTGGGCTTTTCTGAAGGATGGCTGGCTTGACGCGCCCTTTTGCAGATGTCCTTTAGCACGAATTGCATGATTTGAAGTACTCTGATATTTTGCTGGCCGCACCTGCCCAATAAAATACTTGAAAATCCTCTGTGGGGTTTCATTATGAGAAAAGTGACCGGAGAATAAACTACCGTGATAAATCTGGAGGAATTGGGGGACGTGAAGGCGGGAAACAGACAAGGTGTGTTTCAAGTTCGGTTCCGTCAGAACATTTACCATGTAACAGCTCATCCTTGACAATATATAAGATGCTTTTTCCACCACGAAAGGACGCTTGCTCCTGACTCCTGTCTTTTTCCCAAAGGGGAAGGAGAGTTGCGCATCCCTTCTGGGTGCGGGCAAAATCCTCGTTCCAGTGAGTCTCCATCACCGGATTGACGGAATTTTCTAAAGGAACGGGTTCCAAGGAATCCTTGGCTGCCTGAGCACTGGTTACCAGGGGTTGTGCTACCGGGTTAGTTGTAACCTTGGGGTTCTGACCAATTAGTACAGAGCAAAACTCGATTGGGGCTCCTACCACTTCAACCCAACCAGTGAAATACTCACATTCGATTTGGCATTTTACAATTTAGAAACGATTCGCTCGGCCACAGCGAACTTTTGATGGTCAGGACCGACTGGGGGAAGTAAATTCTGAGATACTACGATGCATATGCACCCAGTGTCAAGTACAAGGGTGGATACACTGCATCCGTTTAAGGCTACATTTTAAAATTTTAAACCACCGGGGGAGCTTTTATTAAAGAAAAAATTTACTTGGTGAACGGAGTTGTTGGTCGACGAGAGAGACATAGTGGTATCTTGAAGAGACGGGGGAGGGGGGAACAGGAGTGGCACTAACTTGGTGTACCTGATGGGATGACACGCTTCTAATTTGGAAATTTGAGGGCAGTTCGTGCGTACATGACCTTCTATTCTGCACGTAAAACAGATTATCTGCCTTTCTGGGGAATAACGACACGAGGAGAGCGGTAATTATGGGCTTAATGTCTCTTGGGTTAGAAAGAGGGAGGTTCCTGGGTTTCGAGGGGCCTTGAACTTTCCCGAGTCTAGTGGTATTTTTTGGAGGAGGCTTGGAGTTATTAATCTTAAACTTGGGAGGAGACGGGGGGAGGAGGGCTTCTTATTAACCTTGGTATGCAAGTTATAGCTACTTACATAAACATCAGCTTCTTCTAGGCATTCCGTGAATGTAGAACAGTGCTTGTCCTTAACGAATGCACTGATTTAGTGGAGCAGAGAAGCTAAGAATTGATCTATTAGGTCGAAGTCCAGAAGTCTTGAGGGATATTACACGCATCTAACCAAAAATGGAGGTGTTTGAAGTCTGACCGGGTCGGATCTTTTCGTAACGAAAATGGGCACGATAGTAGTCTGGGGTCATATTTATATCAGCTAAGAGTTCTGAATTGAGGGTAGACTAGTCAATAGTGGACTCTGATGGAAGTGAAATAAATATATCTCTCAACTGTAAGTTCAGGAGAGGGGGGGGGGGGTAGTTTGGCGAAACCATCTACCTCGATGTCCCAATTGCTGATTTCAAAAATCTTCTCGAAATGCGTAAGATATGATTGGAAATCTTCTCTTTCTTTAAATACGGGTAATCTTACTAACGGGGACTGTGTAGTTTCGGTCCGAGACTTAACTGACATTGACTCCAAATGATTACGGCTTAATTCCAGTTCATGCTGCCTTATTCTCACACGTTCTTCCATTTCTCATTGTACTCATGGTTCTTGTTTCTTCGCTATTCTCTCTTCTCTTTCATTTCTCTCTTCTTCCTGAATATAAGTTAATAATTCTAGGCCTAACAGGCCCAACGACTCTCCTTGACTCTATAAATGGTCAAACAAAGAAGACATCTTGTTAAATTACAAGAGGGAAAGTAACACGCGAACGGGGCTATTAACGTAACGAAATTACTCGGCAATATACGTAAAGCCTAACTTTTCAGCAAAATAAATATTTAAAAATTAGTCCAAAAAAAGAACACTAAAACTCTTGCTACACAGCTAGGACTGGTTAATCTTTCTAATCCTGCTGGAGATTAACTCAAATATTCCGGTAAGTGGAAGAAACAAACAACAAGAACGGGTCCCAACTAATGATCTAAATTTTAAATAGTTAATAGACTATAGTTCCACTGATCTAGAACTAACTTGAACGTACTTCAGCCATAATAGAAAAATAAAAAAAATTCAATAATGAGAGGGAGCTACTAAAACTTAAATGGGATGTAAATTAACTAAACTAATTTACTATGTAATAGCCGTCACACACTTGAGACCAGTTTTTATAATATAAAAATGATATATATAATATATGTCGTGGTACAACCACTCTACCATACACTACTACTATATTATGTGGGAGGATGACTTAATCACCTACTGCAACGAGGCGAACCGTTGAAGGACTGTTCACAGGGATTACCGACCAACCAGGAGGTCACACTTGAGGTGTTGGGTTTCCAAATCCTTAATAATCAAACAGAGTGCATAAATGGTTGTCGAGATTTATTTGAATTGACCGAGAGTAGCGTTTAGGTTTAGTTAAAGATGAAACAACAAAATATAATTTTATTTACAAATATCAAAATAAGAATAATATTAGGCAAAAGGGAATTATTTAAATTAAAATAGTATTTTGATAATTATCATAAGGAGGGATTCTCATATGGAATTAATTTATCAATGTTACTAGGCTCAGATCAAAAGGGGGAACTTAAAAATACTAATAATTCAGAGGGGTTTCAGTCTTGCGGGTCGATGACTTCGAGAGTCGGGCACGATCCGAATAAGGCAGATGGGGCACGATCCGAACCAATCTTTTGACGAATATAGCCAAACTTCAAAAATGAATGTAGGAATTCTCGTAATTTCACTGGAAGAGGAATCTTCTTTTCCTCAAAGGTAATTCATAGAGATTTTCATTAGTTCGATTAAAGGAAGGAAAACTGTTGCGCAAATTCAAAGGCTCACCTTTCACATAAGCGACCAATTGACTAGGGTAGAATCACGGCTTAGAAAGTCTGCTGTTTGATGAACGCTCATGGGAGGAGAAGATAAGGACGGCCTTTAGGTGCGGGCTGGACTCTTCGAACTACAGAATATCCCTAGTATTTGTATGCCCGATTCTGAGGGGGAAGGGGGAATTTGGAGAAAGGAGTCAGTAGCTCTAGACATCTTGATCCGGAGGGGACGTCGATTCATGATTTAGCAGCTAGGTACGAGATAGAGCGACTCTCGCCTCGTCACCTGGGGGGGGTTGGGAGTTGGGACGAGTTCGTATGGTCTCCAATTAATTGGGAGGGAGAGGTTCAGAGGTTGTTATTTTACAATATAAATATATATATATATATATATATATATATATATATATATATATATATATATATATATATATATATATATATATATTGCAACCAGTTTTTATATTTCAGCCCATAAGTTTCTTCCAACTCCTGAGTGCAAATGATTGATTTTATTAGTCCCTTGCGAGTCTAGCCATAGGCGATTCTATATCTCAATATCTCGCTCGGTCCCTGTTTTTCTTTAAATTGTTTCTGTAATAACACTGTAACTATTCGACCGATGCTAATGAAATTTGAAACCCTTAAGTATTTTACATTCTCCTTTGAATAATGAAACGGCCAAATTCCTCATAAGGTTAACTAGGAAATTAGTTGGCAATAACATCATAACTATTCAGCGAATTCTAAAGAAACCTGAAACCCTTATGTTGTGTTACACTATCTTTCAAAGGTTATTATTGCCAAGTTCGTCCCAATTTTAGCCCAGGAATTATGACTTGGATGGCAATAAGTTCATAACTATTCCTTCGATTTTATCGAAATTTCAAACCTTCTCTGGTTTTAGATTCAATTTTCTATAATATAATTTCAAAGTTCTCCGAAGGTTAGCATAGGAAGAAATTTGGTTTGGCAATAACATAATAAATATTTAACTGATTGTAGTGAAATTTGAAACCATTCTGTTTTCTTACATTTTATTTCGAATCATATAATAGTAAAGTCCTACAGGGGTTATCTCTAGAATTATTTGCCAATAGCATCATAATTATTTGTCCGATTCCAATGAAATTTGAAACCCTTATGTTGTTTTACCTTTTGTTCGGAATAATATAATTCCAAAGTCCTTTAAAGGTTAGCCTTGGAATTCTTTTATTTTGGCAATAACCTAATAACTATTCGGTGGATTCCTTCGAAATTTGAAACACTACCGTTGTTCAAATTCTGTTTCAAATCATACAATTGCCAAAGTCCTCCCAAACCTAGCTCATTAATTATTTTCTTTTAAAAATAACATCTTAATTATTTCCTCGATTATTTTCTTTTAAAAATAACATCCTAATTATCCCCTCGATTACTTCTCAATTTGAAAGCCTCTGTTGTTTTAAATTCTATTTCTTAAGATAAAATTGCCAAAATCCTCACAAATTGATCCAGAGAATTATTTGGCAAGAACTTCATAACTATTCCCCCGATTCTAACCAAATTTGAAACCCTTATGCTGTTTTACATTTTCTTTCTAATTGTATAATTTCCAAAGTCCTGCCAAAGTTAGCCCGAAATTATTATTTGGGGGACATTAACTTGATAACTATTTGTCAAATTCTAACGGAATTTAAAACCCTTGTTGTTTTACATCCTATTTCGAATAATATAATAGCCCAGGTCCTGTGAAGGTTAGCCCGGAATTATTTTGGGGCTGACAATAACTTCATAACCTTTTCGGATATTCTAACTATATTTGAATACCCTTTGTTTTCTTAGATTCTATTTTTAATGATATAATTGTCAAAGTCCTCCCACTTGTTTTCAGGGGAATTATTTGACAATAACCTTATAACTTTTCGGCTGATTCTAAAACACTTTGAAAGCCATATTTTGTTTTACATTCTCTTTCGAAAGATATAATTCTCAAGGTCATCACAAGGTTAGTCCTGGAATTATTGAAAGTTTTGTAAGTTGTAAGTGTGTAAATCAGAATAAGTTGTAGCACGCGAATTTGAGTCAGTAGATCTTGTTTGTGATACCTTCGATCTATAAGGTAGTGATAGAGAAGCCTTCTAGTAGAGAAAGGGATCTCCGTGCTTTTGGCTCACATTATCGCAGGCTCTTTCCACTTCTATGATGATTGAGAGCGTTCCCTGCCGTTATTGTCGTGCTTTTTATATGATGTCATAGAGTATGGTCATAAAAGTTTGAGTGTATAGCCCTCACCGAAAGCCATATTGCTAGGGAGGAACCAGTCCCTCTTCTCTAAAAATATTTCTAGATGAGTGTTGACCATAGGCTCAATTAGAATGTCTAGGTGGTCTAAACAGAGAGATAGATATCTAATTTTGGATATTCGGTGTATGTATTTTGTGTTGTTTATATATTACTAAGTGGGAGCATATTTTGAATGATTGTTGGAACTAGTCAGAGGCAATTATGCGTTAAATATAAGGAAGTTTATTGAAGATAGCTTCTCAGGTTTGATGAATAGTTTTTGTTGGAAGGCCGGGTGGGACAGGAGCGCGTATTGTTGGTGATTTAATGATTATTTTCTTTCCTGAACTGGGAGAGAAGTGTTTAGTGTGGTAATCTTATAGACTACGTACATTTGAAAGAGAGGAAGAAGGAGTAACCGCATAAGTGTGGAATGACACCATTCAATGATTTCCTCGAAGTGCTCTTGTGCGTATGGTCAGGTTTGGTTTTATTTTTGCACCATATCACAGTAGGACGAAATGAGTTAAAGATGTCAAAATTCCTGGTTAGTGCATGATCCTTGCAGGTAGAAGTGCATTGTTCTGTTGCTGTGAGCCTCTGTTGTATTGGTTGTTGTATAATGAAATGACTCTTTGTGTACCTATGGCAAACGTAAGATGGTTAATGCAAATGTGTGTCTTGGTGGTGTATGTTTGATGCGTATAGTTTTTATTGTATTAAAAAGAGTTCTCTATTGGTTGTGTATATATGTAGTTTTAGTGTTTTAGAGGTTAAGCTTGTGTAGTGTCTTCATGTTTATGTGCACCTTTAATTACTCCTAGTTTTTTTTTACTGTAGAGGTAGAGGGGTAAGGGTATTGTGATAGGTGGAGACGAATGTAAAAATCATATAGGGATGTTGTCGGATACTACGTGAGAACCTAGGTATATCTGGTTGTGGAAGCATGTGGCATGTTCATTACGGGAGATTACTTCTAGGGACATTGTCCGTCCGCAACGCCGCAAGAAAGTGAGGAAGGCTGAAGCAACTTGCTCGCAGCGCAACAGCTGCAATTCTCTGGTCAGCTATTTCCCTTATCATTAGTAGTGTTTTTTGAGTAGTGAAGGATGATGTACATTCAAGCAGCTACAAAAGTAAGTAAAAGGTTCTGGGTTGATACAGCCCGGAGTGGAACTTACCTCTGTAGTTTTTGTGCATAAATCAAATTTCAGGATATAATGGAACCTATTAAAATCCTGAATTAGAGGTTTGCAACACATGTGGCAATATTCAATGACGAAGGATGGAGCAGAAAAATTACCGAATATACTCAACTTGATAAAAGACGACCGAAAAGATGACAAAACAATTTCGATAAATTTGCTTAAAAAATCTGATAAAATTTACAAACAAATTGCACAAGGTCGTTAAAATCTTTGTTTTGAAAAATAAGAGTTGTTTTTTCTCATGAGTGTGATAAAAATGTATGGAATGATAATTAATGATTAAAGTGTTTATTTTTATTTGTTATATTTAATGAACAGCTTTCAAAAATAAATGAAAACCTTTCTCTCGAGATTTTACAATAGTGCTTTAAATCACTTAATTATGTTTAAAGCTCAATGGAATAATTATCTAGAATTGTATTGCAATGGAAAATCATTATACTCAAGCTGGACAAGCGCCTATTCAAAATTTAAGTGGGCATGCGGCGGGGGGCACATTGAATCCAACGGTCTTTTAATGACTCTAAAAATGAATAAAAGCATTTTTATTTTATTTATATTAAAAAAATATATAATCTTAATTTTGTGTATAATAATGAACTTAAAGATAAAAACAATTTAAAATAAAAAAAAGTTTAAAAAAAAATACTATTTCTTTCTTCAGTTAAGATTTTTATGTATGCATTACTTATTTTTCGGTGTTTATGCCAACATTTTTGGTGCATATTTAACAAATACATCTCTTTTTGATGTAATATTTGCATGTAAAACATATGCAAGCTAAACATTTTAGAGTGTTTTTTTTTGAGGGGGGGGGCCAACATAAATAAAATCCCTCCCGTTTTCATTTCTATTTTACTCTCTGGTGATCTTTTATTTACTGGTTTCTCTTCTTTTTAACTTACGTGTTTTGAATGTTTCCTAGAATATGTTTATATTGACCTTAAAAGACGTCTTATTAAGTCCATTGCTAGCATGTTCAAGAATTTGATATATATTTCTATTCTGTATCTCTATCTTTTACAATAAATAACACTTGAACATTAATTAATGGTATATTTATCAATGCAAAATATGGTTTAATGGGTCATGTTCATGTTCTTTTTGAGACTAAATAAGGTCCACATACGTGCTCTACATATCTATTTCACTTTTTCTCATATTGTAAGTCGTGATCATTTATGGTTTGGTTATTAGCGAGTTGAGAAACTCTATCATTGGGTATTTCTTTAAAAAATAATATTAGAGACATATTTCTCAGGCTTATTTTTCCTTGGTAAATAAGATAACATTATTACATCTTTCTAGAATCCAAATAAGAAAGCTTTTACTTATTTCTCATTTATCGCTTGGAATACTTTGTGCATTTTTCTCTTATTTTTCCTTACTATACAAAGCAATGCTATTCTTGAATTCAAACAAGGACAGGACAAGAGAATACCTAGTGTACCAATTGTCATGGATCAAATTCCTTTTTAGGCATTTTAAATTCTCAATTAGCTGTTTTATAATTGGTGATGGCTTGTTGACAATGAAAAATGGGGAATCTAGCTGTTTTCCAGAATTGACACCCAAATTTTATATACCTATATTACGTTTTAGAGTCTCCCAGTGCGAAAAGTTTAATACCATATTTGTTGGTTTCAAGGAATGTGAATTTCTCCGTGGATCTTCGCCCTTTCTAATTTTCTAATAACGTTTAATAACGTTGTAGTCAAGGCAGTTTTGTCAGGGTAATAATAAAAATTCCGCGAGGAAATTCAATTTGCCGTTTTCTGTTAAAGTTGAGCCTTACCTTATACAAAAGGCTTCTTGAAATTTCTCTTTTAGAGAATTGCCTAGTCGTATATTTAACTCCTCTGAAGAGGGGGTAGGAACTCTATGAGACTTTGCTAGCGAATTAAGGAATTCTTATTATTAGCTAACCGCTTTGACTAGAAGGTTATTGTTTATTTATCATATATATATATATATATATATATATATATATATATATATATATATGAAGGAAAGATACCACGGTGTTAGAATCAATTTATTTCGACGGAGACATCCCTTATATTCAATCGCTAGCAAACTAATTAAACTATATACACTACACTAGTTTATGTTAAATTACCTTTGCCATTTCTCTGCCAATTGCGCTAGTTTGGTAAATTCATCTTGTCATTATAGATTGCCAACGATTGGAGATGACGAAGGTCACCGTCTAAACCTGGTTTCGCAAATAAACTGATCTTAACACTGTCGTATCTTTCCTGTATTTACCGGTACGTTACTTTACTTCTTTGGCTGTATAAAAAGAGTCATCGAATCCTTTTTGGACTACGCGCCAGCAGGACAAACACTAAGATTTCAGACTTCCGCAACATCACCAGAAAGATGTTAGAAATGGTCAGAAGGGAGGTATAAAATTTCGGATTTAACTGCAACAGCACAGATCCAACCTTATGTGCGACGTTCTGATGACATCACGACACCCGAATTCGTCGCTAAAATCGAGAACGTTGATTCGTGCCATTGTAAGGAAAAAAGGTTTGGATTAAAAGTACCCTAGGTTGAGGGTGAAAAACAAATTCGCTATGCTTCATCGAGGCCGGAGGCCGGACATCGAGAGATATCGAAATAACATCTCATGAACACAAGCTGACCCAAATGTGAAGAATATATCTCAAAAGAGAAACAATAATTTTCCAGAGACAATCTTCATGCAAACAAATACCGTCTGCACCATATATATATATATATATATATATATATATATATATATATATATATATATATATATATATATATATATATATATATATATATAGTTATCAATATACATAAAATAAATAGATAATATGTATGAAAAAAGCTCACAAATTGCACGTGGGTCAAAGTTATGCAGATACACCCACAAAGGAAAAGTGAAAAACGATTCCGAGCACTTTCGTCTTTATTCTTAAAGACCGTTTCAATGAATGAACAGGAGGCCGGAAATACATTGCCTTAAATAGTGGAAGAGGAGATTAGACTACCCGCCTCTGATCCTTAATTATGGGGTACAAAATCCTGAAACCACTTTATTTGAGATTTTATGGCAATGTATGTCCACCCTCCTGTTCATTCGTTGAAAAAGTCTTTAAGAATAAAGACGAAAGCACTCGGAATCAATTTTCACTCTTCCTTTGTGGGTGTATCTGCATATAAAATGTATATAAAAAAAGGTTGCTAGAAACCAGTTTTTTTATTTCGTATTATATTTTTCATCTTTATATTTGTGTACATATGTGCTTATTCATGTACATTTGCGTGTGGCTGGTTTTATCATTAGACCACACATGGTTGAGTCTCTGCATTTGATATCAATGAAGGGAAATTAACTTCTATAATAAAAAGTCTCTCCTATAGCCACTCTTGTGTGTGTTAGATCTTCCAGTTCCCTGACGTTATATGGAGTCTTATCATATCATTTCTGCTCATTAACTTCATTTAAGGCCCTATCCGTGCATGGCATCCGGTGAATGTGTTATATCTTAAATCCAAATCTTCATACGGATCCTAAAATTATCTTTCGAACCCTTGCCGTCATTTCGATTGGGCGCGCCGTCTGTTATTTCGACTTTAAACTCGTAGAACGACCACCACCAGCGAAAGTGTTGCTTCATTCTGAGACAAATGGCGCAGTTAACCAGAAGCCAATGGCCGTTGATAGCATTTATTGCCAACTATATCAGTCCTTGTGGCTTCTCGCAATTGGGATAAATATTATTATTTAGATGAAGAGTCGAGCACTGGATGTATAAATCAAAAATTTTTTGTAGGAAGTAAATAATAATTGGAGATATTTTATTGAAGGAATTGTAAATTAGGTTAACGATAACTTCGAAACCAAAAGAAGATTTCATGGGTAGTTTATAAAGTGAATATCCTATGATGGTGAAACCAAACGATTGCATAATTTATTCCACCCTTACTGTTGGTAATTAAATCCAACATTGAACACATAACATTTCTGCTAAGTATGACTCGAAAACTGGTAAAACCAGTTTTACATAACTGCAAATTTTTCGGATTATTATTAGTTTAACACTAGAGTGGCCAACATATTGTGTATATATAAAACGGCCAAGGTGTCGATTTCGACACAACCAATAATTTTTATTTTTATCAAAGTATATTTTCAAAATTTTAGGGTTGAATATCTGATCTAAAAAAGAGATATTATAGGCTCTTAGTCCTATAATAATATCAATGGCGTAGCCAGGAATATTGTTTTGAGGAGCCTTGTATATTATATATCACTTTTGCGAATTGGTGAATAAAGAATATCTAAAAGCTAATATCTGCTGAATCCTCCCTGAATACCTAATATTATTATTTTATGAAAATTAAAAGTCAGTAATATAAATGAAAATTTATTTTTAAAATGAGAGAATAACTATTTATTTCAGATTGCACTCTTTACATATAGCGATGATTATTCGTGTTTCTTTTTCTGAACACTTCCCGCAGGTTGGTTTTTCGCACATTTTTCATTAAGTGACAGTTGCATTGTTACACTTTTGACTGTAGCACTTTCTTCTCTTTTGGGGGGCTGATGTGTGATCTTCAGCTTCATTTTCAACATGTGAGGATGCCTTTTTTCTTTTCGAAACATATGCAGAACGAAGATTCTCGATGAGTTCAAGAATATATTTTTCCCCACTTATTTTACTGGCCAGCGCCTTGTTGCACAATGTGTACTATATTTTAGTATCATTTGGTCAACACCATCGACACGAAGGTTATTCTTGTTATAAAACTTTATCACATCTGGCTTCGTTTTAGCATCTTCTGAAACTGTTGGAGCTGAATGCATTGTTGAAAGCAAACATACAGACTTATTATCTTTCCACTAATAAATCACCGACATCCATCCACTTTCTTCTTGAAAGAAAAATTTGCTATTGTAACGTACTCCCTTTTCATAGGCAGTCGTTTCCTTGGACAGATGTTTGCTGTTTGAACGAACTGTACCAACTATGGAAGTCCCTTGATCTTGAAGTTTTCTTGCAAGTTCAAATATTGTGAAGAAGTTGTCTGTTGTTACATTACAGCCATTTCTTTTTGTTGTGTCTGTGATCTTCAGCACAACACTTTCCCCAAGAGGGAAGTCCATTTCTTGATTCTTTTTCTTGCGCACCAAGATACGGTATTATATTGGCAACATATTTTGAATTCACTTCAGCTAAGATCCAAAATATGATGCCAAATTTATCTGGCTTGTTTGGCATGTATACAATATTATTAGGCTCATCTATCGTTAGGCTTAACTCTGGAGTATAATTTCTTTGGTAATTTGGAGCAAATGCCTCAAAAATGTCTCTTATATTGGTAAATTTATCATTATTTATACGTTTTGATCTCGTACCTTTTAGATCAAAGCACTGATGTTTACTGAACTCTTTATAATTTCTTCGAGACATCGCTTCTCGAAAAAAGCAGGACCATAAAGTTTGCTCCAAAGAAAATCTGCACTGTGGCCCTTACCATATATTCCTCGAGCATATTCCAATGCAAAAAATGCTTCCAATTTTTCCAAAATAAGAGAGTTTTCAAGTTTGCACTCTTTTCCTTCTGAAATTGTACATTTGAGACTTTTTCTTAGCTTTGTCTTATCAATAAATGATTTGCATGCTATGTATGGAGATTTTCAAACATTATTTTTCAAGGCTCGTGTGACACCAGGATTAGCTTTGAATATTGATGCGTTTCTTGATCTGCCAGGCCTTTCTTTCGTGATAGCTCTCCATGTTACTCCATATCGTGTCACAATATCTTCGCTTTTATCCAATGTAAGGGTTTGGAGAGCTGATGCCTCTGGATCGTCTTCTGAACAAGAGTCTGAAGATACAATTGATTCAAATTAGCTGTTATTAGGATTAGTTTAATTTTCTTAATCTTTACTTTCACTCCTTATATCGTCCCCAGAATCACACAGAATGTCGATTGCTTTATCAGTTGGAATACATTTATCTGCACCTGAAGACATAATCTAGGTAGATATATAAAAATATCTTATGACGAAAAGTTTAGGCTATCAGGTTGTACCACAGCACAGATTTGTATGGTCCTGAACAAGTAACTAACGATAATTTATAAATACCAAAAGCACTAAAGATTTACATGAAAATTTCTAGAAAAATAAGAATGCCCTGCCTACAACTTATTGCACCACACTACGAAATGTTATAAATGCTTCACCCACAAATAGGCTCCACCCACATCTTATTCTATAACATTATGTAATGTTCACTGAAATAAAAATTAGGGGAAATAATATAATCTTCTTATTTTGTATTAGCAAAATATAAATGGTGTCGTTGTCGACACCTTGGACTTCCGAGGTAATCTCGCATATTCCTAATAAATTGTCAAAATTGAAAAGGAAAAAATTTGCGTTTCAAGAACTTCAGAAGAAAATAATAATTGTCATAGAAGAATAATGAGTTATATGCATTGGTTAGGGCTCAAAAAAGAGATGAAAAACTGCAAGGTATCGATTTCGACAACTTGGCCATTCTAGTGTTAAATGAATTTGAAACTTGTGAAATTAATCTTATAAACGCTTAATGAATGAAAGGTGGAATACATATGATTTTAAAAGAGAAAAAGTTTTGCCATACAATTTTTTGTTATAAAATGGATTGTAAGGTGCATTTTCAGCATCTATTTTCAAATTTATACAAAGAGCACAGATACAAAAAATCGAAATCTAAACCTTCAAACGGAACTTCGATTTTAAATTATCCTTTATTCCAAATTCGTGGAAAATGGTTTAGTCACCAATTATTTTTAATCATTGCCTCTCTCTTAGTCCACATTTCCATTTTACGGCTACCCTAGACGGTTCAATCGGGCTTAAAACTTTGACTCATTTTCAATTTTCCTTCAAATTTAATTTGTATCACAGGGTTTAAGTGATTTCGCCAACTATAAATCAAGATGCTTTCTTTTCCTAATACAAATCGTTATTCTATCTTCTTTTCAGTTTTGGTCGTGACTACTGAAAGAGAGAAGTAATTTAAACGTGAAGAATTGAATCGTTGTAAATATCTAGAGCTCCAAAAGCCAGACGATTTGGGAATGGCTCTTTTCTCATGAGTAAAATGGAAAAGAATCAATAGAAGGGAAACGGAAGAAGATTGAAAACAAGATAAATGCAAAGGCAAGCAAGAATATTTTGGAAAATGTAAGATCCAGCAAACGTATACTATAATAAGACAGGAGTAAAGAGGGTATACCCCAGTCTTCTTCAGTAGATAAAATTTTTACAAAGCATAAAGAGACCTTAATGGTGAAGTATTTTCCCCATGCTGGGCTTAGTATATCTTGAGAGAAAGGTGTCTACAAGACTTCTGTTAGCCTTTTAACTGACCTCGACATATGCCTATGCCAAGTAAAAGGCTTTTACAATATCTTTTGTTCCTAGAAAAAAAGACATTTTCACAAATCTTGGTGGACAACCTCGTTTACTAAGAACATATTGTAGGATTCTGATGAGTTGACCAGATTACGCAGGAAAGTTAGGTAATCTTAAGTTAGCTTTATATACGCAAGGTGGTAAAAGTGAAGGTGCAACAGAGTTTATGCCGTATTTAGCGTTATCGAGTTTATATCAATTCATTTAAGAAAGGAAAGGAGTGGAGATAAATAAATAAAAGGGAATAACAAACTAAGCAGTTTTCATGCCAACGACAAATTCTGAGAGAAGTGACTACAATCCGGGCTTAGTTCTTCTTTACAACATGTACCGAAAGAACTTTTACTATCTCTCAGTCAATAGTGTGGGTCGAAAACTAAAATATTAGCTACTTCAAAAAATTTCATTCGATTTATAATTCATCTACATATGTCATTAAAGTACTTAACGGTTTCACTAATATAAATATGAATTTCTTTTCAGATAGATAAATCAGTACTCACTAGAATTAAGAGAGTTAGGCATAGTAAAAAAAGACAGCACAGCTTTGCGCATAAATTTTTCTCGTATAAAGTAATCCATGTATGGAATAATTTACGGGGTTAATTACAAGTACTTCGAATAAGATGTTTAAGAAGAGAAATGATGAATATAATGTAGTATCTAATATTACTATTAAAAAAACTGTATATAACAAAAAAAAATTGTTCTCGGTTCCTGGCTTCTAATCAATCTTTTATTAGGTTACAAATAAATAAGAAAATCTATTAAATGGTTATAAGTTTGGGTTTGTAAAAATTCTAGGCTAACCACTAGCATTCAATCGAAGAAAATTTTATTATTACAGTAAAAGCAATTTATGTCCTATTTTCGAGTGCAATTTGTGCTGCATTATTTTAACTGCACTTTCGTTTATTTTTTGTATTCAGATAAACTCTTTAAAAAACAATTCTTTTTGAAATTTGATGAGTATAGATAGCCTGAATTACCCTACTTATTTTATACATGTATGTTCATTTAACATGTTTATAATTTATATTTTCAGATCAATAAAATCCATATTTTCAGATTGTATATATTTCTATCTTTTCAAATGGCTTCAATGGGCTGCCGGTACCACCTTTGCTCCTTCTGTTATATATGTGGTTAGTATATAAAAAAGCGAGGCCTAATATTCTCATTTAAAACGTCGGTGAAGGTTTGCGAAGCTTACCAGAAGTACTTTGGAATGTGAGTTGGGGATCAGGACAAGCTCTGGGCCCCTCACTACTGTTCTGAGCACAGTAAGAAGAAGCTGGAAGGGTGGCTGCGAGGTGAAAAGAGGTCGGTAAAATTCTCTAACATAGGGGTCTGGCTAGAGCCAACAGACTACTGGACAAACTGCTTATTTTTTGCATGGTGGATGTTAGCAAGCGGTGGACAGGAAAAAATGCTGCTGCTGTGCATTACCCAGATCTCTATCATCAATTGCTCTAAATATCCCGTACCAGTACCACCTGCTCCAGGTGAAGTCCAAAACATGTCTTCTGATAAAAAGGAGGAGATGGATGCAGAGGACTTGGATTACCTGCCTGAAGTACCAGAGAAAGTTCCTCACTTTCCAAATCAAAGAGAAGTAAATGACTTGGTCAGGGATATGGGTCTGACCAAGTCCAATTCAGAGCTATTCATCTCCAGAATGAAGCAGAGAAACTTGGTTAAGGAGGAGGTGCAGGTGACAAGTCAGAGAAGTCGGCACGAGCCTTTCTCAGGCTTTTACACTCTCAGAGATGACATCTGCTTCTGCCATGATGTGCCTGGTCTGTTTGACGTTATTGGGGTGCTGTTTGTACTCAAAGAGTGGCGACTCTTCATAGACAGCTCTAGCACAAGTTTGAAGGCTGTATTCCTCCACAATGGAAACAAGTTCCCACGCTGCCCCTAGCCCATTCAGCTGTCTGAAGGAAAACTACTACAGTCTGAAAGTCCTCCTGGAAGCTCTACAATACAACCAGTACAATTGAGAAATCATTGGCGACTTCAAGATGATGGCTTACTTGCTTGGTCTCCAGGAAGGGTTTATCAACTTTAATGCTTCCTCTGCCTTTGGGATAGCACAGCCACGTTTGAACTGGGAGCAGCGAACAGAATTTATAGTTGGGACCCGGAATATCATGTGGGAGCAACTGGTTAACCCCAGGATTGTGCTCATGCCGCCACTGCACATTAAGATGGGAGTGATGAAGCAGTTCATGAGGCTCTAAATCAGGAATCCCCAAGTTATCTGAGGCCAAAATCAAAGGTGGCATTTTTGTTGGACCTCAGATAAAGAAGGTGCTTGAGTCTCCCGAGTTTTCCAATAAGCTCAGTAGAATTGAGAGAACCACAGGGCTGAAAACTACCAGCAGCTGGTACAGGAACTGGTAAAGGCTTTTGGCGCCATGAGATGCAGGGTTTCCCTTAAACTTCATATGCTGGATGCTCACCTGGAGAAATTTAAGGACAATATGGGCGCCTACTCAAAAGAACAAGGCGAGCGACTCCACCAAGATATGGAGGAGATATAGTGGAGGTACCAGTGCCACAACAATGATGGAGGACTATATCTGGAGGCTAGTGCAGGAGTGCCACCAGGACTACTAGTGCAAATCAAGAAAATCCAGTCATTTCTGACGTGTTTAAGTTGCTTTATAACTGTTATTTGTTTTTACTTGTTTTTTTTTATAAGATTGTGTCATAAGATAAATATATACTCTGTTGA
Source organism: Ceratothoa steindachneri (assembly GCA_963969495.1). Classification (NCBI taxonomy): domain Eukaryota; kingdom Metazoa; phylum Arthropoda; class Malacostraca; order Isopoda; family Cymothoidae; genus Ceratothoa; species Ceratothoa steindachneri. The sequence goes on along the minus strand of OZ018330.1, from coordinate 139,697,183 downwards.
TTTAATTATATGAACGGATAAATTCCCCCAAATTTGTTTTTTCTTGAAAAATATGAAAATTTCGAAATATGATAGTCCTGATCACAAGCCCAAACTTCTGACTAAATGATGCGGGTTTTTTTGATAATAATGGGATATAACACACCAAGAAATGACACTTAGAACAAGGGAACAAAAAATGTGCTACATGCTGTAATCTCTCTTTTTCTTTTTTTTTCCTTTAGTCTTAGTATCTTAGCTGCTTTCTATTTCTGTGCTCTGTGAATTATTAACCATTTTATCGATCAGCAAGAATTAATAAAATATATATCATCAAATCTCTAATAATTTCCAACCATTCACCAACTACAGATCATATATCGCAATTAAGGAAGAGAAACCGAATTGGGTCCAATCTTTTCGATTGTATACTCCAGATGGAAAGCTCACTTCTCTATTAAGAAAAAGGCCATAGAAAAGAGCCCGAGAAAACTTGAGATTAAAAAACCTGGAGTTGGAAAACTTTGAGATAATCTTTTTTTTACTGTAATGAAATATAGTGATTTAGAGGCTCCTTTATTGTAGACGTCCTCTCTATTTATCTTTCAAAATATTTTTCCAAATATTTTCCCTAATCTTTGCCAGTTTCCCAAGGCTTCGATGATTAATCCCATTGCCTTCTTCTATTAATCTATCCTAATCTTTCATTACAGGAGCGGAAGGAAACGCTCAATATTTACCTGACAGAACCATGAATTTTCTGATATGTAGATATGGGTCTTTTTCCCATATATTGTCCACCCTTTCTTTACCTATAGATTATTCATCATTGGTATTTTTTCCTTCGATTGTTGTTTCGTTCCTCATCTCTCTTATCTCTTACCATGACAGCTGGCTGAAATATTAATTTTCCTTCTCTCGATTATTTATACTGCCATTACTTGGTTAAAATTAAAAAAAAATAATAAACTTTAACTTAATACAAAAACATATATTTTACCGGTTTGGCTGTGTTTGTTACTTAGAAGCACGATATCCAAAAGATCCAATCACTATTCCTAAGAAATATTAAAGAACAGGGTTTAAAATGGCTTTATTATACAACCTAAAATCATATACATAAACCAAAATGTAACTTTCTTTATGGAATAAAGACGTACTTTCCGCTATGGAAAGGCATAATGAATTCACAACCAAAATGTAGCAAAAATAAAATTATTAAATTAAGGTCATATTTACATTCATATTGATAAGTGTCATCGACAAGAAATGGAGAGGGAAAATAAAAGAATACACAAGTAGTATAAGATTCTTCATTACTGACGTTTCGCTATGAGTAATAAATAACCGTGTACCACTTGCAGGGCCATATTCTCCCTCTCCACTTGATAATATATAATTTTATAAACTTTTATTTTATGACAAATTTTATATCATCATTTCGTCTTTTAGGGAAGTTTCATGACCTTCATATATGTATCGAGGCCTCCCTCTTGGCGAGGATAACTATGGTAATAATAAAAAAATACATCTGGGTTTAGCTTTACCCCTCCGATGTTCTTCGATGACATAGGAGAACGGACAAAATTTATAAATACGAAAGTCAAAAGTGCTTACTGTCGACATCGTATTACGTGCTCCCCTAAGTTCAAAATGCCGAGTAGACAAAAAACAGACAACAAAAGGAAGACTTCCTTTGAAGCCCATCTGGGAGTCCCCTACACTTCCATTTACCCCGCGGGGTTAATTGAGGTATATACCAGGTCGACACGAGAAAACAGGGCTTTTTCGTTTTAACCAAGATAGAAAAGTCACAGGTAGAGAGAAGGCTCTTTCTCGTTCTAAAAGAAACAAAAAAGTCACCGGTAGAAAGTTTTTCTACAAGTTAAGAAATACTTGTAGTTTCTTGGACAATACCAGATTGTTCCAAGGCGTCTCGACACAGTTCGAGCTCCAAGATCATCAAGGATCAAAAATACAAATTCTCTCGACACAGCTTGAGTACTTAAATCTTACGCTATCTGAGTTTGACAAACCCCAAACTAGATGGAAGAAACCTCAACATTTTCACTTCATTCGGAAGAAAACTATTAGAAGATCACCACGACCGCCTAAACGAGAAGAATCATCCGTTCTGTTTTCAACCTTCCTTTGCTCATTCGAATTTCCGAGTGACGCGAATCGTCCCCTTTTATGTCGGAGTAACGCCATCTTATGAGCAACCAACAAACTACTTGCGCTACGCATCTCGAGACCAGTTTAAACGAAAATATTTCGAGTGGATTCTTTGGGGTAATCTCCATTAACTTATGTAAGCAAATAATCCTGTTGTTTATGTCCCCGTGCTTTAAAGTAGTTTATTTTGTGAATGGTTAAGGACAAAGTGTATTAGAGTAAATTGTTCGTCCGAAAAATCTACCTAGAATCAAGCGTCGAGAGCTGGATAGTAAAACTCATTTTTTTATCTTTATATTATATGTGTATATAGTAATTTTGTTTGCTTTGATTAATGTTCTGTAAAAGTCTACTTTGGTTGAAGTTTGAAATTATCCTTGAACGAGTTGCGTTGCCGTATTTGGTAATTTCCAGAAAAAACTCCCCTTTTATTCATTCTTCTAGAATAAAATAAAGTATAGCACTCTTAGAGAACGATCCTCAAACGATCATCGAGGCACGACCCAACTCCTCAGGACAAATTTTATTTGGTTTATTAAACATAATAAAACAAATAAATGTATATATATATATATATATATATATATATATATATATATATATAGAGAGAGAGAGAGAGAGAGAGAGAGAGAGAGAGAGAGAGAGAGATAATCTAGGCTAACCCACGACATAGCTAAAATGATAATCAATATATGTAAGATAGAGATGCAAGACAACTTTTCCATACGCCTCTCCATTATGCGTGATCAAATTGACTGTTCAATTAACCACCTCGTGTGAGTATGTACACTCAAATGGACAGGAAAAAGGTGTATTTCAGTAATTAGCAAGTTTCTTTAACCATAGACTAAGCTTCTGATACTTGTAGTCCCAGTACTCCACGCCTATGCTCATAAATAAAAAATATATTTTAACCAGCTAAAATTGGGAGTTTTCATATATAAATCAAATTTACTTTATCAAAGAGATACTTAGGAGTTTCTAAATTGTTTTTTCGGCTAAACCTGATGTGCACAATTACGTAAGTCTAAATGACAAGATAAAATTCATCATCTGAAATAATCTTGTATATATTTATGGATGAATCGTTAAGAATATAAAAAATTCTTTTGATTATCTACGAAATAGAAGATGTAAGAATGAAGACTCTTTAAGCACACTTCGTATTAAAATTATTAGATAAAATTATATTCGCCGTATGAAGAATAGAAGCAGAAATTTCATCGAGCCCTTTACTTCGAAAACGTATAAATTATATATATATATACATATATATATATATATATATATATATATATATATATATATATATACGAGGGGGAGGTCAAAAGGTTTTGCAATTCGGATATAAGGGAACGAGATATGAGGAAAAGTGTTTTAGTATTTTTCAATATAGCTACCCTCGACTTCAATGCACTTGCGCCACTTCTCCCTGAGGCTTCGAATTCCCGACAACCAGAAATCTCCCGACTGCTGTTCAATCCACTCCTGGACGGTGAGCTGGACATCTTCATCGTCCCTTAACCGGCGCCCACGCGGTGCAGCCTTGAGCTGGCGAAATAAAAAGTAGTCGCTGGCGGCCAGATCTGGACTGTAGGGGGGGAGGGGGGGCGATGGTTGAGCTGTTCGGAACCGCACTCGCGCAGGGCAGCTTGTGCAAATCTGGCCTTCTGGACTTTGACAACGTTAAAGTTGATCATGGGGCGTGAGGTTTCTAGGGACCCAACAGGCAGCGACCTTAGTAATGGCCAAATTGTCGTTGATGATGTTGATAACACTTCCATGTGATATTCCAAGCTCTCGCTCGATTTCTTCGACCTTCACCCGTCGATTTTCGAGGATCATCCTCTCCACACGGGCCACACTGTCCTCGTTGGTCACGTCTGACGTGCGTCCTGGACGGAGGTCATGTTCAAGGGACTCACGACCATGGCGGAACTTCCTATTCCAGCGAGCAATAGTTGCACAGAAAGGTGCGGGGGCGGTGTACACTGAAACCATGCATTCATGGATCTCTTTTGCATTCTTGCCTTCCTTAGTCAAAAATTTGATCACTGTGTGGTGCTCAACGTTCTTCATTGTTGAAAAATTTGTGACTGACGATCTGAGACCAGCTACTGCTTCTTAAATAAACGAGGCAGGAGCGTGCGGTTGCAGGTCTTGACTTGTTATAACTTGTCCTAACACCCCCACAAATATCCAACCCCCTTCTTCTGTTTTGCCCTACCTATTCGAAAAACTTATTGATCTCCCCTCGTATATATATATATATATATATATATATATATATATATATATATATATATATATATATATATATATATATATATATATGTATAACTGAATCACGAAAATAAGGAACGTGAGGAATTTATGAATAATGTTACAGCCACGAGGAAAATGAAACAACGGAGAACTGCGAGGCTTTTCAACTAATGGTCCTTTACTAAGCAGACTGCGTCTATTCAGATAAAAGGTTTTCTCAAATTACGCAAAAAAATTTTAAATATAAAAGGAAAGCGCAATAGATATAATGACTCGTATCGGAACACTTTATAACAATCACGAAGAAGTCTAATCACTTTAATATTTTATTCTCACAACTCAAAGAAATTTAAAGTCAAAATAAATGGAAGTAATTTGTTAGCAGATAAGAAAAAAAAGAATAGATAGAGAACCAATAATGTAGGAAAAATTATTTAGGAAGTCAATTCCTGATAAAACTACTTTCTATAGATTATTTCCTTTGGTATTAACCCATTTTCAAATCATTTCTGGGTGACATATCTTTATTCATTCCTGAATTTGTTAAATATTTAAAAATGTAAACTAGAACTTTGTGAACAAGTGTGAATTTAATTCATTATAATATATATGTAGGTTAGAAAAAGAAAAATAATCATTGAACGGGACAACTTTCTTGAATTTAGGAAAGGAACGAACCAATATTACAGAAGATAGAAATTTTTCCATTCATTTAAAAAGATTTAAAAAAAATCAAATAAAATCCAAAACGGACCAGTTAATTTTGTCGACGACCCTGGACAGAGAATTTGTACGTTTCAGCCTTTACAAAAAGAGGCAACTGATCATATAATTCTAGTTTTAAAAACGCTAGTAACCAAAATTAGACAACGAAATAGATGAAAATGAAGTAGGTTTGTTAGCTGCTGAAAAAAGATTCAGTTCCTTTACTCAACAAAAATATGAAGTACTAAATGCACTTCCCATTTAAATAGTTGGATGGTACATGGGGGAATCAAAAGAGGCCAGGAGGTGAATGTTAATGCACTTTGAGCTTTATTGTTTCTAATTCCTTATTTAAAACCTATTTCCCAAATACAATTTACGTTCCTGTTTAAAGAGCACCATTAAACTTATCAGTCACTCGATAAATACATATTTACATTTAAATTAGTTTAATTTAGTTATCTATTCATTCTCACAATAAACTCTTACTACAATTATCAGATTTATACGATGATTTTTAATTGTTTTCCCAAACTTCTTCGAAATTACCAAAACATAATTAAATTTACCTAAGATCTGCATTAGATTTACTTAAATATAATGAACGCAAATCGATCATATGTGTTGATCTGTAAATGGTCAATTTTTACTTGGCCAACAAGGAGACTAGACAAAATATCCTTGTTTCCCCTGTTTATTCCCATAAATGGATATTTTCAATATCCTTCTTGTTGGCTAAGACATCATTAGGAACAGAAACTCTGGCCGGTTAGAGCAGGTTTGACTGTTGGTGAGAAGAATATTATACACCATCTACTTTTTGAGCCAGAGAAAATCATCTTTCCTTCACTTCATATTAAACTAGGGCTGCTGAAACAATTTGTCAAAGCTCTTAATGTGGAGGGTGATTGTTTCAAATCTATATGTACCATATTTCCTGGCTAAAATAATGATAAAATCAAGGCTGAAGCCTTTGATGGGTGTTATGAAAAGATTTTTTGGAAACAAAAATGATGCTAACTACAAGGATTTGGTAGAGACATTACTTGATAGCTTTCATCATTTAGGCTGCATAATGAGCATAAAGATTCATTTCCTCAAGAGCTATCTCGATGAATTTCCTGCTAATCTTGGCAACATGAGTAATGAACACGGAGAGTGTTTTCATAAAGATTTCCAGATTATGGAGGAGAGATATCAAGGCTGATCGAACATAAACATGATGGCAGACTACTGTTAGAGTATTCAACGAGCTGTGTAGACATCAAACACTGCAGACACTCTCGCAAGTGAAAATTTCTTCCAGGAATCTATAAGTATGTGTACGATTGCTTGTGTTTTCTACATTATATTAGAAAAATTACTGGTATGTATTTAGTAATAGGTGATGTTATATTGCATTGCATTTATCCTTTCAAATGCTGTTGACATTTTAAGCTATGGTTTGAAGCTATAACACTTAGGAAACTATCCTTACCGAATAAATACATGCAGTACGTCTTAAAATAGGAATATGCTGTAGAATGAAAACCTCATGTGTTTTAAAAAAATAGATGCCATATTTGAAATTAATACGTCCACTAATCATAAGTTAGCAAAAAGTGTGTTGACTAGTGTAATTGATATTTAATTAATTTTAAGGTAAAGAATAGTATTCTGTTGAAAAAGATCAAGTCATCTCTTTTATTTTTTATGTTTATGTAAGTGATTGCGTTAGTTTGACCTTAGGGAAAATCCAAATTCGAAGAATTTGAATATTTTTTAGAAATTGCGAAAGAGCTTTAAGAATCTTAAATCATTTACAAGAGCTTGTAATTTACATCCACTGAAAAGTAGAAATTTTCCCTCTCCCCCCTCTCGCCAACTAGATCTCGCCCTCTCCAATTCTATTAACCCACTCGAGAAAGACGGAAAAGGTCTGAACGCGCAACTCTCAGGCGCGACTATTTAAGTTTATTCTACGTTTTTCTCAGATTCCTTATATGCAGTGCAGTGGTTCAATTTCACTAAAAATATATATACCGAGACAAATTATTATTTGCCTACGAACATGCTCGTTATTTCAAATCATTTATAGTTTTGATCAAAATAAACCGTGTCTACTTGTGTTATCTCACTTCAAGAGTCTCGTGCGACTGCCTATTAAGTTCAAGAGTCGCCTACTTAAACTGTCTAATGATTAGGCCCTAATGAAACCAAGAACAAGTAAAAAAATACACAACAAATCCACCCCTTTGCACCAAAAAAATAAAATAAAATGCATGCCCTCCCTTTATTCTTTATTCATGTAGAAAGATAGTGAAAAAGCAAGGAACCATATCCTCGTTTCCGTGGTTACTGGAACAGGAGAAAAGACAAATTAGTCGTGAAAATTAAATACAAGGGAGGTAAAGAGTGTGCACGGGGCTCGGGCCATCTCAGTATTTACATAATACATGATATTCATATTTGAAATAAATTGTTGCTAAACAGCAAAATAGTGGTAATAATAATTATCCTTACCAAATTATATAGATTAAATAATAGTTAATGAATAATAGGGACTAATAATAATAAGTAAAAAATAGCTAGAATCACTTAATTTTGGTTAGTCAACTTTAATATATTGATCATTAATGTTAGGCTTAACAGTTTGGTTTGTTATCGTCACTTATTCATTAATTCATTTCTATTCCGATTGTGGATTTGCTGCAGGGTCACCTGTATATGGCCCGTGTGACCAATGAACTTATCTGAGACATATACAACTTGTATTTGTCTTGCCCTGTAGGCTAAACAGGTCGGCTACAGGGACTGGTTAGAGAATTGCCTCCAGGCTGTCAGAGATAGCGGTGCCTCGTGTTTGTCGTCAATGGAGCTTCTTTCTAGTGTTTTCTTATATATAGGCCTAGTTCAAGAGCTTTTTGATTAAACTGGAGATTGCTGTATTTAGACTTCTTTGGTGATCGCCATTGCCGCCAGGGCACAATCCCGCAACCTATTGAAGTTTGCGGTTCTGTGTGGGATGAACTTACGTTGTGCCACTCCATGTGCTCTAAAACTCTTGCCTCAAATCCAATATCAATGTTTTCCTCCTCTTCTGCGTTTCGAATTAGAGTCGCTCCAGACTTCTCTAAAAAGCTTGTTTTTTTCTTGTGAAGTTCTGGATCATTTGTTAAGTTTCACTATGGAAGAGTCAGCCTTCGATGTTTCTCGTCCTCTCAGCTTGCTAATGGGGTTCCAGATGCTTCTGGGGTTGACCTTAAAATCAATGTTGTGCATCATGCAGTCACACTTTTATCTGATCTACTGCAAAGGCACGGCGTTCAATTGATGTCTGAGCTGTTGGACCAACGCGAAGTGCATTGGCGTATTTAGCGGCCCAGGCGGTTTCGTAAAGCAGCTGCACCTACGCTGTAGGGTTATTCACTCTTTTGATGGGTTGTTCGAGATCAAGATCTTGTGCCTTGTTTTTGGAATTAAATTGTCCACAGTCGTAAATGTTTCAAAAGTGCTAGGCATCTCTTCTTCGATCACCTCTTGCGTGACACCATCCATCTATGCAATTTCCTCTGGAATGACCTGTAGACATTCCAGTCTGGAGATGCAATTTTCTTGTTTGATGCAAGTGGATAGGTATTTGTTGCGGCAGCTACCATGATGAGCCTATGAATATTGTGACTCGGTGTGAGGAAGCGAGGCTGCACAAAATGGTAGAAAGGATCAATTGGGATCCTTAAACAGGAGATACGGCTTGGAGGCTATTTCTGAGTACATGAACGTTTGTGATTTCGTTCCACTCTTCTTTGATACATCTCTACGCATGAGCGTAGAGATTCTTGATCTGACGTTAAGGTTGCCAACAGGAGTGACGAAGCTGGCCTTCCCAAACCTAGTGAACAGGTCGTGAATTGAAAGGTACTGTCTCCTTGAAGGCTGGTACTCTTTCATATTCTTCATCTACGATTTGAGAGTGGCAGACAGACACTTAGTAGGCGTGGTCGGAGAGTAATATTATTTATGTAGGATGGCTGTAAGGTCTGCCGGAGCACAGTTTTTGTACAAACAGGGCTCAAAGAATTTGAGTTACGAGTCGTACCATTTACCGTTTTCTACCAGATCCTTCTTAACTACTTCCATCTTTGTTAAGGAGAGGGAATATCACTTAAATTACACCTTTAGGATTCCAGTAATAATGTACTAGGTAGGAAAAGTCCTTGTTAGGCAGTTACTTTAGTTAGTGCGATGACGAGATTGATTTGTCTGGCACCAAGTGAATATGACCTAGAAGTCTGTTTGGTTTCTCTTTTTGATGCTGGGTTTTACTCATCTATTTTATTAGGGTGTCTTTAGTTAGGGCCTGCTCCATAAAATAACAAGCGATGTCAAGTTCTTTGTCCACATGTGTAGACAGTTGTCCTCTGTAGCCACCTCCTCTGTTATTTTCCTTGGTTCTGCTGCGTCAGGTTGGATATGAACCTCGGTCCACGAGGATAGAAATTTGTCAGAGGGAGGGTTGTAGGGAAATTTTAGTGGTTCCATGTCATTTGTTTCCATAATCTTCTTGAACTTCATGCTGAAGGACCTAGGAGCCAGGTAGTTTATGATATACGCATATAGAATGCAAGCTTGCATTTTCATGTGGTTCAATCACATAATTGGGGACTATTTGTGCTTGAGATTTTAGTTTGTTGCCTGATAACAGTGGAGTAGATCTTGATGCAGTGAAAATTTCTATTTTTCTGAAGATGATCTCAATCATTTGAACTGAGAAAAACGTTTTTCTTTGGTCTGGCGAAATAACAAACGTAGGTCCAGTGGCTTCTCTCGGACGCTCATTGCATCTCCGTCAGCCAAGTCCCATTTAAAAACGTACGGTATTGTATTCACCCTTACCACTTTCTCTCCCACTTACAAAGGTGGCAAACGAAGAATCTCCAATCACTCGCCCTCAACTCGTTTTTAACACAGCCAGGACAATAAAAAAACCCAGAGATTCCAACTAGAAAATCGCTCCTCTACTGAGTCCACGTGGGTAGTTGTCCTCTCATATGCCATCATTTTAAGCGAAACAGGCAAAGGTAGTATCTCCAATCAGCCCGCCTACTCTCACTACTGCCACTTTTGTGAGCAACCGAAACAGGATGAATGGCCAATCACTCGTCTGCTTTCCATCATTGACAAACTGTTAGATATTAGGGCACTAAAGTACACCAGTATGCAAAGCAGGGGGTAGGTAGTTGCTCTCTCGAGTTCCCCGTATGAGAAATCCTCAGCTTCGATTAGGAAGTTTTGTTTCGCGTAAAAGTTCACATTATGGTGGTGGGAGGGGGAGGGGGGAATTCTGGTCGTGTAACTATAGTCTCAGTCACCTTGTGCAAGAGAAACGCTCAAACCAATACCCAAAGAGAGTCCACTTCCAATTGGCCTTGCTTTCTTTACCGAGTGGAATTTTCGAAGCGAAGAAATTATGCAAGCTCTATAGCCTTAGCTAACCTACATATCCAAACGCTAATCTCTATTATTCGTACCAAGTTCGTGTAGCGAATGATAACCACTCAATAATTGTGTAACCTGAATTGCAATTTGGCTTATTCATGTTTAAAAACTCTTAGCTAGTTAATAAAGAATATTTAGTGTACAGGAATAATAAAGTTTAAAATAGAATAGCTTTGTGGAATATATATTATGCATTCAAGCACTTCAATGGCTCACTGCCCTCGGTGGTGTTTGGATCCATTCAAATTTACCAAGTATAGCCAAAAACTCAAAAATTATGTTGATTGTGTGGACTCATTTATTAAAGCAGCTAAAATATTGAAATATGTTTATAATCTTTCGTTTGCATGATTAGAGCACCATATGGATATTTCAAATAATTAGCTCATTTTAAGAGTGTAATAAAATTATTGCTTTTAAAAGTGGTTTAATATCCATTAAGTGGCCTAAAAAATAAAGGAAACCAAAATTAAAGTGGCTGTAAACAGTAAACTATTTAATATTCTTCGGCATTAGAGACTGCATCTTACTTTTCAAAACAGGTAAATAAACAAACGTACACACATATAAGTACATACATACCTATATATAAGTATGTTTGTGTTTCTCATATTTAATGAACATCTTTTATTAGTAAGTAATTAAATTTATCTCTTGCCATTTTTTCACTTCGTATTAAATCATTTAAGTTTGATGTTTAGCTCGGAGCCAAAGCTTTCAGAGAAGTATATTTCCAAGGAAGACTTGAGTGCAAGTAATATATTTTAAAATTTATCGAGAGGCAATTGTTTCTGCAAATCTTTTGAAATTCAGGATGCACTTAGAAATTGATTGGTAATTATTCGCTATATGAAACTTGGGACGAATAATTTGCACATGGGTTAGCGCGTTCATTTTCGTTTTCAATTTGTTTGTGTTTTGGTGGGAAATTTGTACATTTTCTTTGGCGTTTTTTTCTTTTTCTTGGATTTTATAGAACATAATGAGTACGCTATTTAATTATGGCAACTTATTCCCATGCATACATTTGCATGGAAGGACTCTTTAAAGGCAAAATTATCTCTTTTCAATATTTTTGGGCTTGGATATGCCCTTCCTACCTTTAAGTATTATATTTAAAAAAACATTATCTGCTATACTAAGCTATAAAAAGCATTTACATCGATCAATATGGCCCTACAACGATTCTGTACATATTATACTCCATTTTGTATTTGAATAAAGATTTGTTGATCAGCGCCAAATTCTTCCAGACACCAACCATTTCTGAAAATGAAGGACAGATACACAGTAAACTTGACAACCAACTCCTAACGCTACTTATTTACCCATCCATGAACTTTTCCAAATTTTTGGACTAGTTAACACGCTGTCTTACTTGAAATATTCCTGGAAAGTGCAAAACATCTGGAAATACATCAAATAACAATGCAGGGCGCGATTCGGAGTTGCCACTTAAGCGTAATATCGCGATGCCTACCTGTCCCAATTTCCTTAGCTATATCTGTCTCTCTTCTGTGGAATGACATTCCACCTTACAATTACAAATTTTCCCATTCTTTGGTGCAGGTACATAACTGATGTGATTTCCTTGTGATCCAATTAAAAATTAGCCTTGAACTTTAAAATAATATAGCTTTTCGTTACACTATCATCTTTAGAAAACGACGTGAGATTTAGGTTACTTTTGATTCTTGGTAATGTATAAATTTAAACCTTCTATAGTTTCTTGATTTCTATTTTCTTTATAACCTCCATGTTCCGTAAATATATAGATCTTTTATTCTCTAAAATCGTAAATATTCATCATTTATTGCGTTTGCCAGAGAATTGATTTTATTTTTTTGTTGGATGTAAAGAAAACGAACCCTTTCTCCGCTGAGACCTAGTTCATTGCTTCTACCATAATGTCTGGACTAAGCTAAATTCTTGTCTATACATTGCTGCGTCTAGAACTGATTATAGTGAGTGATGGAAAAAGTGACATTAAGAAAAGGTTTAATGTGTGAAACTAATGATTTGAGGGGAGGCATATTGCGTCACTTTTATTATCAATTAAAATATGATGCCCATTAATGGGCTCTATGAAGATCAGTCAGGGCAAGCAGCCTAAGGCGGGTACTTGAATCAAAATACATGTTCACTCTTAATGTTAATGTTACTTTATTTTGATTATACCTGATATATTTTTATCACAAAGGGTCGCTATATATGTATCTGAATATATATTTAAGATCCTAAAAAAATGTTTGTTACTAATTTATATAATAGCTGTGTCTTATCTCAATATTACAATGCATTATCTGGTAAACATCTGATCCTTTTTCTTGCTTTTCTTCTTATAGACAAGTGTTGTTTTTTTCTTTCAGATTTCTAAGAGATGTTGAAGAGGCAGCCTGTTTTCATTACATATGGGAGAAAATGGCACAGACATCGAACTCGCTTTTAAGCCTACAGAAAATGGCAAAGAATCCGATGTAGTCGACGCTAGTCAGGCTCAAGAAAGTGTCCAATGGCTAGGAACAAGACTTGTGGCATAACCCCCATGACCATATAAATCTGACAGACCGAAACAGTCACACTAAGCCTTCTTCTGCATGGGAAGCATCAATATTTGATGAGCAAGAAGAGTTTGGGTGTGATGATTATGTAACAGACCTTGACCCACCGATGAGGAGGAAGCAAAAACGTTCGAAGCTAGTTTATGAGTGGAATAAAAGTAAATTACAGATTTGTGATGAAAGTGATGCCTAGGCTTGCATGAACTACATAAGTCATCTATTGTTTAAAAATAGACAGATGAAAGATTTACACCTGTGAACATATTCAGATACTTTTTTGACAAATAATTCATTGAAGTCATCAAGACAGAGATAAACCGTTATCATCAAGTTAATTTTGTGAAAGATTTGTACGTTACTAAAGGAAAACTGCCTCAGGTACTTGGCATCTTTTTATCTCAGGTTATAACTCCGTTCTAAATCGACTGTTGTATTGGGCAAATCAGTCGGACACTTGAAATCTTGCTTTACCTTATTGTGAAATGACGAAAACCGATTTGATGAGATCAGGCGAAGCCTGCCCTTTGTGGCCAACTCAATAGAAGCCTTCGGATGATAATATCTTTAAGATTCACACTCCTTTTAAACATTTCAACAAGCTCCTCTAGATATCGCTTAACCACCGCCTACGACATTGGCAATTGATGAAAAGATGGAATCATATTATGCGCGGCATGCATTTCAACAATTCATTATATGTAGCACAGCCCATGATATTTGGCTAGAGATTTTGGTGTCTATGCTATCATTAAGGACTCTTAATGAATTTCCCCTTGTATGAGGAAAAGGACTCTACGTTTGAAGAAGGAATGCCTGTGGGTGAATCTCTTTTCCATGCATTGGCCAAAGGAACAGTACCTAAGGATAGCTGTGGATATGTTAAGAACTATTAACAACACTGCCTCTTCTCCAGTCATTCAAGCGAGCTAAAATTTTTCAAACATCTTCAATTAGTAAGGGCAGAGTCTAGGATGTCCCAGTATCAGATATAAGGAAATTACATAATGGAATGACAACAGCGATGTTAGGGTTGCAACAAACAGAATTGACAGTGCATTTCTTTAAATAGGAAATGCAAACGGTAGTTATAACAGAATAAAAAGTGGTAGTAATCCCTCAACCAAACATTGTGAAGCTTTACTATGAGGGAATTAGAGTAGTAGATGTGTTAGATCAGTTTAGAAGAAAGTATAGAGTTTCATTTAGAAATTGAGTGTGGTACTTTTTCTTTTCTGCTTTCTCATGAATGGCTCAATTGTAAATAAGTAAATTCTCTAAGGAAGATTTACAAGGTGTTACAGCTAGAGTTTCTGAGGGAAATTGACAATGTTCTGCTAAAACCATCAGAAAAATCTCGTAGACTTGAGCCACTAACTTACCCATAGCATTTACGCTACGACAAAGAGGATGATTATGTTTTGATGGGAGATACTCAACGGCACGGTGTTGTGTGTAAGAAGAATATGAAGTCTAAGTGCTCTAAATGTGACACTGCACATCCAGTGCTTCGTTGAGTATCACACAAAGAGATAGGAATATGTATTTTTTAGCCAACTGATGTAAATGCCTATGTCAACCCTCTTATTATTGCCTTAATATAATATACAGTCCTAATTTATCAGTTTCATAAATATGTGCTTCAAAATATATAGGAGTAAGGTTTCCTGGAATTTTGTTTTAACTGGTATGAATATTTTATTGACTGCTACTTTATATTTATGCGGGAGGTTCTTGTAATAATTCCATTTCCTATACATTTCTTTTTAAAAATACTCTCTCTAAAACGAACATATATTAAATAAGATTGTTCAACATATACTTTTTTAATTTAATCCGGATCCATCAATAAATTTTATCATTTCAATGCACAGTGATGAAAATTGAGCGTGACATATTTCCTTATGTCTAAGAAAATTTAAAAAAAACATGCATAATTCTCAATTTCAGATCAAAATTGTGAAGTTCTATAGGAACAAACCAATTTGAATGATAGAGAAGAGTAGGTCGTGTTAAAGGGCTAATTTGTCCTAAATCTGAAAAAGAGGTTCAAAATGTACGAATACACCCTTCTCTTTAAATTGTACAACTGTAATTACTTTACGATATACTATGTCTTTTACTTGCTTCCCTTTGTATTTTATAAACATATCTACATGTGTGTGTTTTAATATCAAACATGGCTATAAAACATTTAACCAAATTATCAGTTGAAAGTAGAAGGGACGCTTATTCTCTCCAATTATTAGGGTGCTCAAGCAAATATTATAGGAAGAAAGGTAAGCATCATTATGTACGTCTAAACAAACATACATATAGTGTATGTGGAAAGGGAATATAACGGTGCTTTCTTTTTACGTATTTTAGAAAACCATAAATTAGTTAATTCAACTAAATTGATATATTATGCAATATCCGCCATGAGACTACATGTAATTCTATGTTGTACTGTTGTCTATAACACTTATAAAATTTAATTTGTCTAATTGTATATTCATCTTATACCAAAATATACCAAAGTATTGACACGTTGCTAGTTATAAAAAAATATAAACCTTGTTTTAAGTTAGTATCCAATTGTTCGTGGAGACCGGAAGCCTTCTCACAGCATTTCCTTTGATGCTAATATATGTATTTGGAAATATTGCGCAATACTTCATACACCATGTTAGTGATTAAATTCAAGGTTTTATTTGCGGGTCTTCCTTTAACAAGAAAATATACGTTTCAATGATCAATAAAGGTAATAGAATATGTACTTTTTGGCAATTCAATTAACCTTTTAAGTAAAAATAATCAATGCAATAACCAAAAAATGGGGGCAAAGAATAGAACAATAATTAGAAATTTTACGCACTCAAAATAGGAGTAAAATGAGTAAAGAAGGAAATAAAACACCTCCGTTGATAATTTGCGCGGAGACTTATAGGTATAGTTAAAAAGCAATAACATACACTAGAGTAACGGAGGAAAATCGAGTCGGGTTGCAAATCAGAGTTCATAACCAGACATAAGAATGCAAACTAGAACATGAGACTCATATAGTAACACTGAGCAGACTTTAGAACAGTTCTAAAGGGATCTTAACCGAAATTGCTTTCCCATTTTGAGTTGGAATGTCATAATTCTTTCAAAACATTTATCCCTGTTGAACTTGAAAGGGGAACGATACTGATCAGTGATTCATTATTTAAAAATAACAAAAACAAGTTTAAATCAAGGCATCCACGAAGATGAAGTAGATCTATGCGCGTTAGGCCCAAATTGCATATTGCCCTTCGAGATGCATGAGAGGACCAAACCTTGTTCAAATACATTCAAATTATTAAACAAGTGCTTTAAAAAGGCCATAGCCAAAAAATTTCACCAATTAACAAATTAGACAAAGGTGAAATCGCCTATCTAATTAAATATGGAAAGAAAGGTAAAAGTATTGTTAAAAATCGTTTTTTTGATTAACTTTCGACTATAATTAATCCATATTAGGAGGAAGAGATAAAACGTTCAATAAAAGATGAAAGATCTTCAAAAAGCTCTCACTGAACACAGTTCATTGTTTTGATTTGCTAGGTTAATTCCTTATTTTGTTGAGTGAATTTCAGATTCTTACCTTATGTTTGGTCGACTTTAGAATTTATTTTTGTAAACGAGTTTAATGTAGAGTCAATTTTATCGTTTGCTTTTCTCTTTTTTTCTATTTATGTATGCATTCCCATTCTCCTTACTATACTTGACACATTAGTCTGAGTTCATCTCACTGCAATCAATTCTTTTATGGTCCCAGCGGGTTTGTCCTAATATAAATATATCTAGTTTTATCATTAGGGCTTGCACAGAAGCTGTTAGCCTACTAATCTGGGAATATGTTATGGTATCAGCAACTGTTTTGATCTTTTCCCACAGGCCACCCTTTGATGAAAACTGAATATCTCTTTCATACACTTTCCTCTTCATGATCGACCAGAACTGTTAAATAAAATTTAGGCCAGGAGAACAGCGAGGCCAGGTCATAAGTGATTGGCCTGTGATTCTCAAAGTTGCCAGTTACGAAATTGTAGCCTTAGCTGAATGTGAAGAGCATTATCATGCATAAAAATCAATTGTCGTCGACGTGAGAGTGACAAATCATATAGCCATGCTGCAAATTACTCCTCCAGAAACGCGGTGTAGGAGTTGCTGGTAACTTTGACACCTTCTGGAACTAGAAAAGGCCCGACAAGTTCATTTTCAATGATTCCCGTCGAAAACATGACACCAACACCTCCTTGTTGACGTCGACGTAGCTCTGGCATGATCCCTGAAGAAAACATGTTGGAAATTGATCTTCATGTACTTCCGTGCCCAATCAATAAGCTTGTATTTGTGATTCATGCTCAGGATGGGTCTGACAATGCACTTTACACTTTTGCAGGTCTCTTTAAGGATCCTACACCGGGTGCTTTTGGACAAAGGAGCAACTCCAAAAATTTCAAATATAGCAGCACTTATGCTATCGAAGTCTTTTCTTACTTGTCTACCTATTTTTCGGAAGCAAACTGGAATAAACTTATTCTCGTATCTTTAGCTTGCCTTGGTTTAGTGATTGGGTTTTCCACATACGCCTTCAATGTTCTTCTATCTCGAGCATACTCTCGGGCTAATTTCCCAACAGATATGCCTTCTTTAAGACCTGCAACAAGCCGGGTCTTCTCGGTAGCTGTCATGCGTCTTTTCAGTGGCATTTTCGTACACCTGTGATAAAGAGTGACACAGTTTAAAACACATCAAAATACCAAACTCAATATAACTTTCTATGTATCTTATAAATACGAATAAAATGTTAACTGCGTACGTAATTACCTAGGATATTTCAGTGGACCAGGTTTTACATTTGTACAATGTTTATTATTCAAAATATTTGCCAAAAATTTGACCTTCAATAAAGCGTTATACACAGTTTATACTTACAAATACGTGGGTTATGTAACTTTGTGCAATCCTATTATACAAAGATTCATAAAAACACTTGTTCTGAAAGCTATATAGAAATTACTCTCTTTTTTTGTCAACAACATCCCTAAAACCCACCACACATTCTTTTAATTCTTCTCAATGACCCTCTCTTCCTGTCATGGCAATTTATTCTCAAATACTCAATACATATTTGAGTGAAATATGAGCAAACTCTAAGATTTGCTTCCATTGAAAATTTTGTAGATCTTTTTGAATTCGAAACTATTTTTCCCTCCCCCTGCAATGTAATTTCATTCATCACAAAGAAATGCAAGTATATTAATAGTGGAAATAAAAAAATATATAAAATTACGCATATTTTGCTAATAGTGATTGCTATAGCATGAAATTTAGGAAAGTGAATTCTGTTGTTTCGTTGAACACCACGATGTGTTTACTCTTATATTTCTACTCTATTTAATAGATGAAAAGAGTTTTTGACACTTGTGAGACTGATTCCTGAAATTATATATTGGTTTCCCTTCATATTTAATTAGGACCTTGTCAAACAATTTTAAAGCACAGTTTGATGACGTCAAGGAATTAAGATGAATGCCTACTGGAAGATCATCGCCTAAAAAAATAGTTAAATGGATTTTCAGCAGGAGATTACCAGATCTTTGATGGTGCTATCGTAATCTGAAGATTTGAAAATTGCATACACTATAAAACAAAATAAAAGAACGATTTTCCTTTATTAAAATATTATTTTTAAAATATGATAAGTAGTTAATAGAGCGTCTCGTTAGTGAATTGATAGCTCCGAGACAATGGGGATTAGGGTAATTAAAAAAGACATCACATGGTATATAAATTATGCACTCACATGCCATGCACCTGGAAGGTAGACATGGAGGACGCACCCAACATATGTATACTACCGAGAAAATAAGAGAATTATTTTCCTTTATTTAAATAATTTACAAAATATGATGGGCAGGAAAATGAAATTTCAATTCAATGGTACATAAATGCATGGATTCAATATATTTGTTTAAAGATTTAATATGATACAATAATATATCCAATAAATTATAATAAATAACTAACAAAAGAAAAGGTTGATACATACAAAATAAGAGAAAGGTTATTCAAGAATTGCTTAGCATTCAAATACCATAAAACAAAGCTAAATTTGAAAACGATGAAAATTAGAGCAATTAATATGAGGTTTTGAAACTTATCTTTTCTATCTCTCTAGCGTAACTACTATCACAGGATCTCACCAGTTTTTTGCAAAATTCTGGTGTCATTTTGTCAAATTATTGCACAATTTCTGCCCATAAATCTATCACAGATGAAGGCTACTTGTCTCGAACGTTGTCTCCAATAGTCTTCCATAGTTTTACAATTGGGTTTAGGTCCAGGCTAGCTGTTTCGGAGCTGTTCGGAGTGAAGGAATAGCATGTTGTTAGTCGCGGGCGACGCTAAATTTCGCTATGTCGGTCTGTCCCCTTTTTGCCTTTTTTTTGTAATAACATTGTAACTATTCTGGCGATTCTAACTAAATTTGAAACCATTATATTGTTTTGCATTCCTTTCGAATGATATAAATGCAAAGGTCCTCCCAAGATTAATTAGCCATGGAATTATTTTGTTATGGCAATAACATAATAACTATTCGCCCCATTCTCACAATATTTGAAACTCTTACGTTATTTTACATTCTATTTGGAATGATAGAATTGCTGTATCCTCCCAAGGATAGTCCGTGAATTATTGAAAGATTTGAAGGTCGTAAGTTCATATATCAGAATAAGTAAGAGCACGCGATTTTTTGGCTAGCAGACCTCGGTGTATATGACTTATGCACATATTCACATTTTCCTACCGTTCCAATTATCTCAGGATCGGAACAACTCTATCAGAAGAAAACATTTCACATACCTAGAGGCTACCTCCTCCATGCTTGTCAAACATGTTAATACATTTGGGGCTAATTGCGGTTGAGTTTGTCACCAGCAGAAGCGCGCCTTACAAAGCCTGTGCCATCAGGTCTAACGAAATTAAATATATTTTCTTCAAGAAAATTAATTCTCTTTTATCTTCATCCCTCTTAAAAAAATGAGCGTCAGCATATTTGAGTCTCGCCTTCTCTTTCTTTTATGATAGGATGGGTTTGGTACTAGGGAATGTGGTTTTAAACCAGAGTTATTGAGGTAAAGGGTTACTTTTTTGTTACTATTCGTCTTAATATTTAGAAAAATTCCTGCTGCCTTTTCAAATGGATCCTTCATAGAGAAGTGCCTAATAGCTATCTCTTCTTGGCCGGTGGTTATGCGAGTTCGACCAAGTTTTGCAGGATATTTATAGTGTTTTTTTTAGTGTATAACTTCAGAACGCATGAAATCACACTTTTTCTCCTCCTACTTCTCTTGTAATGTCAAAAAGTCTCCTCTCCGATACCTTCAAGTGAACAATTTTCAGAGGTAACTCTATGGGGGAGCTCTTGAAGGTCGTTTCTTATTATGGGAGAACCATAAAAGTAATCTTGAGGGCAACCCAAGAGCCTTGGAAGGGGGATACTGGTCGCCAGTAATGTTGATAAATTACCGAGTTATCGCGTAAGCATTTGGCAAAAACTCCGGTTGATTCAGATGCCCCAGTTGGTTTGCGTGCCTTTCCTTAATTCCCACGAGAGTTATTTGTTGAATGCTATAGGTTGCACTAAGCCGACGTGCGGTCTTATTCTAGCAATGGAATCAAATACCCCGGAGGGTAGGGATAGAGCACACCAGGGTAGAACAAAGGTATTTCCGGAATTATGTGATCGCGAAGAATTGAGGTTAACGAGGAAAATGTGCAACGGCTGTTTTCCCAATTAATAAGGCCTGGAAGCAGGGAGATCGAAGAACGTCAGGATATTGAAGTCACCAGAGCAAAAATAGAATTATTATTGAACTAGAATTATTGCACCTGAAAAAAGTTCTTTAACTAAGTTCGAGTTCAAGTGCGGGCAAATTCTAAAGGAGGCCGGACGAATAAAGCCTCTAAAAATTACCCCTTAGTGTTTGCGTTATGTACACGACTATATACAAAGATGAGTTACGTGAATTCGAGAGATCGGACTGAACGATATATAACGCGATATATTGCTATATCAAACAGCATTCTAATTATCCTTTTTGTTCTTGCTTCACACTGTTATATATTCAATTTAAGCCACGCCCTACAAGTTCCTCGTCCAACTAAGCCACAGCTTCCTCTTCTGTACCAGCCTGTTAATTTGTCGGTATTAACATAACTCGACTTTTGATTGGCTATTGCCAAACATATTGATAAGGAACGCATTTCAATTATTGGGTAAAATTCGCTGTGGGCAGTGGCATGTTGCCATGGAGACAGCTTCATTAATCTTGTTTCTATTTCTTTAATAGATATAGCTAACCAGTTTATTCTGGATTCTGCCTTGATTATAATTTTTTGCCTAAGGTTGCCTTGACCAACTCTAATAGAGATAACTGTGCTCCGTTTATTGCCGTGTGACATTCACGTAAACGTCGCTAACTTTACTTTTCTCTCTATATATACTTTATATGTGTAGCCACTCTCGCCTTGGTCCTATTTTGAACGTACACGCCGGTCACTACAGTTGTCCGCCCTTAGGGTAGACGGAGTCGTTTACTTGCTGCTATTGGACCTTGACCTTTACAAAATTTGGTATTTTACATTTAATATGTTATTTTATTAGGTTAACAATTGTTATAGATTTTTAAATCCTACTTTAATTCTGGTACGTATCATTCAACCTGGATTATTACTTGTTACAACTAATTATTATTGACAATAAATTTAACAATATTTCTACAATAACTAAATTATTTCATTCGTTACTTTGGATAGGAGCTGTCTATTTTAATTACACATTTATAGTTCTTCCCATCCTGGTACCTCGTGACGACTTTGCGTCTGAATATCACGGACTTTGCTATATGAATCTTATATAATTTCACCTTATCTATACATTATATTTATATTGGCACACTTTTTTATAATTTTAGGCTAAGTATTGTTCATTTAATACATTGTTATTCGCCTCGCAAGAATAATTATATATGTTGTCTTTAGCGAATTTAATCCTTCTTCCCGCTCGTGATGAGGTACGTTTCTCTTGCAGTTCCTCTGCTTTAGGCGAAGGGAGAGGATCAGGGGTTTCACTCTCCCTTCAAGTTGCTGGTTCTATTTCCCCAGCAGGGTCGGATCTCGGCCTCTTCTGGGTGACCCGGGGCACCGGGATACTCCGATCGCCGTCCCTAGAGTCCTCAATTGCCTGAGGTAATCGTGCCGGTTTCAACCGGTCAATTGAGACGGTGTCCATCCTTCCGTCCGGGAATTGTAGCGTGAACACCTTACTGCCGCGTTCGATAGCCATGAAGGCACCCGCATAAGGCGCCTCAAGAGGTCCTTAAACATGGTCTATTCGCACCCACTCGTGTGATGCTTTAGCCGAAAAGTTGGGCATCATTCTTCTGTAGTATCCCAACATTGGCAAGAAACGACGCAGTCCTTTAGAGTCTTTTGGCTTTGGCAATTCCTCACTTTCCCTTATTTTGGGGGGCTGAGGGTATACGCTGTTTTCCGAGATTTAATGGCCACGGAACGTGATTTCCTCTTTCGCCAACTCGCATTTTTCTAGGAAAATCCTGAGGCCGCTCTGTGATAATTTTTCATGGAGATTATCTGCCAATTTTTTTATCCGTGGTAATGGATATCGGTCGGCTTTGTAAAGGCATTTAGAGCTCCATAGTCTCCGACCATCCTGTACTCACCACGGGTCTTATTGGGAACCAAAAGTATCGGTGAGGCCAACGGGGATTTCGATGCCTGCATTACTCCTTCTTTTAAGAGGTCCTCGATTGTTTCCTTTGCTACTTTCAGCTTTTCCGCCGTCAATTGCCTAAGGCCGCGCAAATGTAGGTGGAGCAGTGCCGATATCAATATTATGCTCCACTGAAACGCCTGTACGCAGGCTTTTCACTGTTTCAGGGGGTAATGAAGCCAATAGTTGGTAATTTTTTCACCTCTTTGGTGATTTTTGAATTGGAGAATTGAGCCTCTATAATCCTAACCAACCCGTCACTGCAGCATGGTGGAATACTGGAGCTTTTATCGTCACGGCATTTACTGACTCTGCCTCACCTTGCCTCGTTTAATTGACTTCCATTATCTTTCCTCTTCGTTGTGTTTCCTCAAATTGTTCAATGTTCTTCCGCTTCTTGTTTCGTTTGGTGCAACAATGGCAATGGTTGCTAAAAATGGACGGTTCTTAAGGTAAGGTAGCAAGTTATGGGCTAGTCGTGAGGAAAACCCAAGAGCCTTGGAAGGGGGACACTGATTGCCAGTAATGGTAATTGGTTACCGAGTTATCGCGTAATCTTTTAGCAAGGACTTCGGTTGATACAGATGCCTCAGTTGGTTTGCGTGCTCTTCCTTAATTCCCACAATAGTTATTTGTTGATTTCGATGGGGTTCCCTAAGCCGACCTGGGGTCTTAATCTAGCGACGCGGTCAAATACCCCGGGGATGGGAATAGAGCACACCAGGGTAGAAAATCGGTATTTCAAGGGATATGTAATCGCGAGGAATTGTGATTAACGAGGAAAATGCGCAACGACTGTTTTCCAGATTTATAATGCCTTGAAGCAGGGAAATCGAAGAACGTCAGGATATTGAAGTCACCAAAGCAAAAATAGAATTATTATTAAACTAGAGCTTAAAGCATTTTACAAAAGTTCTTTAATTAAGTCGAGGTCAAGTGCTGGCAAATTCTAAAGGAGGCCGGATGAATAAAGCCTTTAAGAGTTACACGTTAATGTTCGCGTTATGTACACGACTATATACAAAGATGAATTACGTGCATCCGAGAGATCAGACTGAACGATATATAACGCGATATATTTCTATATAAAACGGTAATCTAAATATCCATTTTGTTCTGGCTTCACACGGTAATATATTTAATTTAAGCCACGCCCTACAAGTTCCTCGTCTAGCTAGGCCACACTTCCCTCCTCTGTACCAGCCTGTTGATTTGTCGGTATTAACTTAACTCGACTTTTGATTGACTACTGCCGAACATATTGATAAGGAAGGCATTCCAACTATTGGGTAAAATTCTCTGTGGGTGATGGCATGTTGCCATAGAGAGAGCTTCTTTAATCTGGTTTCTATTTGTTTAATAGTCATAGCTTACCAGTTTATTCTGGATTTTTCCTTCATTATAATGTTTGCCTGAGATTGCCTCGACCAAATCTAACAAAGATAACTGTGCTCCGTTTACTTTCGTGTGACATTCTCGTAAAGGTGCTAACTTTACTTTTCTCTGCCTTTGTGCTTTATATATGTAGCGATTCTCGCGTCTGTCTTATTTTTACGTCCATGCCCGTCGCTACATCTTAATAGTCACTACCACGTGTGGTGGCAAATCTGCAGCTTGAATACAACAAAAATGGCGGGTGTACAACTGTGCAAAATGTTGCCAGAGGATTTCAAGCAACTTCTAGAATGTTCCTGAAAAAATCACATGGCAATATTTTGTTTTTAGTATTTCGTATAATTTCTTAAATATACGATTGTATCATAGCAATTCTTCCTAAAATATAGTAATTGAATGTCCATTCACATTGGAATTTTCAATGCTAACTCATCGTATTTTTTTAAAATATTTTAAAGAGGAATATCGTTCTCATACTTTTATCTGTAGTGTAGTAATAAAATAAAAATTTAATACACATAGAAGATCTTAAAGATCAGCAGTTCCATTTACATGCTATAAAATAATCGAATACAATAATGAACAAATGGAAAGAGGGTGAAAAATAATTGCACCTTAATAAATTAGAAGAGACAAAAAGGAACCATTTTTACAAAGGGAAGTTATATTAAATCAAGAAACCAAACATTTATTTTACAGTTAGACGAACGAATGTTAAATTTCAGTAGATAAATTACATTATTTAAATAATATTGTTCTTTATCGACGCAAAATTAACCCGTTTATTTTTTACCAGCTAAGAAATTCTCCTAGCGAACATATGGTACCTCAAAAAGCAGCTGTTACTCGTTAGAGAAAGGCTCCCATCCCCCTTGAAATCTATAGGAAGTTATATTTTAAATATATGGCTCCCCTGAGATTGGGGGAAGAATGATTCAAAGAAAAGAAAATTTTACCATTTTCAGATTTTTAGAACCCTCAGGAGATTTTGGCAATCAAAGGCACCAACGTTCATCGTATAACTTAATTTAGATTAGGATAAATTTTACTAGGACGAAATAGAAAATTGGGCAAACTCGCGAGAGTACTATTGCGATAAAAGAGACGGGAAGAAGATAATCATAAAATACTGAACTAATAAGGTTGAAAAAGGGAAATATTGGATATGAACAAGCAGATACACTAAATTTATCAAGAGATCTTAATTATTGGCTTTGAAATCAAACAGATGCTAAATAACACAAACTCGTTATACAAATTTAACATGCTTTCTCATTTACGCTAAGCCTTTTCTCACTATAATTCGCGACAAAATAAGAGAAGCAAAATAGATTAAAAGTATAACATTAAAGTTTGAATGAAATGTTTTGTATTAAACAAGCTCGAACTCATATTAGTGGTGACAATAAAGATGGTATACCTGATCGCACCCTTTCTACGCACATCTTAGATTCATATAATCTAACTAATTGGCTTTAAATAAAGTAAAAAATGAATTCAAATTCAGAGATATCAAGCGTTTCAAATTGGGCCAATCAATTGATCATAAGTGTAAAATGAAGATGTTTATTGCTAGTTAAACTTAGAACTGAATATGAGAAAAGTTAGAGCAGTTAAATGCTATTGGTAGAATTACACGATATCAGTTGGATGATAAAAATTATTTTTAATCCAGGCTGAATGAGACTCTTTCCAACACGTTTCTATTTATAATTACCCTCTCTCTCTCATTTGCTAATCTATAGTTCGCAAAAATATCAGAACAAAAATTTCAAATTATCCTCTCACAATTCTAACACTAACAAGGGAATCTAGCTTCAGCGAGGAAGTTAAAGTAGTCCCTTGATCTGCCATTCTTTCCTATCCTAATGACTTTTTTGTTATTTTTTTAGACTAATCAAACTTGCGAACTTCCATGCGTTTTCGCTTCTCGAATCTTCCATATTTTATTTAAAAGCGTCCCATTGTGAATATTTGTTTTGGTCGATGTCCTGATTACCCTGTTTATGGCATCGGAGATATCATTATTATCATCATCAACCATTTTTCTGCAAACTGGATACCTCGCAAATCAAAACTACCTCATATCCCTCCTTCACACTAATTAATGGCCTAACAAATCACAAAGCCATCCATACTATATTTTCATGCCAAATTGTCACATAGCGATTGAGTGCTATGTATTGAAACATCTCTTCCGCTTAGAGTATAACAATGGGCAGAAGAGACAAGACTCCACATCACTAAACCCTTTCACGTAATTCTCTCTAAAATATTCATTTCCATAATAAAGTCAACCGTTTACGCAATCTTTTAATTTTTGCCTACTTTGAAACTTACACATTTTCTTAATACGATTATTTGGATCGAGTACATCTAAATGCTACTTTAGAAATACAAATGTCATCATTTTATTCACAATATGCTTTAAATAATAAAAACATCATACCTACTACTCATAAAGTATCAAAATGCACAACTCACACGCACGATATTTCCTATCTAGTCATACCGTAGACCTACTTTCTTTTACCATAGTTTTCATCTACATAATATCCTAAAATAATTTAGCACATTATGCAGTCAAAACATTGATCTCATTCTAATAAAAATAATTCACATCTCAATCAATATCACTGATGATAAATCCTTTGGCACTCGAAATATCGTAATTCTTAAAGGGCCGTACCATGTACTGTAATATCACACCAAAATCTTTGACAAACACAGAACCTACCACCTTACTATCTCTTGTGACATAAACCATGACAAAAGCTTCAATCAACGATGTAAAATCTTTCTCAATCTAGGTCAATATCACCAAGTCATAGGCAAATACCACATAGATCGAACCTATTCTTCAGCCATCTTTCACCCTACACTTTCTTTTGTGATTCTTTCAGTACTCTTTCCAAGAATTTTTCAAACAGCCACGATGACTTATCACCAACCTTTGCCACCTCACCACGCACCTCTTCCACGTTTCAGCCAAGGAATCTTTCAAAGAAACCAACCATTTTTCACCTTGCCTCTCAACCAATACTTTCTTAAAATCTGATATAAAGCTTGCCTATGTTGAGAATTAGACGATCTTTCAGACCTATGAACATAGCTTTCACATTATATTTCTTTTGCTGTCTATCACCATAGCTCTCTTAATTGAAGTTACATGATCTACACACAACATACCTACTCTAAATCACCATTGTTAATTAAATATTCTTTGAGTTTCTTACATCCCAAATGATAATATTTCCATACTCCTTTTTTTCCTTAGTTATTGGTAATTTTAAAAGTATTCTCAACCCAATTAATTGCTAATAATCTCCTTCTATATCCATTAGTCCAAGTCGCCAGTAAAAACGCATTTGGCACAATCCTATCAATGGTAATCAAACTCTTTGTCATTCCCGTTTATTCTGCTGTTCTGTATTTAACCAACGGTCTCAAACGGCACCAATAAAAACATTCTGTGCAAAAGAATGTATTTTCAAGAAATATTCTTTCACTTGCATAACTCTACACATTCCAGCAAAATCCAAGGGATTCTTTGTTATTTTAAGCTAATCCATTGGCAAACTCTGAAATATTTTAAACTGACAAAAAGAGCTGATGTGTGCAGCCAAATATTTTTCTAAATTTAACTAATTAGTTGAAAATGTGCAAAGAAAGTTAACTAATTGCCTACCTCAATAGGTTTACTTTATACTTTCATAAGAAACTTCGTTTTAAGAGCTTTCTGGCAAAGATGCTGCTGGGCCTTTTGGTCATTTGAATTTAAAAATCTACTCTAGATTTTAATTGCAATAAATGTTGTAAAGTTTATTAAAAATGATCAAAGTAAAGTATCATAATTACAGTTTTGTAAATAAATTTAATTTGACATTAAAACGGACATTAAACATCAATTTTTTGCAATAGCTTGAAGTTAAATAAAATTGAATTATTCTCTTCATATATTGTTTTTGATGAGATTTTAATTGAGACCTTAATTTACTTTCCGTCATTTTCTTTGTTGTGTTATCGAAAGTGAACGATAATGGTTCGTCAATCTACCTTTAGTCAGGCGGATCCCTGGCCAGATAAGGAAATATACATAAAGGACAGCATGACAATCGCTGGTGAGCCCAAGGGTATCAAAAGCTGTTCATCTTTTTTATAAGAAATGTACCAGGAATTATTATCTTTTAAAACCAAACAGTATGTAGCTAGAACCTTCATCATCCTGGGGCAGAGGGAGCTGTTCCGCGTCTCAGGTATGTGGATATAGATACCCATCGGTAGGATTCCTCGCAACAGAGAATATTTTTGTGTTGTGCTGTAAAAATGTAAAAGGGAAAGAAAGCACTGTTGTAATTAGCTATGTGTGTGATAAGAAGTGTAAGAGGTACCCATCCAATCCCAGGTTTGTGCAGAGCGCGTCCAAAAATTGGTCGCCAGATCTCTCCGTGCGCTAACGTTTGCTTCGTCTCTTGCTTGGTTCGAACCCGGTACCGCGACGTTGGCAGAATAACGACGTATCCATTCGTCTAGCAAGAGATCCATAGAGGAAATAATGTATTACTTGTTTGCGGCTTCTATACATTCACCTATTTTAATGTGTAGTTGCAGATTAATTCCACAAAAAAAATAAAGAGTAAGCAAACACATTCAAATTTAGGTTGTCCCTTCAAAATATCAATCTCTTGACTCGGTAATCTTAGGCTCTATAATTATTCATCTCATTTTTATTCGTCGTTAAAACGTGCTACCATTTATACAACCATTTACTCCTTCCCACCCATCCTGCTTTCTCTGGCTTATATCTTATAATTTTTAGTTAAAAGTACTTTTATTTGTATTTTTTTTTAGATTGTAACTCGCAAAGTAGCCCATTTTGTATGCGATACTTTTTTTTAAAAAGTAGACATCGGGCTCCCTTACTTGAGGTTCCAGTGAGTGTTGATATCAACTTATGTCAGACTATTAAGATCGAACAGGTGAAAAAAGTAAATGTTGCGACGAGACAATTTTTCTAAAATTAAGCGTGTACCTTATCGCATATTTGGAAAAGGTTGGTGCTACTTTACTATGTGAAGCATGAGTAAAAACAAAATGGAGTCTAAATATTCACAAAGGTTTGATAAACGTAGAAAATAAACTATAGAAGAATAGTGTAAGAGAAATTCTCATGAAACGGTGCGCCAAAAAAGACTCAAGGAGAAAGTCTTCGGAAGAAGGTAAATTCTCAGTATGACGGTCTTCACCGTGAGGGGAGTGTTACCTGTCGAATCACTAATTTGGTCTCAAGCTACTAGGAAATGAACTTGGTTAGTTTGAACTATTTTGGATGGAAAGAGACAAGACAATAAATTAACCCAATGCACTCCATTATTATAAAATTATCCCTGGCACTAGAGTCCTCTCCATGTTTGCGTCTTTGTTCTTTTCGACTAGTTTCTTTAGTCTTCTTGTTTGATCTGTGTAGCAAACTATGACTTTACAAATCTGGCTTGTCCGAAGTATGTCCTCACCCCAGGAGAGTAAATGTGGAATTCGATTGGTCTTTTATAGCTTAATCTGTGGGGGTAGTAAAGACTACTAAGCTATGTGTATTATTTCACAGCTTGTTTGAAAAACAGTGTAAATCTCAGCGCTTTAGAATTGACAGAGCTGACAATCACATGGATCCAGCTTGTTTCTTCACCATATGCTTTTCTTTGGCATGTGTGCATTAGTTAGTAAAATTTGTGTCATCTAATATATTGCATGTCTTAGATAATCAATAATAGTCAATTACACTGGTAAATAGGCAAAATGGTTGAGATATGAGATTATGCTCACACACCTAATTTCATATTGCTGAATTTGAATCTGATAGGTACAAATATTCAATATCCGGTTACTTGTGTCGGGGAAGAGATATTTAAGCTAAAAGAGATAAGGATGTTACTTATGTGACTGTGATTACATGACTAATTTAAAAATGTTGAGTATGATTTAGGTGTTTGATTCTACTATCAGATCTACCTTCTTAAACAATCAGAAAAATAGTAAATATGATGACATTAATTGTGTCACGTCAGATAACGATATCAAACACGTCACAGATAAGCATATAATAAATTGTACTAAAAACTATAAGTTCAAATCCTTTATGAACGACAAAATATGAAGTTCTACACGTGCTTCTGAACTTTGACCTTTCGTTTGTACAGCTCGCCCACTTCTCGTTGCAGCGTCCAGCAATAGTCGCCCATCATGTTTGGACTGAATTGTCTCTGATATCTGCTCTCCATAATCGCGATGTCTTGATGAAGTCTTTCGCCCTTTTCATCACTAATTTCTTCAAAGTTATCTGGGAAAAAATGAATATGAGAGTGGAAAAAATCCAATTTCAACGACATCCTTGCTTCCAATGAGAGATAATTCTGTAGCATGGTTGTAACGATTTTTTGTAGTTGTCAGCACAATAGTTCAAAAGAAAAAGCTTTGACACATTGATAAATGATTCCCATGAGTTTTTCTCTAGTGGATTCAAGGCCTTGGTGAATTCGCCATCATGAACTAGTATGTGAATCTGTGGAGCATTCAAAACATTGGCTTTCAACTTGGCTACGGAAACCTCACCACCTAGTCCTAGTTTCTGACATAAGTATCAAAACCCACTCCAGATTAATCCATAGCTTTGATGTGATATTTAGCTTAACCGAGCTTTAGATGTAGTGAAGGCAAAAATATATTTTCTGGATATGCAAGAGGATTGTGAAACAAAGTTAAACCTTCCAGGCATATCTCTTAGGCTTCTCGGCCATTCCTTTCTCGCATAGTGCTCTGCATCAGCTCTACTGTCCCACAAACACAAAAGCACATGTGCTTTGTGTAGCCACTCTAAGGCCCAGTAGTAAATAGATGACTTTCTGATCCCCACATATCCTCCACTGGTATTTCTCGTAGTATGTAGCAGCTAAAAAAATCTTCAGTGTTTCATAGCTCATAGCCATCTTTGCTGCATGGGCTATTAAGACAGATGGAAATCGATTGTCATTGTTTAAAAGAACAGCTTTCAGAGAGTCTTTTCCAGAGTCTATAAGCACCTTCCAATTATCTGACTTATATGGTTCAGAGATGCAGAATTGTTGCACGAAAAATACTGCGTCCTCACAGTAACAAGGTGGCGTGATATACGGCCGAATATGTATGTACGTTTGTTCCGTACGTGAATAACTCCGTTCCACTTTTCCCTAAGAGTGCTTTACTGTTTATTTTTTATTCTTTAACCAGAAGGGATTCTTAATATTATATATATATATATATATATATATATATATATATATATATATATATATATATATATATATATATATAGCCATATGCAACATTTCGACGATTTAATTAAACAACTAAGGCAAAAATATACTTTTAATTACATAAAAAAATGAAATATTAAAACTTTAAATATACTAAGGCTATAATAAGAGGATCTAAATAAGATTAATACTACCAATGAGTACTACGCGATGGTTGACGCAAAAATTCATTTGAGTACGGAATGGTAACTAACAAACATGATTAAGTTTTAAATTCTCTTTACCTTTAACTAAAAGGGAGTCTGGCGTTAGGTGACAATGAACGAGAACCTCTTTGATGCGATGAGTCGAGACGTGAGGCTGAGTCGGAAAAACAGCTGAACGTCTCTCTGCTGCTTATCTCGAGGTAGGTGAGGAGCGTGTGGCGATGTTTTTTGACCTGAAGATATAAGCTAGGGGATTGTGGATGTACGATTATTCCAATCCTTGGGTTACCCTTAAGGGCTTATCGATGATGCCACTTGACCAAAAGGTGAATATTTTCTCGAGTGGAACTTCACATTGATATTCCTCAATGGTGATGGATATCTCTTTTTCTTCAGAAAACTGAGATAGGGGGTTTCTCTGAACGAGACTGGTATGAGAGTGATTCTTGCTCCCGCTGGTCTACTCTTCGATGTGACCAAAGGAACAGCCTCAGGAAGGAAAATCCCGCTCGTTTCCACTTGTTCTTGATTCCCAGTTTGCCTCCGGGACTCATCTTCTTTTCCTGATTGCTACCTCGATTCTTCTCATTTCTCCAGATCAAACTATATATACGTCGATTATCCCCTCGGCGAGAGGGAAGGTGAGGGGATATGAGTTCCCACCTTTAAGCCTCTTTTCTAGTGCATCACTTTTCAACGTTGTGACCATTCGCCCTTCTGATTTACGTCGGAGAAAGTGAAATTTTGTCTTTTTGGCGAAAATAGACATAAACACTCAGAAGGAACAGTGAACCTGTTAAAATATTTTTATTCTAAAGGCTATCCCACCCTTCTGTGTTTCTATTAACTTACTACCAAATCTACTGATGGTAACCCTTCTTTGCGAGTGATTTCGAGGATTGTTGTGGCAGCGGGGCAAAGGTGAGGGATGAGGGGAGTAAAATATTAGACCATATGGAACGTAACTGTTGATGCTGTTTAAACAAATTAGCGTATGTTTGTACTCGTGATCTTGATTTCCCCACACAAGGGTTGTTTGCCATCTTGGAAATTGCAGAAAGCTCTCTATGTCAGCAACTAGCTGTAGCGACACGCACTCCAGCTTCAAGCAGGTGAAGCTGCTTTAGTCTGCCTCCAGTACTTCAGCCTTTTCTTTGACAACTCTAGGTCCCTGATGAGATCATGAAGCGCTTCTTGATTAAAGACTTCAGGCCTGGTATTTTCTGAGTCTTCCTGGCAGTCGTCTTCATTTTAGGTAGAATGAGAATTGGAATTACTCATTAATTCTTGTTCAGTGGGTGGATTCGTAACTTGGAGTTTGGTGTTGTGCGGAAATAGTCGGATTGCAGAAGCAATATTGGAATACAGCTCCTTGTCTCGTGTTTTGATGATTATTCCCTAAATTTTTGTGAGACAAAAGTATCAGTCACTGCTATGGTCTTTGGGTTCACGCCATATCATTAGTACAACAAACGGTATTCCCGATCTTCGCATACCACATCCACTCTTTCAGCTGGATAACACAAGACTTACAAGCCAATAAGGTGCTGATTTCTTGTCTTGATCACCCAAAGGACATTTAAAGTAACTTTTGTAGTTCAGTCGCACAGCTTTTATGATTAGTTTCTTGAGGTTACCAGAAGTGAAGGCGCCACATATGTAACAATAAAGATCAGAATCGTTCACGCAATTGCCACATTTTATGTTTTGTTAAGTTGAGCAGTTAGAAATTAGCAATCTGAAACAAACAAAAAAGCACAAATTATGAAAAAAAATAACTGAAAACAATGAACATATAAATTATTGTATGAACAACATGGTGCACCAAATATATAGATATGCTGGTACTGGAAAACTGAGCCTCGATACAGCTATACGAATCTGATTATTGAATTCAGCACATACCCGTAGAATCAGACAATTGGATCAAGAACCCTGAAAAAAATTTGGAGGGTTGACCAGAGTTATTAACCAAATATTGAATAGAATACAATGTCAATAGTCATACAAAAACTTTCCTATCATACCTTTCTCTCTCGCATACGTCTAATTAGAATCCCCTCTTTTATAAAAACATGGTCTTCTGTTTGCTAATTCTGTGAATTTTTGGCAAGGGTAAACTTTCTTAATAAATTAAAATAGGGCAGTCATTTATTAGAATTAATATTATACAAATTATTTCTGATTGGAAGTCTATCTTTTCGATATAGTACTTTACAATGGAAATATTTTCGTCTATATTTTACTAAGTGTCATTTACTTTGCCAGTGGAGGTTACGTATAATTATCTTTGTTTATTTTCACTGTGAATGGAAAACTCGCCACACCCTACCCTTAGCCCAGATAATTATTTCGTTTAAATATAATAGGTTAGGTAAAGCTAGTAGCCACCTCTCTGTATATAGTTTGCTGCTACTAGCTGACCACAGCAAGTTGTTTCAGATTCCTTTTCACAGTGTATGTCTATTAACTTAATCTAGATTTACTGACATCTAGTAACAACACAAATTTAAGAAGTAAAGACCATTAGTGCTATTTCCTTATTTTATTTATTCATTAATTTACATAGTGTCCTAAAAGCCACTGTGCACTATATGCTCAAGCTGCTTGAGCATTAAGACAGATTCTCGAGGAGTTTTTCGGAAATAAAATCATCTCCCGTGGACTGTGGCCTGCCCAATCATTGGATCAAACAACTTTTTGTTTATTTTGAGGATTGAAGTGAACGATAAGTTGCACAGAGGTAATCATAATGCACTGGAGGAGCTATAGGTTGAAATAACGACCACCATCCAACCAATCACACGACATCAGTGAGAAATGTTTTGCAAGCTTACGCAGACGTGTCTAGGCAGGCTTGACGTCATTTGAGGATATTTTTAATATATCTTGTAATAACTTTCAGTGCACATTGTCTTTTCGGACACCCTGTATTATGGCTGAATCCTTCAATACGAGAGCTTCTTTTACAGACGATTAGGTGATAAATGCAAACATTCTGACCCCATTTCACGAGATAATTTAAATGTATTTATTTTTTTTAATGCACATAAAACTATTTAGCAAACTAATGGAACAATTGATAAGGAAAGAGGTTTCCAATTAAAGTATAAACAGATAAACTAAGTCGTGCCAAAGTAGTGGCAATTTAAGGAAAATTGTGGTTAAGGTTTACGAATATGACACTTTTATTACCAATAATTTACGACATCCTTATTAGTAGGTATTATATCTTTCTTTGAGTTAATTAAGAAAATTACGTTCGGCTCTTTGACATTAAGAATCTAGTTAACGGGTGATAAATCTCTTTTTCCACAATTCGGAATTAAGTAGACTCCGATTGATTTGCTAAATAAGTTAATAGATAATGACCTGAATGTAAGAAATAAGGAAAAATAATAAAACAACTAAAAAAAAGGCTGCGGGGGTAACTTTGAATTCCGCTCATAAGTGTCTGTTGCGTTGGTTTTCTTCTCTTCCTATCAAGTCTCATGCTTTGGTTCTTCTCCTAACAAGATTAATTTCTTCCAAGATTAGGTCGTGAACTCGCAAGCCTTATATATATATATATATATATATATATATATATATATATATATATATATATATATATATATATATATATATATATATATATATATATATAAATGTATATATATATATATATATATATATATATATATATATATATATATATATATATATATATATATATATTTATATATATGGCAGCACGACTGCACCCTACTATACAGGCCCGAGGAGCCAGTATTGGCTGTCTGACAATTTATTTACCAACATCAATTGGAGCATCTACCATCCCAACACTACAGACTGTAAGCCTCTGGGTAATTATGTGTGAAGCGTAGTTGAGAGAGGGACCAACGAGTACCCGTGCACCAGGTTACAACGCCACCCACCTGATGGCCATAGTTGATGCCGACGGCGATTTCATTGAATAAAATAAATATTAAATTTCTTCAAGTCTCTAACCTGTATCCTTGGTATTTTTATCTGTATAAATGAACTCTTTATATTATTTTCTTATATATTAAAGTCAGGTGACAAATTACTTATCCACCTTACCTTCTATAGTTAAAAGTCAGAGAGGAAGTATCTTCTCAGGAAAACTAAAGTGTACGGAGTTTTTTATCTTTTTTAGTCACTCTATATTCTCTATATTTAACAATTAGGATGTTTGTTCCACAATATTAACGGTTTTAAGGTGAAAATCATCCAGCAGTTGAGCAAATACGCATTTTTCTTCGGCTGACGAAGGAAATAAAGAAAATCATAATTGATGGTTTGTATTCTGACTGAGTTTGAGTGGGTCGAAATGAATGACGTATAAATAATTCCCTGAACGAGGAAAGGATTTTCTAAGTATAAGCTTCTTTACGTGCAGTTGATTTTGTATGTCTAGCTATTATTTATCAAAGAACCCTATTTCTTTTTCAATTGGTGGGTATACATTTTTTATTGATGTTATTAATTTACAAAGAAAACGAATCATTCTAGGGCGAGTTAGGTAACGGGACGAATTATGAAGGTCTAAAATAATGATAGATTTTTGATAAAATACTATTTTATGTTAATTATGGTTTGGACTATAGAAGAATATTGAGTATTTTG
Source organism: Ceratothoa steindachneri (assembly GCA_963969495.1). Lineage (NCBI taxonomy): Eukaryota > Metazoa > Arthropoda > Malacostraca > Isopoda > Cymothoidae > Ceratothoa > Ceratothoa steindachneri. The sequence continues at coordinate 139,660,690 of OZ018330.1, read as the reverse complement.
CTCATGTTATTTTTTATAAAAAAATGAAAGCCCCTAAACAAAACTTGCTCTATATTAAAATAAAACATTAATTCACAGATATTGCATAAATAAAAGTCTCACTGTTATCCATTTCAATCTTCTCTTATGAAGCTAAGGAGATCTAAATTAATGTAATACTTTAGGAATTGTCATTATATAATGCAATTTGAATATAAGAAGAAAAGGAACGAACCGTATCACGCATAGAGTTTGTAAGAAATGATCTGTAAAGAAAGTAGTGATCAAGAGAAAATTAAAATGTGTCGAAGATATATAGCCGCAGAACCTTCCATCATATGAAAGAACATATTTGCATTAATCTACAAAAGGGTTTTCATACTATTTACAAGATGGACTCTTGGCTACATCCGCATATTACGAAAAGACATATGAATGCTTAATCTTATATTGCACGAATAATCTGTTCCTTCTCCCTCCAACAAATTTGGTTCCAAATAATGAAAGCAAATAATTCCTATTGTAAACAACATACATACAAGCAACATAGAAGCCTGATTCTTGTACAAAACTAGCAAGAACAGATATAAGTTTACTTTCCCTCAAAATGGGATCAATTAAAAATAGAGAGCGCAAACTCTAATTTTGAGGTCGAGAAAGCACTCGAGGCTCCAAATTTCACCTGTTAACCCTTTGAATCTAAAAGGAGAGATAATAAAGCAAATAAATATTTGGTAGGAAATGGGGGAGAAAGAGATTGGAGGAATGAAAGCATGTTAAATTTTCCACTTCAGTGGGAGGGGTGAACCAGCTCCCGCCCTGTTCCGCCCATGGATGAATGAACTATAGTTGGTAGGCAACTATCCTTAAAATTTAGCTGCCGGAAAAAAATAAGCGAATAAAAGGTCAAATTTAGAAGTCTAGAATGAATAAAATCCGAGACTGCTAAGGGCTTAGGGGCTACTGTGTCGGAGAGATCGTGCCGCAATTCCAGGTACTATGTGTAACAGTCTGCAAGTGGTAGGATGGGGCTCTCGAAGGAAACAATAGCTCTAATTGAACGTTAATAAACCCTGTGTTTTCATTCTTGCTAAGCATACATCATTGTTTTTGCAGATAATTGGAGGACGATGTGCAATTTTGATCGCTTTTTTTCCCAAAAAGACATAATAACTTGAGCCATAAATCTGCATCCCACGATAAAATCAGTTTCCGAGATAAGAACGTTTCTCTCAGCAAAAGTTAAATTTATTCTCCTCATTGAAAAAAAACGTCACATTTATTGGTGAAATACAATGTATATAAAATTCTAAAATTTTCATTAAACCAAATCACTTTGATTTTTGACTGTTTGAAGGAGAGGTCAGTCAGCGAAACGTATTCAAAACTAAATGATGGAAATATTTAGGTTGATTTCGGAAACATCTTGTTCATTATAATTTAGTTGCCTAGGTGTTTGTTAGAGTGAAGTTAGGAAGAATACTTCAAAGTATTTCAATATATGCCTTGCAAATATATTGAATAAAAACCTTACAACATTCAAGTATCATTTAAATTTATGAAGTAGAACGGGGAGGAAATAAAAATTGATGCACGACTTGTGTCGTTTTGTGATAAAATGATCAATGGTTATTGCATTGATGGTTTCCCATGGTTCAAATCACTTACAAGTGCCTTTGAATAGATAACTGCTTAAATGAGGTTTCTGCCAATAAATGTCGCCACCCAGCGACATATCCGTTGGCAGATTTGAAATCCCCAGGGTAAATAACCATTTATCCCATGTTCATATTGTTCATTTCATGGCTCTAATGGGTACAATCGAACTTTACTTCTTTTGTAAAAAAGCGACCCCTTAACGTGGAGCTTCGCCGCAGGTAAAAATACTGCAAGCAATTGGTCAAAATATCTTCTCAGCGCTCTTTAGAAAACATGTATATTAAAGTTTATTCTTATTTCTACAGTTGCGACCAAAAATGTCCTCAGCCCCTCAATTTTAAAGAATTTGTAGAAAATAAATCCTTTCCTCACAAAAGATTAAATTTAATAATATATTAATATAAATTTCAGTTGGATTTTATTTTAAATAAATTAAATTTAATAATTTTATTAATTTCCAATAAAAACAAAGTTGTTTAATTCGTTTAAAACAGAAATAGTTAATATTTGGTACAAATTCCTTTAGCAGTAAAAACCTGCAACATTTATGAATTATTAGCTTTTTGCAACGTTCCTTTCAGATTTGTACATTCTTCATCATTAAAAGTTTCTACTTCGGTTAATTTCTAGGCTTCGCAATGCCAACGGCTTTGATCAAACACTACCATAGAATTTCAATTGAATTTGAATCAACTGAATGGGATGAGCATTCCGACAAGTACTATGCCATCAACTTCAGCGACTCGTCTTTGGAATTTGACGTGTTGGGGGGATCATTATCTTGGTTAGGTGTTCAAAAGCGTCCCAGCTTCAATTTTTTTATTGAACGACCAAAGACCTTTGCTAGTATTTTTTTGTACTGGGGCAAATCCATCATTCCACCTAAGCCATGAAGTTTTTCAGTTCCAGATCAAGCAAATCACTCCGTGGAACATAATGAATCCACCGCCATGCTTCAAAGTGGGGAATTTTTTTTCTTTATACGCTTCCTTCCTCCCTTTACAAACATATAGCATGATCAAGTGCACAGAGCAGCTTAAATTTCCTTTCTTAGGTCCAGAGAAGCTTGTCCCAGTTATTTACTAGCTCTTATAAATAGCTCATAGCAAACCGTAAACGATCTACGTTTGCTTTGCAATCATCAGTCGAGTACGTTCCAGTATTCTTGCGTAGAACCCTTCGATTTTAGCATAGCTGTATCTTAGCAACCGAAACCTACTGGTCGGCAACAGATAAGCCCTACTGTATCCCTATGTCTGTCACTCAAAATCTTTTCTCAACATTTCTACAACCAAATTACTCTTCTCTCTCGTACAGCTAGCGATTCCACTGCTGTACTTGTAGCTTTCTACTTTTCTAATATGCATGCACTGGTGTTTTCTAAGAAGTCAACTAAGTTCTAATTTTTTGTATCTATTATTTGTTTATGTAAGCGCATGATGTATTTTCTATTGCTGGTGTACAACTCTATTCTCTTTGCCATTTTCAGGGGGATGATTGTACGAATGGCGAGTAATGTCCCTATGATAAAAAATGAAATCAAATAACATGACATACCTATTAAATCTGGACGCAGTGATGGTGATCTTAACTCAATAGTGAGCACAAATGAATATTTATGTACTGCCACAAGCCTGTTGAAGCCCATTGTGACACGTAGGTGTGTCTTGAAAATTAGAGCTAACAAACAATTTTATTCATGATATTCGTTATCAGCGACCCAACATTAGTTGGAAATTGCTACCCTGGTTTCGGAAGCATTTTGGTTGTTGACTAGTGTAATTTCTTACTCAGGAACTAATAATTTTAAATGATAAGAAAGTAATCAAATTGCTCAACAAATTCAAATGGTTTCCTGGTTCTTGGGTGAATTGATGTTAGCCTAGAGTAAATAAACCTGCTGAATGTAAATAGGATATTATTTTTTCACTAATATTTATAGCTTATTCAACTAGACACATTTATTTTACTCAAACTCTGATTCGTTTTTTTTCTATTGTGAGGCTTCGCATGCATCACATTCAGATCTGATAAAGCATGATTATTGATTACATTTCTCTTTGATTGCAGGATGATTGTAGTTACTGGGATAATCTCGCTTAAGTAAAACCTTCTCTGATTGTGGAAATAGAATCTCAAATGAGCCTCGTAAACGTTTGAACCAACCACAGCCATGTCTGTTACTTCGTGTCTAAAGACACGAAGTCTAATAAAGTATCTCGAGCTGTCATCGCAACATGAATACTGCCACCACACAGTGATGACCCACGCCCTACCAGTTTTAAAAGGTACACAAAATTACAATGGAGAAAGTGTAAATGAGAAGCAGGAAGCCAAGCTTATAGTAAATACACTGATGGGACCCAAGTGTTAGAGCCACAACTGATCAGCTAGGAGCTTTTACATCCGGTATTTATGGATCTTAATTTAACGAAAGAAAATATTGAGCTTCTTGAATCGCGGGCGAAACAACAACAGAATTCCCTGCATCATTATTTGCATATCACTGCTATTAGCCACAGATAAAAAGAACTGTCGTCATTCTATCCAATGGATGGGCAACGTTTTTACTGTGACAATGTTCATGCTCTGATGCTCACCCTCTGCAATACCTGCCCATACTTTCTTCTGCACTATGACAAGCATCTTCCTTCGGTTCCTATCGAGAATGCTCACGAAGTGAATGAAAGCATGAAAACTTGCCTTACTGCTATCAAATATAAACGCACCAATGGGGATATACGCTGACCTGAAAGTCATTATCCTCTTCATCGGTCTCCAAAGTAGTTATATGAATCATATGCGCTGCCCCTTCTTAGCGAATAGCGAAGACAATGAGGGGAAATGCATAGAAAGGAAATGGATACTAAGACTTAATGAGTTACAATGTTATTACAAAAAAATAAAAAAGAAAAACGGCGACCGGCAAAAGGGGACCGACCGACACATTGAGAAGTAGAGTCGCCCACGACTAGACTCGCACGTGACTAACAATACATTGAAGTTGGCAAAAGATCTAACAGTTTCTTCGAATTTATATTTAGAAATTTCATATATAAATCGGAACATATTGTATGTCCAATCTGCAAATTGTTAATTCGGCCACATCTAGAATATGCGGTGCAGTCCAGTGTCCTAATTGGAAAGGGTGCAAAGACTTGTGATAAAAATAATTTTAAGGCTAGAACTTAAATTGAAAAGAAGAATATGGGAGAACTCATCAAATTCAATTAAATACTGAATGTATTTGATAGCATATAGGCGGATTCTTTTTCCGAGAAGGGTGTGTGTGAATAAAAAACAGAAGTCGGTTAAAAATTGAAAAAGAGCAGATTTATGACAAATATAGACCAGAATTATTGTACGCATAAAATGGTTACTCTCTGGAATCGTTTGCCAACCAACGTTAACAAGGCATCATCTATAATTATATTAAAAATTGATTGGAATAACACTTTAATTATTTGGTAATTTCTAGCTCCGTTATCTTATAACATTTTATTGAAGTAGTCAATAAAATGTCAAATCATTTGAGAACAAAAATCATTGTTTACCAGTATAGTCCTTAGTTCAAGCATAATCAAACTGTAATTTGTCGTAATCAACAATTAAATGTCTTCATTTGTGTTTAGGTTATCGAATAATCTGTTATTATATATATTTTTAATCTTTTGATTAAGATTGATAGGGTCTGAACAAATTTGTTTGCAGGCGTATATCAATTTTTTGGCACATGATTCATTCCTTTTGCTTAATCAGAAGGAAGTGATCTTGCTAGAAGACAATTTTTCTTTTTTTCATCTTGTGATAGCCTCGTTCAAAAAACTGTGACTATTTTCATGTCAATCGCTCATATGCTGTTAGTATTGAAATATTTTAAGAGTAATTTGCATTGTTTTGGGTACCGTGACATTTTATCAAGTTTGTTTGAATAGCTTTAACTCAATACAGACAAGGAGGAACAAGTAGAGATTGACAATTAAAGAGAGTGGAAGAGACGAATAGAGTGAGACTAAGAAAGAGACTGAAATAGAGATTAAGAGAGATAGATTAACCAAGAGAGAGACAGGAAGACGAGTAAAAGGCGATGAATTATGAACAACATTATCAAGTATCATTTTTTTATAATTTACATTGGTCGCTGAGACTATTTTAAATCGTTTTGTTGGTCTTTATCTATATATAGGCAGGGTATTATATTTCCCTTTGTTTCCAGGTTGTTAGCTCCTTTCATGCCTCACATCCTGCCGAGATTCCGAATGAATAAGGAAATGCAATTTGTCGCAGAATAGGCTCTCGACGATATATAACTATTCGTTGAGGGGATTATTCTATATTTCGACTGCGTGGTAATCAGATGCCGAGATTGGTTCAAAGGGGAGGGGGGGCTAGAGAGGGCTTATTTATCTTCAATATACTTGAAAAGTGGAACGGAGCCCAGGGATAAATAATATGGCAAACATTAATAAAATAGAGTTATATTAATTAATTTATCAAAACAACACACGGAAAATGTTTACATAACCGGGGATTAAAATGTGAGAAACACAGAAAATGAAAAAGGTCATGGGAATATTTGACTAAGCTGAGGATTAAGATTTGGAGGGATTTAAAACAGCAAAACAAACAAAAAGGGGGAATGGTTGACTATAATCGTTTAGAGCACAGAGTTGCGTTGACAAAAGATTAAATGGTTAAATGTAATGCGTAGCTTACGTAATTACAAGGTCTTCGTGTAGAGGAAGGCGATGTGAAGGAATCTTTGGTCCAACTGGCGATTCTTTTCCATGAGAAGGGGTTCTTCGGGGGGTTGTCTTCAACAAAGGGGGAAAGAACTGTCTTCCAAGGAATTAGAGCGAGGTGGGGCTCGGAAGTACGAGCGATCCTTGAGCTAGGATATCGGAGATGTTCTAGATGAACAATGGAGGTTATTATTGTAACCAAGCGTTTTCTTGAAGAACGTTAAAAAAGGGGGAAATTAAATTACCCTGATGTGATGTCTTGGGAACGAGAACCGTTTCATGACGAACGGGCTTGAAGAACAATGGCTGTTATTATGTTGTTCTCTTTCTGAACAACAGGGAAGGGCCCTGTTGACTTGGCGTTTCGAAGGGCACTTGCCTTGGCACTCAAGGGATATTGTCCTCTTCTGGACAATAAGTAGTTTCTCGGGGTAGAGTTCCTAGGTGCACAAGGGAGACCGGATTGGCGTGATGCCTCGCAAAGGTAATCGGGATCTGCTTCAAATGCGAAATGCTATCGTATAAATAGTTGGAGCCAGCCCCTTGGCGTAGAAGACAATGGGGCGGGGGACTTCAATGGAATGTCCCGGTGGTGCTTCGGAAAATATCTTATCTGCCCATAAGCCTAATTCAATCTGGCGAGATCGACGCATGGAGGTGGACGGGGGATTGAACTTCCGTGATTAAACTTGGGGATGGGGGGGCGATAACGCGCTTTCTACTTCCTCTCGCAGCATACACGTGGGGGAGCATATGTTTCGACATTTGATAGGGGCTGAAGCATGGCGGCCTCAGACCGTTCTATCACACAATTAAAGATGAGAGTGACAACCCTAGTGAGATCGAAGGTATCGTGATCCAGTATTGTTTGTATTTTACTAAACCCAACCTTTTGGAATGCTTCGTGAGCAGTAAAGAGGAGGTAAAACCATTGTGTGTCAGGGTTATGTCGATTTTAATGCCTACTTAGAGTACATTAAGTCTCCATAGCTAAGGTTACCGAAGAGATGAGAGAGTAGGTATAATTTACTCAGAAAGCGAGAAGACAAAGTATAGCGGTGTTGTTTATGGTTATGTGCATGATGGTGCGTATGGAGATACTTACTCAGAGAGGTTGAGTAATAACAATGCATCCACCTAATAAGCGGCCAACTCATGACGCCTACAAATGTTTTGTGTCAGCGCACTATGCGATTGAACTCCAGCCAAGACGCCACCAATTCCACGCTATACCACCTTGAAAAGGCTAGCTCCTCTGCTTCTCGATTAATCCTTTGTTTATTTTTGACACGAGGTATTCTTGGATTGGCATTAGTAGTAACTGATTTTCTATCGTACTTCTTTCTAACAAAGCAAAGTATCGAAATGTAGATCTGCACCTAAAATGGCGTAAATTTCTTCATTATTCACCAAACAGTACCCTTTTCCTTGTAATGTCGTACAAAAAATTTGCTCGTTATATTCGAAAACACCTTTAATTATGTACACTATTATTAAATCTACTAATATTGCTTTAATTAAAAGCAATATATAAATATTGAAAAAAATATTCGTTAAGGACATAGAAATAAACATAAAATATTCATAATCAAAATATAAACTAGGGAAAGGAAATATCTTAATTATTATAGAAAATCGGTTGCACACTATCTATAAGAAAGTATATGTTGACTAAATTCGGACATTCAGAAAAAAGCTCGTTTAATCTTATATTGCTCGAACTATTTTGTCCCTTACTCTGCAAATTATCCGACTACAGATACTGAAAGCAAAATACATACAAAACCTTCAAGTCATTCCCGTATAATTAATATTCCATTTTATAGATTAAAATTTGTTAAATTTCAACTAAAGTTATCCTTATGAGGAAGAATATATAGAGAAATTGAAGTCAACATCTTGAAAATAATATATATAAATGGAAAGGGTTATTAATGTGTAATAAATTTATTTATATAGAAAAAGATAAAGAGTTTATATGCAAAACCCTCTAAATCTGGCTGACCACTTTTCTGTTAAATTAACATTGTTTATCAGGCTTCTATGTTCAAGTTCAGTAGATTCATTTTGAAGGCAATGATAAGGATATTAGTTCCTAACTAAAATATATTTTAGTTCAAAAATGTCATTTCAGTTTATTTACCTTTTTTTTAACAAATAAGATTTTCTTTTCCTTCAAAAGCAACGAACCCCAACGGTCCTTTTTGTGCAAAAACCTCTATATCCACGTCTCTGTACAAAACAGTAAAACGTCTCAAACTCACTTAACATATATTAGGAAACACATTAAATAAGAAATTTATCATTTTTAATGGGGAGGGGTGGGTGTGTTGTGGGTATGGTAGTACATCTATCCATTTTCTATACCCATTTATGGATGATACCTAGAGGCATATAATAGCCCCCCCCTCCTATTTCTCTGCAGTCACTAAATAAAGGCAAAAGATCAAAATATAGGATAGAAGAGCAAGCACAATATAACAACAATTGCACAAAATGGCAACACATTTAAAATAAACAAACCATACATTCAAAATATATTAAATTCTTATTAAAAATCTGATATATAAATTAATAGAAATGATTTATAAAAAAAACCTAAAATATGAATCAAAAATAAATTATATTAAAAAATATATAAGTGAAAAAGTGAAAAGTGGTAAAGTAAGTTCTTTTCTGAAGTTTGGCTTTCAGGTTTAAGTATAGCAATTATAAGAATTATAAAAATTCCAAGGTTTACATGATAACATTCAAACATATTGGCCAAATAATCATGTATGTATGTGCATCTAGTATAAAGTTTATTACATAGTGTAGTGTATACACAAGTATGTAAACAAAGTGCAAAACATTCTGATAAAGACTCAATGTATGCGAGGACATTGTCTCCTCTTCCGTTTGCACTGCGTGACATCCATATAAGACAGTAGAATATTATCTTATCTAACTTTATCGTTAGTGGAATAAAGCTGTCCCTTGATATACTCGTAAGTTAAATCCGTGTCCGTAAAAGTAACAACAGCGCAAGACAAACTATTATGGCTGCAAGCTATGCTCGTGACCCAGCCATCACCATAATGTCTATTCTCTTTTCCCATACAACGGGAAGAGTTGAGAGGCAGGCGACATTTTTTCCTTTCATTTACAGTCACTATGACAGGTTCATCCATTTCATGATACTCCATGACTCTTCAGATCATCTCTTGAAAAGATAGAAACAGTTTTATGAAATTCTATAAGTAATCCTGATTTTTCTTGCTTGGGAAAGATGAATCGCCTTCAGAAACGGCAGTGGAATTTGATCAAGAAACTTGTTAAAATAACAGTGGAACAAAATCCGAATGTAAATGTAGAGCAATTGCCGAAAAAAAATATTATATTGAACTCTTTGCATTTTGAATCGGTATGTCAAGGAGATAGGTAAGGTTTCAAGATTATGGGAGTGGATTTCTCACTAGTTATAGGTACCACTAGCGAAATATTTATTTTTTTTATCTCTCCTTTATTGAGTATAATATAGGGCATTTCTGAGTAGTATTGTTATAAGAGAAAAAAAAATGGACTATATATGTAAAATAATATTAAAAGTTAAGCAGAATGGCTTATGTTCTTTGTAGATAACCATAAGCTTCATTTACGGAAAATTATGGGGGTAATTTTGTGGGATAATAATAATGAAATAATCCATTTTGAACTTCTCAACCCAAATATACTATTTTCATAGAAGTATACTGCGCGAGGTTAGACCGTTTCAATGTAGCACTTAGAGAAAAATTCCTGCAATAATCAAAGGAAGAAGCGTACTCTTTCATCAAAAGAACCCGCCATTTCACATTGCAAGAGATATATTAAAAAAGGTAAACAATTTCGATTAGAAACTAATTAGTCCTCCTACATATTCATTCGGTTCATCTCCATCAGATTCCAATCTTTTGGGAAAATTTAGTGACTCATCTGAAGAGAATGAAAATAACAATGAAAGAGGTTGAAACAATCATACAGAACTTGATAAATCAAGCTCAAACGATTTTACCCAACATGTTATTAAAATGTTATTACAAAAAAGAAGACGAGTCTTATAAACTGAGATATTGATGCCTAGTGTTAGGAACTCGGAAATTCTATTACTTATTAAATTAATGATTACTACTTATTTAAATATACATTATTCAAAAAGTTGTTTGATTTCCAACTACAAAATGATAATAAAGATGATATATGCAGCATTACGTATACGATGAAAAAGAGTAAAATCCAAAGGTTCCTAAGATTGAATTCGAAATAGGAGGAAACAGCTAAATAATAAGGCAAGAATCAGCAGTGAGAATATGTCCACTGTAGGTGGAGGTATGCAATCGTTGTTAAGGAGTTAGTTAGCCGGATCACTAAACCAAACCCTACATGACCATGCAAAAGGGATCAATGCCCTGATGTGGTCTTCCTCCCACTCGAAACTCACATTCAAACCTGAATAACTGCAGCCGTTCTAAAGAAACTACAGATTATAATGAGGCTCCTCCATGGTCCATTAAGCTCGTCCCGAGCATAGGTGCTGTACTCTCTCTCGTTTCGAGGTTTTAAAAGAGTTATTCTGGATGCTGTTTCATTCAAATTCACAAGGAAGGTGAAATTCCATGCACTCACTTAATGAATATTCCTTTGGTACCTTCTGAAGTGTAATCCATATCAGCCAGTTTTGATTATCAGTTAAAATGAACAATTTTAGCACTCTGCATGAAAATTATCTAACTGTAGTAGGCCAATGCAATGTCATAGTGGACAGCTCTGCCTTCTATGATGAATTTTCCGTCCATATGTCACAATTTAGATCAAAAAATTTAAAATTTCCGCATACTTTCAGAAAAAGAATTGCTTATCCGTTTAACAGTGTCGTTATTGAAATATTGCTGATAGAGTAGTAGAGGAAAATAGGCAAAAAGGAGAAAGAACAAAATTAGTGTTATTCGCGATGGAAACAGCTTCCTGCGTTGCCTGCCCACCGTTAACGAGCCGCAAATCCACTGTGCAATCAGGAGTCTTAAAAATGACTCATTCAAGTATCGCTTTTAAATGCTCGCTTGCACTTCTAGGCAAGCTACTCAGCCCAATCCTAGATACAAAGAGTATTTAGAAAGAATGAAAATGAAAGCCAATTTTATACCTCATCAAAAGGGGTAGGAGTCCCCTACTAGGATATGGTAATCATTGCTAATAAAGGGGTGTAGGAAAAGTAGCGAAGAAAAAAAAATTAGAATGAAAGCAGTTAGCCTAGACGAGTTGCGAACAGCTTTCTTCGTCCAGCAGAACAAACCTAGACATTCTAGCAAAAAATGTGAGTATTCATTTTACTATCCTTCTTTCGGATATCCTCACCCTCCTAATATCAGAAATATAAATCATGAGAAATATGTTGGTAACGCTATACATTGTGCACAACCTTGCCTAAATTACCATTCTCATTCTTGATCAAATGCTCTTCTCAATTTCCTTCTAATCATCATGCTTCCTATCCTTAAGCCACCATTATCATCTCCAGAACAGCCAATTCACTATTTTAAACTCCTTCTTTGTGAGATCGAAGTAGCAGACGGTCTTCCAGGCGCATTCTGGTCAATTCTCCATTTGTTGAATGTCTTCGTCCTCTTATTCCTCTAGCTTATCTTCGGGATAATTTTGACCAAATTCATTGTCTTTCCTAAATTGGTATTAGAACAACACAAAAGCTCAACACACAACCTTTTGTCTGGCCAGATATGAATGCCGACATAGCCAAATGAGCTCGTTTATGTTTGCCTTGTCAACGTGCCAAAGTTCAGCGCCACACAAATAGTCTTCTTTCTTACTTTCCTCCTCCTTAGTGACGTTTTGATGTTGTTTACTTCTATTATCTAGTCCCTCTGCTTTATTATCGTGGTTGAACCTATCTTCTAACTATGATAGACCGTTTTAGGCGTGGGGGAGAGGCGTTTACTATTCCGGTCATCCGAGCCTCAACAGAAGATCGAGCTTTCGTTCGTCTCAGGATTGGTTGCTCGTTTTCGTGACCTATCCATAATCATGATCGATCACGGTTGGTCCATTTTAGTTTCACCAATGGGGGGCGATCATGTCAGCGCTACCATCTTCAAACGAACGCCGCTGAAAAGCGTTTACACTAGACAGTCAAAGAAAGATTACTCTCTACAAATCTCAACATCACCTCGGTGGACAAGTTGCCTTTGATTCTTCTTGATATTTGTTAATCGTTGAAAGAGGATATGTCCTGTTCTGCTGAGGAGCTTTTCTATGTCACTCGCTACCTCTTCTTGGTTAATCATTTTCTTCTAATGAATACTCTCTACATTCTTATCTCGAGGGTGCTTCATATGTATCCAATTTGGTACGGTTAATCACCAGAAATTAGGCCTAAATTAGTTTTACTTTACCAAAAGTGCCTGCTAGGAAGAAATGTTTCGTGACAAAAGAGATATCAACCTTTTTACATGTTTTTCTCGGTCACAACTTAACTCGCTCATAATTGCAACCCTTTTATAATGGAGCCTTTCTTGTCATGTATAGGAAGCCCAAATTGTTTTTACTGCAGCTAGGCACCTGGAAGGATACTGTTGCTATGGATCGACTGAAACCTGCCTTTAATATAATATTAACACTGAACAGTCCTCGTCTGTCTTTATCCTTACCCTATAACGCTAAATGTTCCGGTGATTCCCCATAGTCGCTTTCTAAACTCTCCACCAATTTAATTTCTCCTTCCCATTTGCTGCTACCTCTTCAAATTGGCAGGATAGCTTTTCTTCGACGTTAGTCAGTAAGGAACAAACCTTCCTACTATTCGTGGTAGTTTTAGAAGAAAGTAAGCCTAGTTATATCCAGTTCTAGCTAGACGAGAGCCTGGAATGAACTAGGCAACGTTTTAGCTTTGGTCCCTACCCCTTCCCTTTTAACAGTGACTCGGCTCAACTAACTGACACTGCCAGCAAATATTTGTCCCTTTGACCGTAGTCAGACAACCAGCATTGTGACACGTTGGGGCCGCTTCGTTAGGAGACTCCTGTGATTAAGAACTAATAACGAACAATAAAATGGCGTACGTACCTCTCTAAGATGGGTGTAATTTTGCAAACTAAACACGCATAGTGACACTTTGATCATTTGATTCAAATTATATTATATCATTTATATTTCTTCTACGGATATGGTTTAATTTCGTTCTCATTAACTCATTCATGTATTTATTGTATTAAACTATATTTATACCTATTCTATTATATCGTTTAATTGTGTAATTTATAAACTTCTTTAATAATATTTCAATGTTCGTGGAAGAAATTGAAGACATTGCATCATGTAATTACAAGCACCAATTAGAATGCAAAATTCGCAGCATTCTAATGTTAGCACTCGCTTCATTTTTGCTTCAACAAGATCTTTTAATTCTTGACTTCGCTTAAGCAGTTCCCTACATTTGTTTATATTATTTATATGATCATTCTATGTCTAATCATACAAACCCGATATTTCTACAATCCTACTATATTAAATCATACAACACCTATATTCTATCAATTCTTCTATATGAAATCCTACAATCATTCTATATCCAATCCTAGAATTACACAATGTCCAATTTAATTTCCTATCAATAATAATTTTTTTTATTTCTAAATTAAAAACTATACCGCTCCGTTTGATTTCCACCACTGCGTTGTACAAAGTCTTTATCATTGGCGGGCAAGCCTTACGTTGAATCACTGTAACCACTTATCAAAACACGTCGATCTAATGTGAAAAAACGTCTAAATAGAATCGTCATTTAGTTTCAGATTGCTAGTGCCAGGAACTACCAGCATGACCATTTTTAGCAAGAAGGCTTCCATTGGGCCGGCGTCATAATCACCTTGTTTGCGTGGCCCATCTACCCACTAAGATTCTAGGCATCACCTCGGGTTATTGGAGCCACAGCACATAGTTGCAAGGCCAGAAGGAAGCACGCTAACAGTGGCAACCTTCCAGGATCCCTCCCGACTTTGAGGCCAAGACTTGCCAAGTTGCTCTTCCAATTCTCGCTAATACGCAATTTTCATTATTTCCCAGTGGCTTGGCTCAGCTCTATTGCCAGAAATAAGAATACCATTTTTTTTATTTTATGGTATAGGAATAACTTGTTAGGGTGCATCTCTAAATCCATCGTGTAGTGCTCTGCCTTATACCAGAGCATTGCACAAGTGAAGACTACGAGACACATTTAAAAGCATCCCTGAGGTCTGAAGGTTAACAAAATCAAATTACTACGAAGCCACATTGATTGGATATGTCGAGTAAACAAGGGAACTCGCATGTACGACCTTGGGCGTAATGACTCTATAGGATATTGTCTTCTTTTTGTGGTGGCGCCTTAATTTTACCAAGTGAAGAATTATTTTTTCATTTATTTTTTATCTCTATGTGAATTTATACGAAGTAACTTTTGTTTTAGTGGTATTAAGATCAAAACCTTATGTTTTTCGTGTGATATTCTAGACGATAACCTTTAGGCTGTACTTGAGTGGTTTTAGTTAGTATTACTGGATTAAGCAAATGAACTCACCTTTGTTAAAGCTCAGTGATTCGAGTGATAACGAAATACACTATTTTCCCCCAACCTCCAACAATTCTGAAACAAGTCCAGCTTTTGATAGCATGAATCAAGTTCAGAACCAAAATCCTTCGCATTCCTCTAACAAAGTAAAGGTTGCACACTTATCCACATTGACTAAAACACTTTTATTATCATTGGCAAACCCAGTCTCTAGAGTACAAGGAACTTTTAACAGAGCTCGGGTAAAACATAGTTTAAATTTAGGGTTCAATGAACTAGAAGAATATTTCCGACGAAACCCCACATTAGTCACACCGACCAAGAAATTATCACAGAGCCAAAACGTTTTGTTCACGAATCGAGGGAAATGCCCATCGAGCTATTGATTACCAACCTTGTTTGCAAAGCCCCACTATATAGAAAGCTTTTAAAAAAGCACAAGGCAAAAATATAAGAAAATCAATGAAGAATAACAAATCCGAGCTAGGTTAGCTGTGGTATTTGCATTAAGGTAAAAGATGCTTGAAATGTGACAAACTTGGTTGCAGAATGATTTAAAGCAGAGAAAGTCCCAGAAATATACCACCGAATCCCGTACCCCCTCTTCCCCACTATAGTGCAGCTTGCCGCGAGAAGCGACACATAAAGAGCGAAGTTAAGAGTCTTGAGAGTTATTGGCGGATTCACTTAACAGAAATGGAAGAGAGAGGAAGTTTTTATAAGCCGCCACAAAAAACTTTTAATGATAGCCCGAGAACTATAGCAGTACATTCGAATGGAAATAATGTTCGTGTAATAGAGGCTAAAAATTCCGATCCTTCCGTTGATTAGGAAGAGGAATTAGGTTGTTCTGATCTTATCCCGCAGATTGCATACGCTTTTTTTGCCGGACTGTTAAGGAACGGAGGACCTTCACAGTAGCAATTGATCCCATCCACGTTAAATTAGTACCAATAGAACCATTGCAGGGATTAGTAATTAGAGTGAGGGTAAGAGAACTGCCAGCTACCACTATGTTGGTTACCGGAGCTGCCAGCTCATTAGTGAAACCAGCTTTTTCGAAAAATTGGACAAATCAGTATCCAGTCTGATATAAAATGACCAGAGACCGGGTTAAGTTGGACTAGAATTGATAGAGTACTATTTGCAAGAAGGCGAAGCTGCCTACCCTGTTCTAGGTCAAATTGTACGTGATCAGGTATCCTTTTAAACGTAATTTCTGTTAGGGATCAATTTCTTGTACAAAAAAGTTTGGGAAGTGTACCCCACTGGTATGCAATTTAGTAGTAAAAAAAAAACACAATATGTTAAACTTTGCCAACGTCGATGGTAAGGGGCTAAGTTCTGGTGAGAAAAACACATCAACCTCAGAAGGATGAGCGGAATAATGAGCTTTGGCCCCATCATCTAGCTTCGTAAACAGTCGACGGCAAGTTAGCAATTTTGTGACAGTTTCATTTTAAATTTAAATTTATAATAACAGTCAAGAGTGAACGAAATAACAAGTTATGTACAATTTACAATTAAACCTGAAGTTGAAACAAAAATAAAGTAAAATTATGCGTTTCCAAAGATATGGAAGTACGGCCCCGGAAAAAATAATCCAATTTAGTACAAAAATAAAGTGGCTAGTGAAGCAGCTACGTATGCGAAAATGTCATGGAAAAGGGCTGCTTACAGAAAGGATTATTTGTCGCGGATACTATATGCTATAACAACGATGGTTCAGTCCTTTAAGAGCTGTTAAATAGCCGATCACATTTATTTGAGTTAGTTAAGTCTCAGTAATTTGTGCCTGCGACCCAATATGAATCACTCAGAAGGATAATGAAAGTCGAGTAAGAGTGATGCAAACCCCAAACGAATAAGCAACTGTACACATAAGCAGATTGCGATAAAAATACTAGTCATGTGCGCTGGACAATTTTCAAACTTTACCCACGTTATTAGCAACAAGTGTACAAGATAAACTACTTGATCGTCTAGTCCTCAAAACTCGATGATATTATCTATTATAAAATAAATTTGAGCCAAGTAAACTAGTGCCTTTCGAAAATAAATTAAAACTCAGGACAACACCAATATAAAGTCATTCATATTAGCTTCCCAATTGATAGCTAAAAGTTGTAAAGGAGCATTTCCAGGATATGCTAAAGCAAAGCACCTATGAGCCTCCAGTTAGCTCGTGGTCTTAGCCATATGATCCTAGTATCAAAACGAGATGGGTGAAGGAGACTGTTCACAGATTGTAAACGCCTATATTGTGCCACCTTTCCGCTCGGTTTCCAATACCGGACATGAATTTAATAATCCTCAAGGTAAGGAAGTTCAAGCACTTTTCTTCACTAGACGTTACTAGTGCAGTTCAGACTATAAACGGCCTTTACTCTGAATTTCGGGCAATATGTATTCAATGTTTTACCATTTGGTGTTCGAAATTGACCAGCTACTTTCTTTAAGTCGATAAACTTAGACCTTTCCGACCTATCAGGCGTATAGGCTCTAGCTTATTAACACAATAACATAATTTTAGATTAAGACCTACCAAACCATTCTATCAAGCTCCTGCATATATTTGATAAATTGAGGGAGGAAAACCAAAAATTAATACTAACAAAATGCTAGGTCTTCTCAATATATGAAACGTGTTCTGCCTTAGACAGCTTCCCTCTATAAGTAACCCTCGCCAAAATTAGTTGAAGAAACAAAATCTTTTTAGGGATTTATAGGTTTCTTGCTTCTACGAAATAGCCAAACCCATCAACGATCTGTTCGCAAAACAGGTTACATTCTAATGGGAACCCTCACTAAATAAGCTTTGGAATGTCTAATATAACATTTAACCTCTGATTTAATACTACAGTACCTCGAAAACACAACCCTTTTTCTCAGCTACCATTGCCAGTCCTTTCGGCATGGGAACTATTTTCCTACAAATAAAAAACAGGAAAGATATGCCAATTGCTTTGCAAGTAAATTATTAACTGATCCACAGAAGAACTATAGTACAACAGACTACGAAAAACTAGTTGTAGTTTTGGCTCTAAAAAAATATGAAGCATATTTCCGGATACGATTTTATTTTAAGAACTGTTCATAAAACCTCTTCTATATTTTTATAGACAAATTCGCTTTACTTAAATATTTCAAAGAAAAAAAAGTGCTTCGAAATCTGCTAAAAGATTAAAATCCTTGTATGTTGGATGTCATATGCTTTCAGTAACACCCACTTTTCAAGATAGAGTAGAAAAAGTGGACCATTTCACATTTGTGTGAATGTTCCATTTGAACTAAGTGTTGATAATAACAGTCATCTCCAAAATAAATAGGTACACGGACGCAGGAACTCGATGAGGGCAAAGATCTTCTCTCTCCCATCACTTCCATCTTTGGGAGAAGCCCGAAAAGCTGACTCTACCTAAAAACACCATTACCCACTGAAGTTAGTGAAGGCTTAAATAAATACGTTCTTGGAAGTTATACCCCTTATTAAGATAACTGCCATAATTTGTACTCTTTAGTGATTTCTAATGTTTTGCCTTCACCCAAAACTCACGACTCGTGTAGTCATAGAAAAACTTGAAAACGGAAAATTAGTCAATGGACGGGCGAATATTATGTAGACTTTAGGGCTTGCTCCCCTCCCCCTCCAAAAAAATATGAGAAACCAGCTTGCGCACTTTATTGAGAACATCCATACCTTAGCTAAGGAAATCAATAAGTGTCATCATGGTCCCTCTTACCCCTGGGAAAATGTCAAGTCCCCAAAAGAACCACCGCTCAATGCCTTAGACTACATTTACCATGAACAGGTGAAACACACATATAAACACCTCCTACTTGTAGAATTGATATTCTCCACCTAACTTAACAACTAGCTTCTGGGAAGGGTCGCAGGAAACGTGCCTTACTAGTTTGGGCAGAAAACTATTGATAGGCTTGTTGTGAACTGTATCTCCTGAGGACGTACACAAAACCCAACTAAGAGTCGAAGTCATCGCCAACGATCAGCTTCAAATAAGACACTTCTTAAATTATTTAGTCAATTACATCATTATGCAAGATCCTTATATCTTCAAACTCTTAGCGGAGCTCTCATGATGATGATTAATCTTGGATCAAATAATCTCAGCCAGAGCTCATTCATATCATTAAACTCAGCTTAATCCTGATAGAAAAATTGAAATTTCTTCAGAAAAAAATCCTACACATATAGAGCATTTAGTATCGCCAGAGCCTTATTTAGCAACTACCTTCGCTTTACCATCAGTGCAGCATAGTCATGGAAGCGTCACATTCGCTATAATTTAACTCTGTAATGCCTCTCACCATGGAGTATCTATATCGGTTTCTGGATTACGCTTGGACACTCAGGGTGAATAAACCATACACATTACTAAATCATACTACTCTTTTACTGAAAAATATTGGTCATATCCACATTCTTTGTTCTATAGAAACACAAGCTACCCTACGTATGACATTCCTTGTTTAATAATCCATTGGCCATTAAGATACAAACCTCTCAATTGTTCAATACGAATATTTAATTTGGAAAAAAGAGCTCGAAGTCCTTAATTTCCACTAAAATAGCCACGTTAAATTCTTTAGCATATTGTAACCCATATCATTCTTCCTTATAACAATAGTCATTGTATTCTTTATTTTACCCATACTCATAAACACGTTTATTTCTCAAAATCACATCGTTTTAATCAAACCCTATGCCCAGCACGAATATTGGAAATAATCTACGCTATGCACGGCCCTTATCTTATGATTTTTCGCCATTAGTTATTCATGAAATTCCCGAATATCTTCGGCAACCCAAACTTCACATTCAAGCTTCTCGTATTGCAAATAGACTCAAAATACTGATTCCTTCGGCTCAAAAGCCCATTACATAATCTTAAGGTAATAAATCTGAAGCAAGTGCTGTACCCAAATGCTATTTTCACAATTATTTTTTGATCATTTTCGTTCCTAAATTTATCACCTTGTTCCAGTAATTTGCCCAATAGCTCGTACGTTGAGTTGGCAATTGACTAGCCGCTAGTAACACATTTTTGTTATTCATATGATATACAAACTCTTTTTTCCTGCACTCATACTATTTCAAATCCTACATTCGCAAAATCTTCAATCTAATTTCCAATAAATAACATATTATTTTATATCCAAACATTTTTCAACTTATCATTTTAGCAATTTCTTATTTACATTATATATTAATTGTTTAACTATTCTCGTCTCTTTAATTTCTGTGGTCAAATTATTTATTTTTTTGGTGACCATGCATATATTAAAGTAAATACTATTTTTTTATCTTATTGTTGGCTACATCCGTCTTTCTTAACTACCACGGCCAGATTTAACTGAATAATTCACGCCACCTTTCATAGGGAGCTTAGCTGCTGTTCACAATGAACCATGGTTTGCCTGAGGAAAATTTATACGCCTTTGAATTTCCATGACGTCAAGTTACAAAATCACTTGCCCAAAATCACTGCATTAAGTGCATGTGTCAAGCCAAATAATATATTAGTATAGTAAATTATCTTCAAGTAAAATATAGATTAAGATGGAAAATAATGGAATGGACATAATTTATTGTTCCTTTTTTAGGTCTTCATAAATGTTTAAAACTGTTTTTGCACTTGTGCACTAGTCTCATGGGTGAAGTTGAAATAGCTTTGATTCTTCATTTACAACGCTGATCTATCTTTGTTAAATTTCATAATATGCTCATTACTTATGCAATACTTATACTTTGAAAACGAAATTTCATATGGATTCATATTTTATGGTACTCAGTTTACATTGTGTTAATGAAATCTGGAATTTTTTATGCCATTTGTTACCTAAAAAGCTTCTCTAAGGTTAACACGAATGAATCCTATGCCACTGATTTTAGTATCAGTTATTAATCTTCTTATCTTAGATCATGAATATCTGACCCTTTCTATTTGGAGTGTCATATTTCTCAAAGTAAGATTTGACTTTTAGAAATGTAGATGCACTTAATTAAATTTCCTTGTTTCCACAGGGCTGTTTTTGATGTCACATTTTAATGGAATAGGTGAAATTAAAATCTTATGGGTGCCAAACGGCCAAACATGTCTGTATCATTTTTACGCTAGTCTATTGGTACGTAATGTTTGGCGTCATCCCGAATGTCTAATAGATACATGAGAAATATTTATGGTATATTCCAAGTAGAGTTTCATGTAAATGAAATACAATTTTCAATCACAAATATTACATATGAACTAGTGGCGCAATAATAAATTTCGTCAAGACAGAGCATCTCTTTCCCACTAACCATTAATTTTGTCAGGAAGCCCAAATGCTTCTTGCCTATTGAAATTGAATTGGATATTGACGTATTTTAATCGAATTTGTCAGCGCGGTTATAAAATTAATGTAATTATGGCGAGATTTTTAATAAGGCTCGGTATTCCTATAAAAAATGACGAATCTGTATCACACAGCATGGGAGACTATTTCGAGTGCAATATCTCAACACCAATGTTTTCTATACAGAACAAAATTGCTTTCCGTAAATAATTTGAGACATCGCCTAAACTTTTCCTCATTATACGAGGGGCGGTAAATAAGTTTTGCAATTTGGAGATAAAGAAACGAGATATGAGGAAAAGTGTTTTAGTATTTTTCAATATAACTACCCTCGACTTCAATGCACTTGCGCCACTTGTCCCTGAGGCTACGAATTCTCGACAACCAGAAATCTCCCGACTGCTGTTCAATCCACTCCTGGACGGCGAGCTGTACATCTTCATCGTCCCCAAACCGGCGTGCACGCAGTGCAGCCTTGAGCTGGCAAAATAAAAAGTAGTCGCTAGGGGCCAGATCTGGACTGTAGGGTGGATGTTTGAGCTCCTCGAATCCGAACTCACGCAAGGAAGCTTGTGCAACTCTGTCCTTGTGGACTTCTTCGACCTTCACCCGTCGATTTTCGAGGATCATCCTCTCCACTCGGGCCACAATGTCCTCGTTGGTCACGTCTGACGGTCGTCCTGGACGGGGGTCATCTTCAAGGGACTCACGACCATCGCGGAACTCCCTATTCCAGCGAGAAATGGTTGCATAGGAATGGGCAGTGTCGGTGTATACTGCAACCATGCATTCATGGATCTCTTTTGCATTCTTGCCTTCCTTGGTCAAAAGTTTGATCACTCCGCGGTGCTCAACCTTCTCCATTGTTGAAAGATTTGTGACTGACGATCTGCGATCAGCTACTGCTTCTTAACTAAACGAGGCAGGAGCGTGCGGCTGTAGATCCTGACTTGTCATAACTTGTCCTAACACCCCCACAAACAACCATCCCCCTTCCTCTGTTTTGCCCTACCGATTCACAAAACTTATTGACCGCCCCTCGAAAATTAAATTTTTAAAATCGTATTTATGTTTTGTTACATAAATAATCAATGCAAACGTGTATGTTAGAATATATTTGCATCCAGGTTCGCAGCATTGATCAGTCTTGTGAGATTCATTTAGACCGTATGGACAATAGTTTTGCACAGTGTCAGTTGGGAAACATACACAAAACTTTGTCGTCCGTAGCCGCTTGTATGTTTTTCCACGTTCTAAGCTATCTCTCACTCACAACAAGAGAGAGAACTTCTTTTCCTTCATTTACAAAAGTCCCACGCAACGCCATTCTGCCGACCACATTTTCATACAGACGATTATGGCAATAATTTGCTTTGATCTACTAAGCTTTAATTACGTATATTGTCCACCTAAATTTTTGAAAGGTAGACACTTGTAATAGAGTTTAGAATTAACTACTGACTCTGCCGTAAATTAATGCTAATCATTAGGTTTTCCCGTCTATCCCAATCTGTCATTTCCTTATATAAACTCCGTCGTCTTCCATATGTCCTTGTTACCTGTCGAAGTCTCCACCAAATTTGGTATTTCTCCACTCTCTCGACTTTTTACTTTGAACAAGAGTAAAAATAAACTACACCACTACGTATGTCCTTAGGAGTTTGATATTTAGTTTTCAAAAAGTTTCCAAATGTGTGGTTGTTGGAAAAAAACTAAATTCAGTTTGCCTAAAATTTTAGTTAATAGTTTAGAGATATCTTTTCTGAAGGTTCGATTAAAAAAAAACATCTCAAGAACAACAAGAAATCTATCTTATTTAGGTGCAGTTATTGCAGGAAAAGGAGGGTAATATATGTTATTTAAAAATTGTTTTATTGTCCTATCAATTCAGAGTGACGGAAAGCTGTTTTTTTATCAAGCGCGACTTCAAGTTCTGCAATTATAAGATATATTTCTTGTTGTTCCTGAGATGGATTTTTTTAATCGAAACTTAAGAAAAGATATCTCTAAACTATTAACAAATGTTGTTATGCAAACTAAATTTAAAGTTGTTTTTTCGTACAACCACACGATTGGAAATTTTTTAAAAATCAAAGATCAAACTCCTAAGGACTTACGTAGTGGTGTAGTTTATTTTTACTCTTTTTCCAGAGTGTACCTCTGGAAAATATGTTGGAAGCACCATACGTACCCTTCAGGCCCTTTTTTTTCTCTCACGTAGGCATCAACTTTAGAACAGGGAAACTTCTTAATGAAAGGAAACATTCTTCTATAAGAGAGCACTCGATTAAACGAAAAACCATTCCATCCCTAAATGACTTCGAACTTTTGGACTTAAACTCAAACCTACTGTCACTACGAATCTCTGAATCTATTTATATCAAAACACTATCTTTCTCACTCAATTCTGATTCCTCTTCTATTACAGTAAACATCTTTTAAACGACAACTACTAGCGAAACTGTTATATTTCCCGTCACCTTTCAACCACACCATATTCTCACTGGATATCAAAGATTCAATGTATGTTTCTCATTTGATCCGTTTGGTTTTGAATCGATTTTTGTTTTGTGGTTTTTTAAGCTTTTATTAGCCAGTTTTTTAGTTGTTTTTTCCTGTACTATTTTACTTTACTTCGTTCCTTAAATCGTTGTATTCTACTCCCCTGTTATTATAATTATAATTTGTCGTGAAAAATTAAACCTATTTTGTATATTTGTATATCTTAATCTGTTTTCTAGAGCCAGAAGATAACCGTAAGGTCGAAACGTTGCACTACTCAATCTTAATAAAGACTTTTCATGTTGGATTTAAGTCTGCTCCTCGCTATTGTTTCTGATTGAAAATTATATATATATATATATATATATATATATATATGCATATTTTAGGGGGAACCCGTTTGTACGTCTTTAGTTTATTATTTTTTTTATTGTCTTAAGTATGTTTCGTTTATTGATATTCATCTATTCCTCTTCCTTTCTTTCATGGTTTTCCTCTCTCCTTCTGCGTTCAAACTCTTTCTATCGCTTCGTCTGTCTATCTCTCTCATTCCTTTCTTTTTTTCGCTTTTTCCTCTCTCTATTGGTTTCAGTCATTCTATTAAGTTGAGGAATAAGTTCTTGCGTTTTTTTAATCTTGTGTTGTTTTAAGATTTGTTAACGTGATTTGTGCACATATTAAGAAACAATAATAAATAATGAGAGCAAAACTTTTAACGGTTAGTCTATGTCTCTTAACAGCGTAGACTATTAGGCTTTTGCTTAGGCTACGTCTTGAAGTTGAGTAATAAGTCATTGCGGCTTATTTAAAAGTTGTGTTAATTTAATTTTTGTTCTGTAACCTCATAATGGAATGTAAAGGTGAAAGAAAGGCGCATTTTCGAAGCGTGGTTATTCATTTTCAATGGAACTGGTTTACGGGCTCAGAAATTTATAAATTAATTATGCATAAATTTAATTTAACACACAGTATAAATTTAAAGTAGTCCACCAAATTTATATTTCTTTATAATTATTAATTCGATTTTCATGATATCTAGCTGCTTGTCCGTGTCAGGCTGTTTAATCGTTTCTTAATCTATTTACTTGGAACTAGAGTCAAACGCTAAATCGATATCAATGGTGTTTTTATGCGAGTAACATTCAAAAGTGTTAGATAGTTTGATTTGTCCCAGTCTCAAAAAAGTACACTTTTAGTACCTTAAGTTTTTGTTATATTGAAGTGTGTGTGGCCTCCTGTGATTTCAGGAGAGAACAATTTGCTGGTGTTTGCTGAGTATGAGCTTATGTAAGCTTCGCCTAGGCAATTAAAATTAATGAGACAGCCGAAGTTTTGTAAACAAGATATTGGAAAACTTCATTAGGAATTTAAAGTATCTGATGACTGCCATTGAACAGAGACGGTGGATCAATAATAGTGTTTTCAGCCAAACAATAAAAATCTACTACAGTGGCAATGACCGCAGAACAAATATTTTTTCCTCTGCAAGAACCTCGTCTAAAATGCATGCATAAACTAACCGTAAAAAGGAATACACACTCGTACAACCACATACAACACACTGAACAATCCAATCTTCGTACCCATGCTCTTACGTAAACGCCATTCAAGTAATCATGTACCTAAAAGAAACATTCTTCCCACGTCCGAAACTAGTCAACTACAGATACGTGGAAGAGCGTATCTCCAGGAGATACGTTAGGGGTAAACACTAAACCAAGAAAAAAATATGTGAGGTTGTGATTGGGCAAATATACTATGGTATGGAGTTCTCTTAAAGAACATGACAAACAAGACTCTTTGATCCCATCATTTTAAGTGCATAATTATTGGTCTTATCATGTTCTATGAGTGGTTCCCCCCATACGGTAAATGAATACTGGACAAAAATGGCAGTTTTTTATCTACATCTGGCTGGCTTTAAAATTTGGGATGTCTCAGGATAAAACTAAAATGGAAAAACAAACGAGGAATTTTTTTTGTAAGCAAATATATTTATTTTAGTATATTCTTTTAACTTGTAGGTTATATTTTTCTGTATAGAATATTTTTACGGAATAAAACAAATAGATTATAGGGGTCTCAAATAGATTAGAACTGAGCGCAGGGGCTCAAATGAGGTTGTGAATTTGCTTACCCTTGCTCTAAATTGTCCTGCCTTTCAGTGCGTGTAATTAGAAATAGTACTGATCTCTTTCACTCTATGACCTATATCTCATTTCTCAACAATTACCAGTCAGGATAATGAAGCAATACATCGACATTAAAACACCCAGAACAGTTGTTTTAGCTTTAGTTCGAGTAGCACCATGATAAACTTCAACACCAACAAGGCAACCTGAGAAAGAAAAGAAAATATTAAATTTATGTTCTTATTTCCCACCATTTTCTCATAAGGTGCGTTTATTGAATCGTGTGATTATTAGTTTTTGTATCCTATTTCTTGTTCAATCTGAGAAATCTAATGACGACTAAAGTGATAAAGTACCAAGGTCCAAACTTTTAATTTCCATTGGCCAATACACATTCTGTGTGTAGGTAATGTAAAGGGGGTATTAGATATAAATCTTCTCCACCGCTGCTCCTATGGGTGTTGAATTATATTGTGTTATTTATCAGCTGTTTCAAGGATCTACTAAATTATTTCTGTATATTGGTCTCTGTCGGTCTATATGCCTAACAAACATTGGTTTAGGAGAATGGATCTGTCCCATAATATACAAGAGTCTTCTGCGTTAAAAGCGTTCCCCAGTAAATACAGCAACGGTTATTAGTGCCCTTTTCACAAACCTCACTCCATGAGAAGGTGGTAGAGATAGTTTTTGATAGAATTCCACGTAACCTGCGGAAATAAGGAGACGAGGATGATGAATTTTTACTTATTAACAAATACAGAAACAGTATCTCTTCCAATACCTATAAACAAATGAGGAGTTTAAATGTATTTGGATTGCATAGTTTTTGCAAAAAATAGATTAAATAAATTGATAGTATCTGCGCGCGGAAAGGAAAATGAAAGGAAATATCTCGTTGGTTATTTCTTTTCGGTAGGACGGGGCGGAGGTTAAAGTTATGAGGAGCGGGCAATAAGTTTTACGAATCGGTAGGGCGAAACAGAGGAATGAGGATGGCTGTTTATTGGGGTGTTAGGGAGGATAAGACAAGTCAGGACCTGCAGCCACACGCTCCTGCCTCGTCTATTTAAGAAGCAGTAGCTGATCGCAGATTGTCAGGCACAAATGTTTCAACAATGGAGAAGGTTAAGCACTGCGCAGTGATAAAACTTTTGACCAAGGAGAGCAAGAATGCAAAAGAGATCCATGAACGCATGGTGGCAGTGTACACCGACACCGCCTCCTTCCTATGCAATCATCGCTCGCTGGAATAGGGAGTTCCGCCATGGTCGTGAGTACATTGAAGATGACCCCCGTCCAGGACGCCCGTCAGATGTCACCAACAAGGACAATGTGGCCCGAGTGGAGAGGATGATCCTCGAAAATCGACGGGTAAAGGTCGAAGAAATCAAGGGAGAACTTGGAATATCACATGGAACTGTTATCAACATCATCCACGATAATGTGGCCATGACCAAGGTCTCTGCCCTTTGGGTCTCTAGAAATATCACTAAAGCTCACGCCCCATGATCGACTTCAAATTCGTCAAAGTTCGGAGGAGCTGTTGCTCCTGTACAACCTAGAGCTGTCGGGATTCGAGTCAAGCATAGTCACAGGTTATAAAACGTGGGTCGATCACTGGTATCCCTAAACCAAACTCTGAAGCATGGTTTGGAAGTACAGGCGCTCTCCGACCCCCATCAAGTTCCGGACCCAACCCTCAGCCGGGAAGATCATGGCGACCATCTTCTGGGATTCTGAAGGAGTGTTGAAGGTGCACTATGCGCCGCGTTGAAGGACCATCACAGGCCAATATTACGCTGAGGAACTGGCTGGTTTGAAGAAGTGCATCCGTCAGAAGCGGCGCGACAAGTTGACATGCGGTGTCCTGCTCCTCCACGACAACGCCCCTCTCCACAAGGCCAGAGTTGCACAACCTGCCGTGCGCGAGTGCAGATTCGAGGAGCTCAACCATCCCCCCTATCGCCCATATCTGGCCCCTAGCGACTACTTTATATTCGGCCAGTTCAAGGCTGCACTGCGTGGAGGCTGGTTTGGGGACGATGAAGATGTCCAGCCCGCCGTTCAGGAGTGGGTTGAACAGCATTCGGGAGATTTCTCGTTGTCGCGAATTCGAAGCCTCAGAGACAAGTGGTGCAAATGCATTGAAGTCGAGGGTAGTTATATTGAATAATAATAAAACACTTTTCCTCATATATCGTTTCCTTATATCCGAATTGCAAAACCTATTGACCACCCCTCGTAGCAAGGCATATGCAAATACGACTGGTGCACGTCGGTACACTTGCTCTAAACTTTTCTTTTTATACAATTTCCTTGAGTAGGTACGTGTAGTTGTTGTGTTCTACAAGTATAAGGAATGTTATTTATACGTTTTTATTATCAATTTTTCTCAGGCCACTGAGCCAATTCTTCTCCTATTTGACCTTTTATTTGCTTTTTCTCTCGATTTATCTCGATTTTATTTAATTCAAATTTATCTAGTTAAGTAAGGCTTCGTTCTTTTTTCACAGCTTTTTTATTTCTTATTTCCATCATTATTTATCCCTTCCTTTATCTATCTACTTCGTGTGTGGTTTCTTGTTTCCAAAAGATGGAGACTTCGCACCAGAGCAAGATTCTTATGGGTTGTACAGTATGCGCGTGTGTATGTATATCAGTGTGTGCATATATGTGTTTTGTTACTTTTGTGCGAAATATAGGTATAAAACTACTTGAGAGCATAACCTTGTGCTTATGATAATGGTTTTCATCTTATCCCTCAAAACATTTCACTGATAACTTTCACTACAGTATAATGATGAGCACTCATCTGTCTTAGGAAGAACCGTATAAATAACTGTGTTCTGCTGTTCTACCTAACAAAATGTGTGTTATTACTGCTAAAATGGATGTAAAATACTTTTAATTTGCTTAATTTATGTAGTAACCCATCCTCGCAAACTACAGCTATCCTTATGAGTGTTGTTAACGCCGGGGATGACTTTTAGTTTTCCGGTTCAAATTGAGAAATATCAAGCGCATGCTTGAATTTTAGTGAGCCGCTGTATACAGATCATGGTAGTGGGGCTAATAAATTAACCCCACTACTTAATGATATAAGATAAAAGATCAATATTTTCTATTCACTTTGTAGCAAAACGTGTAAAGAGGACGCGCCAAAGACATCGAGATTGTTAATAATACAGAAGGGTTCTGAACCTTGGAAGCCCTACATCAGAAATTATTATTATAAATACAACTAATTCTTGATACGAGACTGGATATTGATGATATATGGACACGTTAACAGGTAAGATGAAATACGATATTCACTGTGTCATGAGGTTAAGGGAATTATTGTCACGCTATGGTTTGCTGGGACTAGGAAAAGGGTGCTTGAACAGTGAGGCCTTGATCGATTTATATTAAAAAATAAAATGGATATAGGAGATAATAATCACAGATTTCCCCAACGGAACCTAATAGGAAATGGTAGAAAATTGGTAAATGAATTTCATTTAATTTCTCCTCGGCTACCCTCGTAAATTCTGAGACTTTACAGTTAATTTTCTTTTCTGCTCTTTGCTTTTATTTTTTACTTCATCCCTACTTTCGTTAATTACATTTTTTATCATATTATATGTCCGCTACACTTGTTGCTTTTGGGTAAGTACATGTTTTTATATAGACACAAAAATTTTCTTATGACAGTTTACTTCACCCAATTAGGAGGGCCATGTAATATACACGAACATACACAACTCATTGCAGCTAGTAGGATGGATGTGTCTGCTATAGCCTCTGACACGCCACACACGCAAAGGGTGTGATTAGATAATAATGACACGATTCACCCAAAGCATGCCATGGGAAAATGATGGAAAAAGCAGATAATTTTCATTTTTTATTAGTTTCCTTCGTAGTTCTTGTAAACAGCTACCAAGGCAGTATTCTTTTTTGATGTTTAAGTTAATCATAGAGTTGCAAGTTTTAGGTGTATGTAAAGATTCATTATCATGAATGTAGTTGTTGAGAAATCAGTCATGGATAATAAAGTGAAATGGATAAGCAACTATTTTTTAGTATACATACCCACGAACAGGAGCATTTAAAGCAGGAAAAAGCAAATTCGAACTTCACATTAGCCACAAAACTCATTTCATGAATCTTTAATTTTATCTGAGATGCGTAAGTTAAGGTCATGTGAATATGGGTGCATGGTCAATTGGTGCCTGAAAGAAATGAGTGCCCGATATTGAAGAAGTACAAGAAAGCGCCTCCACTACGACGTTTGGAGAGCCAGGAAAGTATTTAATTTCGCATGTAAGATGCATTATGAGATCTAGATAACGAGCATCGCCTGCAGACTGCGTGAAGGAATTGCTATGCGCGGATAGTACACCAACTAATAGCTTGTGGTCAGTGAAGGCAGTAAATTCACGACCTTCCAAATATTATAGGAAGTAGCGGGGGGTGAGATATATTCCGAGCAGCTCCCTTTAAAAAATGTTTGATCTCTTTTGAGAAATAATTCGGGATTTTAAGTATAAAACAAGATGTTGGCATTAGTCACCAATATTTAGTTGTGACTTTTCATTTACATGGGTTGCTGATGCATCCAAGGCAAAACTCAGAGAGGCTCCTGGACACGGATGGGCCAGTAAAACGGCAGAATACATAACCTCTTTGGTGTGCGAAATAGATTCTCACGCTTCGGAAAACCATGAAAGAGGAGAGTTCTTATCGGTGATTGAGAAGAGCGTAGAGTGGTTGCATGATTCTAGCAACGTCAGTAATATAGCTATGGATGATGTTTACCATACCGCATCACCTAGGAAGTTACTTAAAGGAAGATGGTCGGAATAAAGTCCGAACGACAGCAACTTTGTCGTCGAGAGTACGAATTCCGGCAGAAGAAAGATGGTATGCAAAAAAAAAGAGTTTTGTGACACCAAAGAGACACTTAAAAGTGCTTAATAAAATACCATACTCTTTGGTTCTAGCGAAAAACTGACGAAGGTGAGATATATCTTCCTCTAAAGACGAAGATGCTATGAGGAAGTCGCCTATGTAACAAAGGAGGAAAGAAAGACCTCTCGGAACCTAATTCATAAAACGTTGGAAGGTCTGACTACTGTTTCGGATTCAAAAAGAAGTCCAATCACGACGAATTAACCAAATGGCGTGATTATAGCTGCCATTGGGATGTCATCTTGGTATAATGGGATCTATTTCAAAGTACAACCCAGATCGAGTCGAGAAGAGACTAAATAACCAAATAAAGCAGAGGTTAAGTCAGACAGATATGTGAGAGGATAACTATCTGGGGTGGTACAAGCATTTAGCCGCCTGTAATAACCAACATTTCTGCACTTACCTGGAGTTGATTTGAGTAGAATATAAAACGGAGAGTCCCTAGAAGAAGTAGAAGGCTAGCTATGCCAAATTGAACCATGCGAGATTATCTGGGCTATATGACGGCGGCGGAAGAATATATACCCCACTTTCGTCACTATCCGGTGAACCACACTGTGTTAATAAGGCCTCTATTGTGAGATTGGGTGACTAAGGCCAGGGAATAACTGTAGAAGGCGTTGGAAAAGCGAATGGGTTGAAAGGACCTGGAGAGAGAGAGCAGAAAACAGTGAAACGAAAAATGAATCGGAAACTGTGAGCAAAGTAGTAAGATCGACACGCTTCCGATTGCGAGAATCGACCAGAAGGTCGAGGAGAGAGACACAACCAAAGCCTAAAATAGGAACGTCCGAATCGGCATTAATAAACGTCTATCGAAAAGCCCGACGGAGGCTGAGGAATTAGCGGCTTTGCAGACAAATTCTGAAGAAGTAGAAGCTTTATCGTCCAGATAGGCTTTAATTACGCTAAAATAAGCACCAGTGCAAACTAGATATGAAATACCAGAAAGTTAGTCGTAAACATGAAATGGTGGATCAACCTAATGGAGTAGAGGAACCGCAGAATAGATAGATCTCTTGATCACTTGCAGTTTTAGTTTGGATTATTTGAAAGTTGAATCATTATGATGAGAATGATAATAGTGAGAGTGGATTGGAGCATTTGAATCAGAACAGTGGATTGATTGCTGATGAGATGAAAATGGTGGATTAATGTTAGATAAAGGAGGTGCTGATTGTAAATATGTGCCGGATTGTGCACGATGTTTGTTTTAGTCTCATCATCACTTAGTTGGTTGGAAGAAATTAACATTAGAAAAGCCCGGAAAAAGAGACGGGCGAAATTATGAAATGCGAGCATTTGGTTGAGAATGATAATAAAATGAGTGTTAATGTCGGCAAGTCTGTGTACAGTGTACAGCATTACTACTATTTTTCTCATGGTATCAGCACAAACTCTTTGATTGAGAGTTATAAATTTTAGATGGGGAAGAAGAATGATTAACGTAATGTTGCGCCTCACCTCTTCCCGTAGAATTCCCTCTATGGTTTTGCCTTCTAGATAACGAACAGCGCATTTTGTTCCGTTTACTACGTTAACTATGCACTCGCGCGGTCCCGCATTGGAGGTTTAGGTTTTATAGGTCCTTCTCTATTCTCTCCAACGTGGTATCTATTACCGGCGTTGAAAGGAAAGAAGTGTTACACGGTTCCGGCATCTTGTCCAAAGATTCCGTTGGGATCCAAACCTGCTGGGTATTTAGCAGCTCTCGTTGTGGTGGATGGCTCGTGGGTGAATGGAGGGTAGATTTGGGAGCCATTGTTCCCATTTTGGCCACTGTGGATTTGTTACCACTTTGCCTTGGTTTGTCCTTTTACCCTACTTTTCCTTGTTTATGATGGAGGAGTCTGTTTTTCGCTAGAAGGTGGGTGGCGATAGGCTAAGTGGTAGGTAGAATTTAGGTTCGTTGGTTAAAATAAGATTTATTTGTATTCTCTCCTTCCCTCTCGCCCCTCTTTTCCTTCTCCTTTCCCCTTTTCCTTAATATCTCCCCCCTCTTCCCCAAACTCTCCCCTTTTTCTCTACCCTCTATCTCACCCTCTTCACTCGTAACAATTGATATCGCATTCAAGAAAACATCTTTAAATTTAAAGTAACAGATAAGAAGCTCTATCGGTTTCTGTTGCCCAAACGTTGTTTGCTCATAACTAACGTTCAGTCACACGTGAACGTAAACTGCCGAGCACGCCCAGTGAAACGTTTACTCATTATATTTATATTATATGACAGGGAGAGTGTTCACCTATCCTAAATCTGTCTTCAACCTATAAATAATAATAATCAGGAAGTAAAGATTTTTTTGTGCCACAATATAAGAATTTCAGAAAATGGTCATCTGTATTGATTTGCAACAAGAACTTCTAGCCCGCGCATGCAATGGATAAAATGTCTTACGTAATTTTCGAACTCACATTTTACCATGGCAACGATATGTATGTCTGATAGTATATATATATATATATATATATATATATATATATATATATATATATATATATATATATATATATTGTGTAATTATTGACATTTTCACTTTATATACTTTTGGGAGCATGTACATACTTATTTTTTCATTATATATATATATATATATATATATATATATATATGAAAATTAACGCACAGTTAAATGAAAAGATGAATTCAAGCACTTTCGAACTATATTTTGCTAGTTCATTTTCAAGGAATAGCATAAATTTTGAGAAGACAACCTTATATAGGCTACAAAGATACGAAGGGAACGCCCATCACATAGTACAAACCAATGGGGAAAAAAACACAAAAACAAGAGATAAAAATACCATTAAAAAGAACAATAGGCAACTAATAACAGAAATCCCTAAAACGAAAAACACACAACAACGCCGTGTATATGAATGGAATGTGGTGGGTGTAATCATTAGATTTATCTGCCAATGTTAATTCATTTTTTCATGCTGATTTCAAATATATAATCCATTTTTACCTACATGCTATAGTTACTTTGTATTTCGTATTTTCTCGTTTCCTCGAAAACTGCCCTTCTAACGGACAGAGAGGGTGCTTGTAGAAAGCAAATTCTTCACAGTACATATTATTAAGAGAGTAATAAATGTTTTTGAGCCAAATATAGATATTATTGTTTCTTTTTCAATAATCATGCTAGAGTAATGGCTTCGTCAATAGAAAATCGCGTTAATGACCCAGACACCTTCTGCTACACATGATTGGATCATATGTGTAGACCTTAAGATGGTCAACTTCCTCCTTGGCCCCAAAAGATTGGCCAGTTCGGGAAACTTTGGAAGCAGGAATGCCAAATATTGTTAATGAGCCAATCGTAAGTCGAGAGAAGATCGTTTTTCCTCGGCTTCATCTTAATCTGGCGTAGATGGAGCAGTATGTCAAGGCATTGGGCACTGATAATGATTGTTTTCAGTACATAGTATTGGCGTTTCCTGCTGTGTCATACGAAAAAATAAGATCAGGAGTATTTGATGGCCTACAAATCCGAAGACTTCTGAGTGATTCTAGATTCGTGAACACCATGAATAAAAAAGAGAAGGCAGCCTGGCTCTCATTTTCTGCCGTTGTTCATGACTTCTTGGAAAACAAAAAAGCGCATAACTACGAGGATGTGGTTACTATTATGCATTTAGCCTATCGTGATCTGGGATGCAACATGATTGTGAAGCTGCATTACCTAAATTGTCACCTCGACCGATTCCCAGAGAATCTGGAAGTCGTGAGCGACGAAGAAGGGAAACGCTTCCATCAGGATTTGATGACGATAGAAGAGCCAGGCCGAGGTCACTGGGATAGACACATGATAGCGGACTACTGTTGGACGATTAGAATAGATCAGCCAGAGAAGACTCACAAGAGAAAGAGTTACAAACGCAAATTTTTGCCCGATTAAAATCAAGAAGAGGTCCTCCAGCCTGTTGTACCGTCATTAATAAATTAGCATCTATTTGATTATATTATTTGTAATCCTAATGTGTAATTCAAGTTTCTTTTCATATGCAATAAAATGTTTGTGCAAAAAAAACTGCTTTACTATAAATAACGCAAAAGGATGTTTTAAAGTTACTTCAGGGCATGATGGTAGGCGGGATAAAATTAAAATTATTGTATAATATTAGTTATTGATATTACGAAAAATCTGGAGCATTTAGAGAGAATCTGATTTAAGATTTAAATTAAGTATTCTGAAATTAGGTAAGAAAATGTACTTTTGGCAATTTACCAAATACATTGTTCCCCAGTGTTATAATTAGAATGAAAACATTTAGGGTTAAGAGTTAATCCACGATCACAGCAGAGACACGTGGTGGGGAAGGCAATGCGAATGATATTCCAATAATAAAGAGTGACAACAAGATGCATTTGAAGTTATTTCTTTTAGTACAAGTTTTTTTAAAACAGGGTCGAGTTTAACTAAGCCATGGGAAATATTTATATTTGGTAAGATGCCAATTAATGAACACTCGACAATATTTCTTTTTGTGAAATCAGCGGAATAATAAAGGAATTTTGCAGAGTTCCGATCGATGGGGCGGTTATTTTCGGATAAATGTAAGAATAAAGCGCTGTTTATTCCACCTCTTCTAATATTATACTTATGTTGGAAAATTATAGTAGATAAAGATTTACCAGTTTGCCCGAAGTAAGGTAAATTGCAAGTAGAACATTCTATAGAATATACCCCACATTTTTTTTCTTGTATTATTGTGGACTAACATTTTATATAAAGTGGATTCATATCTAAAATTTACAGAGATACTAAGTTGCTCAAAAATGCAGGTGAGACAAAAAAATGTTTCAAAGTATGGCAAGATAAGACCATTTTTGTAATTGAAAACCGGTGGGATTTATGTTTTCTAAAAAGTTCTCTTAGCAAAGTTTAATGAAGTATGCAAAAATTAACGAGGGTAACTAAGTTTTGTACCTATTTTAAAGATATTAGACACTTCCTTATCTAAAGATTTTGGACTATCAAGGAGTAATGCACGCAAAAACATAGAAGTGAATACAGACCGTTTAATTTTAACAGTGTGATAAGAATAAAAGTGAATATATCAACTGGAGTTGGACTGTTTGCGATAAACAGAGAACTTAAAACCTGACGGCGTCCTATGTATTAAAAGTTTAAGAAACTAAGAGTCCCATTTTCCTCAATTTAATAGAAGGGACTAGGGAATCAAGATTACAAATAAAATGGTGAATATCTTTTGAGGAAGGCCAAAGGCATATAATATCATCACTGTAACGGTACCATACAATAGGAAAATCGAAGATTTGGGGTAAGAATAACGTCTCAAAGAATTCGACAAACAAATTAAAGAGGGTGAGAGATAGACAACCCCCAACGGAAGACCAAATTTTTGAAGGTAAAATTTATCATTGAATGAAAATTTAAAAATTTTAGCATAAAGAGAAATAAGCCTTAGGAAAGTATTGCCTGGTACAGGGAGATCTAAATTATATAATTTAACACAAAGGAGAAAAAAAAGATCGTCTAAAGGAACTTTAGTAAACAAAGAACAAACAACGAAGCTGACAAGAATGAAATTGTTGGAGTAAGGTATTGTATTAAGCTTCTATATAAGTTCACCACTATTATTAATATGAGATTTGGAGATGGACCCCACAAGCAGGGATAAGTGATTCACAAGCCATTTTGATGATAAGGAATATGAGGCAGAGCCTAACAAACTTATAATGTGGCGCATAGGATAACCCCAATAATCCTATGAGTTTTGATTGGTATAAAGGGGAATGTGTGAAATAAAACGGTTAGTGAATGGCCAAATGATGAATTGTGAGAGCTTGTATGATTAAAAGAGAATTTAAATGAGAGTGAGAAGTAAAATGTGTATAGGATGTTGTAGGAACGAAAGAGTTTGTTCACTAATGGTAATTATGATTTTGTGAGAGCTCAGCTACAGAGTTTATGATTGTCCAGAGGGGCAAAACTCCGATTTATTAGTGAACTTGACACTTCCCTCACCCGGTAGCTGAGGAGAAAGAAGAGCAATATGAGGAATTTGAATAGTTAAGTGTGATTGAAGAGAGTGAAAGAAAGTCCATGGAATAGCTCGATTATCCCGATACGAAAGACAAATAGGAGATTAAAGTTCTGTGTGGATTATCGGAAGGTGAATGAAAGGTCTGTGAAAGAGCATTTTTCAATATGTGTTGTCTCAGAATGTGTGTACAGTAAGCATTGAATGAATTTGTTTACGAAGTTGGACCTTGTTATGGGGTATTACTCTGAAGTGTGGATTGTGCATAAAAATTAGAGTTTCTTGAGTATAATGCTAATGAGAATAGGATACGAAAGTCAGATAAGTTAATTGAGAAAGTGCGGTCTTTTCCTAAGCCAGTGGCAATCAGACAGCTTAAGGCCTTCCTGGGCTTGATTGAATTTCAAAGGAAATTCTTCACTAACTGCTCTGGTATTATGAAACCACTGACTGAATGGATGGGTAAGAAAAAAACAGTAGTGATTAGGTGACGGATAGTATGAATGGGGTGTATGAAGAATTGAAAGAGTATGCAGTTCAGGATGTTGAGTTAGCATACTCGGATAACAGTGAGAATGCCAGAATGGCAGACCACGTGAGTTGTAAACAGATGCAAGTGGATATTGCATGGATGGTTGCCTGGTGCAAAGAGCAGTAAATGAATGGGGAGTATAGAAGAAGAATAATTGGTTATGTATCAAAGGCTTTGAATAGGGCGGAGCAGAAGTATTCTACCGTTGAGCCAGAGTGTGATAATTGAAAGTAGATCGGTTGAAAGTTAGAGTTCTTGAGAAGATGGATAAGTTAAGGAAGTAGATGTTGCGAATGATAGGTGATATATGGTTAGAAAGAGGATTATGGGCATATAACTTGAGAGTGCATAGAAGAAAGGAAAGAATGTATTGGAGAGAATGAAGTAAATGAAATTTGGGAAGGGAATATATGTTTGGCAAATGAGATCCGTATGATATCAATTCGTATTGTAAACATAGAAGCCATGGAATGATTGATGGGAAATTAAAGTGGGTGAAATTGTATTCTGTGGCCTATTAGACCTAATTGACAGCGGCCATGATCGCATTAGTAAATGCAAGAATGGTAAAAAAATATGAAGCATTAATGAATCGGGTACGAATACCAGTGAAGTTAAGAATATTGGTTTGGGTGAAGTCGGATTGATTGCATGGAAGAAATTACGCTTATTTGTTTGTCTCAGGAATGAGTTAAATGTAGAAAATGAATTTGTGATATTGAATAATGAGCAAATGCCATGTTGTTTCTTATTGGGGTAAGATTTCTTGACTGTCCTTAGATGCTGAGAGTGTTTTTGTGATGAAAGGGAGTAAGGAGATTGTAAAAATAAGGAGATTGTTAGATCTAAATGTGCTATGAATTTTAGTGGAATGATTCAATTGAAAATGATAGATGCAGGTGAAGTTTTGTATGATGATGATATTTTATGATATTTTGGATATGCAAGAAATGTGTCCAATAATTCAAGAGCTAAGGTTATGTATTGATAAAAAGATTAGATTGAATGAATGACCTGAATTTTTGAGTGGGATTAACTGGTATTCAAGTGATTTTGTGATATGTATGGATGTGGTATATTATGTATGACACCTTAAGGATAGAGGATATGTTCTTCTACCTGTGATTTCTTTAGTAAGTATGATAGGGCTAACTAAAGCTATGCATGATAGTCTTGGATTCATGGGTAAGTTTAAGTTATCGCAGTGTATGAGAGAAAGCGTATTTCATCCGTGTCTGCTTACTGTTGTAAATGATGTTGGTACCACATGCAAAAGCTTTCAGACGCGAACAGTTCAAGGCGTGCAAGCAAAACCCCCATTGTTAAAAATTGATATATAGAAATGAGGCATATGAGAGGGTAGTGACTGGCTATGTATCTGTGCCTAGAACGAGGGCTGGGAATGTTGGTATGATTGTGAAGTTGGACCATATGAGTAAATTTGCATATGCT
This sequence comes from Ceratothoa steindachneri, assembly GCA_963969495.1. NCBI lineage: Eukaryota > Metazoa > Arthropoda > Malacostraca > Isopoda > Cymothoidae > Ceratothoa > Ceratothoa steindachneri. Next base: position 139,621,787 of record OZ018330.1, on the reverse strand, counting down.
GTACTTGGGAACAATTAGAGAAGTATGACTGTTCAATGAGTGATGGATCAGTTGTTTTTACTGATGTGTATATTAAGGCCGAAGAAGTGTTTGAGCGAGAATGGTCCAAGGTGGGACAGAATTTGGTTGACCATAAAGGAAAAACTCCATATATGCCCTACTCGAATGGGTTAGCAGAGAGGACGGTAGACACTTTATGTGAGATGTTGGGAATGATGGATAAGTATGATTGGGATGTATGGTTAGGAAGAGTGTTATTGGTATACAACTCTACAGTGCATACTGCGATAGATATGTCTCCGTGTCAGTATATATTAAGTTATGAAAGAAGAGTTAAAGAACGTTTGCGCCTTGGAGAGAAAGATTACGATGTTTGGCGTGAGGCGAATAAAAGGTTCAGTCATTTGAAAGTGAGAGTGGAAAAAAGAAGATTAAATCTTTTTTAGTTGAGCACTAAGTTTGAGGATGGATATTTGGTTGAGAATATGCGGAAATGGGGTGACATATGTGATAGAAAGAGGGTATGGATATGAATGAAGAGGTACGAACAAACCAAAGTCATTTGAGAAAATGGATAGAAGCTGCCGAACACTTGGTGTTGCATCCAGAGTATGAATTGTATGAGAATAGAAGTAGTGTGATTAAAGAAAGCGATGAAAATGGAATGATATACATGGCTGGGAACGAGTTAGTGATAGTTAGTGAACAAAAGAAGAGACCTAGAAAATCTGAAGTTAGTGAAATGGCAGAGAGTAAGTACTATATAAGTGCAGAATTCATTTGGAGTAGTTCGAAAGCGAATTATTTCTCTGGGTCTCGTTTGATTGGGAGTGATAGAATGAGTTATGCTGAAGTAGGGGCTAGTGCAAAAGAGTTGTCAATGGCCACTAAGTATACCTTAAGCTCGATGGAAGCGGTGATTGAAAGGGAAAATATGAATGAGAGCTTAAATGTGTATGCGCTGCGTATGGTGGTGGCTGAGGCAAGGGAAATGATGACCCGAGCGAGTAGTGTGGTTGATAGAATGATAAGTAATGATCTATAGAAGGAATAGAAAGTACAAAAGACATATATGTTGAAGAAGGCTGACCAAGACAGTCCGAGAGATGTGACGAACCGATCAGTTCTGCGTATTAATGGACTTGTGGGGGACTGTGAATGGATTCAGTGATATAATAGAGTATCGAAAGTTGTGAGGGTAAGAGTGTGTGATGAGTATGATTGTAGAATGAGTGGATAGACAAAATGGATAGACTAGCTTAAGGAAGGACGGATGTAGTGGATGCCAGCGTGTGAATGGCGAGTATATTTTGTCTACTAGGGATTTTTCACTATCTTGCCTTACCCTATACTTTTACCATACTTCTCCTTGTTTATAATAGAGGAATGTGCGTTACGCTAGGAAGATGGGTGGTGATAGACTAGGTTGTAGGTATAAGTTATGTTCGTAGGTTACATTGGCATTTGTTTGTTAAACGTGTTTTTATTTTAATTCTTTTTCTTGTCACAAAAGATTGTAATTTGTTAAATTATTCTTCTAACAAAGATCTCTTCCCGATACAAAAGCAGAAAAACGCATAGTATAAGATCTCATACAAAGAAACTAAAAGTAAGGAACATCATTTGTTCTTGGCAGGTCAGAAGACCAGTCAGACCATTTTATTTGGGTTCCCACTTCTAAAAATTCCTTTAGATAAGTAATCCCCCTGTCCAATTCGTTGGTTCATTTTTATGAAGTGCTCTGGAGCCATCTCTTCTCTTTGGCACTCACAACCCAAGGTTTTGATGACCATTTTGTTTAAATTTAGCTTCACCTGCTTTCCAGCAAATTGTGTAAGAAGGATGCCCCGAGATACTCGAGCAGGATCCAGAGCCAGTTAGGAAGGCGTCTCTTCCTTTCATTTCCCACCCCCTTCCAACTCACTTCCCTGGATTTAAGATGATGCGAAATTATTATTCGTATTAAAGAACAGCCTGTATCTGGAGATTTTTTGCAAGGCTGACGTGGCCACTAGATCTCTCCAAGTTTTTTTAATTTTTGTCATTGTTAGACAGCGTTGTTGCTATATATATGTATCAAGAGAAGTAGTTGATGCTTAATTGTGAGAGAAGTCATCAGTTCCAAGGTGGAACAGTATAATTCTTTCTTGATATACGATTCCAACTTCGGGAATTTGGTTCGCTTGAGGGTATTCACCAAATAAGTTCGTATATGGATTTTGCAAACAACTTGATAAAAAATAGCTTTACTTTGAACTTGATATTTAATGATGAATAGCTGGAACTTTTGTCAATACTGCCCACCGAAGTAGATAGATTCACAAAGGGGCAAATGAAGTGATTCGATCAAGTGTGTGGATAATGTGTATCTGTCAAGGTGAGAATGAGTCCTCGTGAATAATGTGTGCTTGTTTTTGATGCGTTTGTTCCTGAGAGAGAGAAAGAGAGAGAGAGAGAGTGATAGCATGGATTGTCTATCAAAGGAATTTGATAGATTGGTGGTAATTAATTTATGATAACAAAGTTTTGAAAGTAGAATAGCACTGTAACAGACCGGCGTAAATGAAGATATAGAAGGAAATAGTTAAATGACAGTTTTGTGGCAACGGAAATTGTTGTTGAGCTAACGAAAGATAAGTGAACAAGGCGAGATCAATGGTCAGTCCTGAACACGTGAGTGTGGGAAAGAAGGTACCTAATATTCCGTCACATCATAAAAGCCCCCTCCCCTCATGCACGCATTTTACCACTTTCGAGCAAAATACCCTGGAAGAAGTAAAGATATTATTTGTAGATTTTTTTGCGTGAAGTAAATGATTCGTTCTTAGTCAATGATGAGATAAGGGGCCACGATTAATTTGCATATCTCTAGCCACTTGATAGGGTTTGCTGCATCGAAAGCAGGAATAATTATTGAAGGGTGAGTTCATCGGGCCTTGATATCCTATTTAAATAAACGTGTTTGGCTAATTTCAGATGCCGAATATCACATCATGCAGGAAGTTGAAAAGGTCTGGCTTGCTGTGGGGTTTGTGCAAGTTGCTGTCGTTGAGGTAGAGGATTGTGTAAAGATGTTAATTATTGCTGTCTTGTCATGTTATGTAAGGGGCTGTATGAGATAGGAACTTCTCTATATAGTTATTAAAATTAAATTTGAGGAAATTGAATAAGTGAGGTAGTTTGATAGAATATTAAAATAAAAGTCATTTTCAAGTTTGAGCGAAATTCAATGCGTGCATTTCGTTATAAATATGCCTAAAGACGGTTGGAGAACTCCATCGCAAGAGGGAATTAAGATAGGGTGGGATGTTTGCCATGCCGCGCCCAATCAAAGAGGGGCCGGTTGAGTTTAAATTATGAACACGAGAGGGCTGAAACTGAAGCGTGAAAACTATATTGACTTCTCGTAGATAGACGATTGAAATATATATATGAGGGTGGTTTGGGAGTGCATGCGCAATATATAACCTTAAGTCCTAGCCTTAAGTCTTCATCTTAAGTCATAGAAAATAAAGTTACTTAGCCTATGTCTCTAAACTGTTGGCGTCCTACCTGCTCGTCGTTCTCTTGCCTTTAAGGGAAGGTACGTCTAACAACCGAGTGCTGCCCGGTATAACCCGGCCAACTTCAGTGCCTTGTGGAGCCCTAGGAAGACCCATGTCTTCAGCAGTAAACTTGGAGATCAAATCTGCACGGTGCTCGTGCATTAGGCGATAGTCCAAGAAGGGACTTTTTTGGCAGAACACTGCAAATTAAACCTGTTCCAGTCATCCTGGATCATTTCTTTGCCACTAGACTCAGCAGGGAAAAGTGAAAATGGTGGACTGAAGAATGCACACCTACTTTCCACCTTAAACATCATCGTGTAAGTTATCACACCGTGCATTGCTCATTATTCCACACATTCTTTCAATACCGTATCCACAATGCTACCATAGCCCGCCGTGCAAGACGCCACCAACAAATACAAGTACCGATATTAGCGATGTATATGGAAGAGGCTGCGGACACCGCAGCCATCAGCGATCTCACCAAAGACGATAATCATCAACCAAACATCATCAAAATCACCCATGTATGGAGTAACGTCGTCATCGGCAACGATGCACAACATTGAACAGTTTTTAAGTATATATATATATATATATATATTGTAAGTAGTCCATGTTTTTATAAAGGACTGGTTATATTTAACAACAGAAGAGGTATTGCTTAGCTTCTTGAGAAATTTTTAATTTCCATAAGTGACTATTTCTTGAGGAAAAAAATCATCGTAACCCATTATTTATTATTTGCCCGATGCACCTTTCGACTAAAATAGTCATCCTATGTGGCTACACTGATAAATATAAAGAAATTTAGCTATATAAATACAAATTTTATGTAAATACTCTACAGGCTTTCAGAGGAGCAATACTGAATATTCTTTTTAATATTAAATTATAAGAAATAAATTTGAGATTAAAATAAAAAAAATTGAGTTTAAAAGGATTATATTTTGACGCTATATATTGTAGAAAAACAACAGGAAAAACGGCAAAATTAACACCCCTCTACCAGAAATAGTGCGCGCTTTCACGCCTATCTACCCAAAGTTGATGTGCTTACTGCCACCGACAGGAAATGAATGTTGGTAAAAATATGTAGACCTCTTGTACTTTTTTTCTTCATGGGGAAGATTCTGCAACCTTCAAGTAATCTCAAATTTATTTATCAAACTCGCAGAGGCAATGGTGAGAGCCGGTGTCTTTGTTGGACCAAAAAACACTAAAGTAGTTAAAATAAGTTTCCTTGAAAATCTTAATAAAAAGGAAAACAAATCATGGAATTGTGTGGTTTCAATGTGTCATTTCTTTGGAAGAAAATACTAGGCTGACAATTATGTGAAACTGGTTGAGAACTTTTGGAAAAGCAATAGACATATTGGCTGCAGGATGTCTATTAAGGTACACATCTGTAAAGACTATCTTCAAAATTTGAAGGAGGATATTAGATGATATTCAGAGGAGCAATGGGAGCACTTCCATCAAGGTATACTTAACTTAGAATATATGTAGATACCAAGGATATACAATCTGGAAGTGTCCGAATGATAAAAACAGTCAAATGACCGGTTTAGATTATAGTTTGCCTATTCTGATCTGATCTATGCAAGCGTTACAACTAAGCTTAATAACGTGCAAAAACTACCAAACCAATGAAGAGCGTCGATAACTACTGGCAGACCCCTTAAAAATATTAGGGAATTTTCATGCTCAATATTGGGAACAATATTGCTGTGGACCAATACTTCCACTTTCCTAATGATCAAGGCTCGGGCCTGATTAGTAAATAGCAAATTTTATACAAACAAGATGGAAAGTCTCTCCAATGAACCACGGTGTTTTTAGATAAGATGATAAATGTTTATTGCATTGATGGTTTCCCATGATTCAAATCACTTACAACTGCCTTGAATGGTTAAATGGCTAAATGAGGCTTCTGTTACTAAAAGGCGCCGACTAGTGCCAAATCGGATGGTCATATGGGTTATTTCATGGCTATAAATGGGTACAATTGAACTTTACTCCTTTCGAGAAAGAAGTGACGCCTTGACCTGTCACTTCGCAGCAGGTAAAAATCGCTATTGTAAAGACTTTGAATCATGGCTTTAAAGTAAACTTCAGTTATGAAATGAATCTGTGGCATATGGGCTAGTACGCCATAAAAAATTAAGGGTAGAGTGGTTTGGGGCTCATATGAAGTGAAGATGTGAAATGGAAAAGATTTGTTCTTACAAGCATGAATATTTCCGAAAAATGGTACACAGCTCGTTTCCACATGTAAAAGTTGGCAAGGCAAAGAAAAGACTAAGTGGAGATCCTATCGCAATTTCATCGACCTGCACATAAATTTGCCTCTCAGGGGAAGAGAAAGAGCCCACTTGATGTAAAATTGTTACACTTGAAAGAAATGCCCTTAATGGTTTGATCAACGCGTACGTCGAGTCAACGTTCATTGGAGACAAGAGGTAGGTGGCTCTGGGAATTTAAAGATTGTGTGTTTCAAAGATTTTCGAAGCATCCTGCGTCTGCTTCATTGCTGACCTATTCATCAATACTAATAAAGCCGAAATTTCATCTACCCTCTTCCAAACATTAAAAGAAAAGCCACCAATTCATTTTCAAATATTGGGCTAAAACAACTCCACCCTACTTTTTTCTTGACGTCATCTTTCAAATAAATTTCAAGAGTACCTAAACACAGGATTAACCAAGATGCCTAGAAACTCTCATAATAATCTTAATACAAAAATCAAGTAAACCACCAAACCTATTTTTCCAGATATTGACCAACATATAAAGCTGATAAGAAATACCCATTCAGATTCCTAAAGATATAAATACCACACTGGTACTTAATCCAACCCTAAAATATCAGTAAGACAGAGAATAAATACTTTGATCTCGTCCATATAGATGTAGAAAAAGCCATTAAGAATTTCTCGTCGTCAATGGTTTTAAAGGAGAATATTTAAAACCGGATGCTGGAACATTACATAGAAGGTGAGAAGAGAGGGAGTTACCTGATCTCTAAACTGCATTCTATCTATAAAGCGCAAATGCTACCACCTAGAATCACTGAATACCTAAATATCCAACTCGCTGTCAAAATCAGCGAATGAGGAATTTAAGTCAGGGCTGCCTGAAATTGAGATCGGCAACACCAACAATTTCAAGAAAGACTGGAAAAAAATGAAGAAAAAAAAGTTCACATTGTTACAATCGGATAAAATAAGGATGTGGATATAGAATTAGGAAGAAAACTCTACCGAATTCTGCTGCGGGAAAAGTTCTTGAATTGTAAATCACCTCAGCAGGCACCATAATAATTGCAAGTGTCTTGATATAGGAATGACCTAGTGATAGCAGTTCGTACGTATAAGCTGATTACGTATTTCAAAACTTTTTGATTACTTTTTTATCTCTTAGAGTGCTATATTTGATTATTATCGATTATCTGATTATGATGAATATTATTATTACGTTAATTTTTGAGGGTTCCTAGTGCGTTGCTCAGCGTTTCGAGGATTGAATAAAAATGTTTCTAAGCAAACTAGAACTTTAATTAAAAACAATGAAACAATGAAATTTAAGACACTAAATACATAGAACTGAATTCATAAATTTAATTAAGGCTTTCTAAATGACATACTTGAATTTATAGTAATGGTTGACCCACAACTCAACGAAACATATACCATGGTTTTAAATACCTTACACGATTCCACGAGAATAAGAATTTAGTCTGACCTTGAACTTAATAGTTGTCACCTCAAAAATGTTGTTTCCGGGCCGACGCGTAGATCAGCGCCCAGATGGGCAGAAGGGAGAAATGCTTTAAAGCCAGAGAGGACTTCGGGGCGTCTGGCAGATCGAGAGACGCACGCCATCTGCGGAAATAATCTTACCACGGGACAGGGAAAGAATGTTTTCTTTTCTTCGCGATACTCTGGGAATAATTCGCACTGGCGAGCAAAGAGTCAATGCGTGAATCCTTTGACTCAGGGGAGTGCTTGAGGAAGTTCACTTGGATGTATTCTTCAAGGGCAAGGACTAAATCAGGGATACACCAAGATATGGGATTTTCCCGGTAGAGAGTGAGTTAAGCTTGTTTCTTAAATTAAGTTAATTTAAAGTTGGGTGTGATCATCAGGAACTGGCTCGAGGATGAGTTTCTTCTTAGTTCTTTTGCGTTGGTTTGCCGGGCTCTTTGCCGGTCTTCGTTGTCTAGATCTCTCTAACGATCTACCTTTGACAGACTTCTAAATTCGGTGTGACCACCAGGAACTAGCTCTGGATGAGTTTCTTCTTAGTCCTTTCTGTTGGTAGCCGGCCTCTTGCCCACTTAGTCGTCTTCTTGACCAAGATATTCTACCCTGTTTTTCAAAAGTTATTTGATTTTATACTTCGCCACCCCACCAGGAAATAGGGAAAGGAGAGGGAAAGATGCTTGGACAAGCTGTATTTTGTCTCCTCCTTAAACGGTTTTTCACAGAGCGTCATTCATCTATCCCTAAGGGATCTTCTGGCTTTAGGACGACGCTCCTCTAATTTCGCATATGCGGTAAAATTGAATACTAACTCTTAGGGGAAATCTTGCTGTTTTAACCCATGTTAGGGTCTCGGGTCCGACCTGAGCTGATCAGTACATTATGTTGTCTGGGACGGCCGTTCAGATTCTCTTCGAGACGAGGGGCGAGAGGGGAAGTTAAGTGGTCGGGCTACGCCGCCAACCCCAAATGCCAGGACATTGTGGTTAAAGACCAGAGGCTCCATTGTGAATGGGGGAATTATCGATTCTCTTACATACTCTTAAAGCAAGGTTAAAAGAAGGATCTATCTGGCTTTTGGATTGGAGGCGCTTATCTACAAGCTCATCCAACTAAATAGCTTATTAATTTCATAGAAGTTGGAATGATAAAATGTCTAAAATAAAGCTTTTTCTTTTAATAAAAAATAAAACTACAGAAACTACAGAAACAAGAACCAGCAAAGACCCTAAAGTCCTCTCAAGGACAATTCGCTTACAAACGGTGTTAAACTACCACTTTCAAATGATAGTGTATCATACTATTTTTTTAACATGTTTTTTTAACTAATTCGATTCTACGGGACACACGTATATACACGTGTACCATTTGGCTTTTTTTACATGCTGTTTTTCAACTTTTTCTATTCTATCGTACACACTTATCTACATATGTACCATTTGGCCTTTTTTAACTATTTCAATTCTACGGTACACACTTATCTACATGTGTAACCTTTGAAATGCAAGTTCAGTTATCATTCAAAAGCACGAAAATGCTTTTCGAACCAGGGAGGGTGACATGACAGTACTCTCTTCTTCCGCCAACTTCGCCTGCTAGTGATGAAAATAATATACGTATAGATCAGACAGGAAAAAAGGGAATTCACATTCATTCTATGCTATGCAGGGGAGCGTCGCTGCCATCTTTTTATTCCTCATTTCATTTTATTTCCTACTCTTAATTACTCGTATGTATGACGTTTTTATCTATGCTGCTACCTCGTTTTATTTACCCTATTGAAGTACTCATCAAGTTGGTTTTTGAACATATTAACTGACATGCTTTTTACTACACGGCGATCTACTACACGTTTGCGTGATCTTGAACGTGAAGTAATTTTAAGCTCTAGTAGAGTTAAAGCGCTTGCTTATTGATTTGAAACAGTTTTGGGGTATGTTTGCTCTTTTGTTCATCTCGAACAATATTCTCTGATTAATATAAGTAAATCCTTTTACGAATTTGAATAACTCGATCAACTGCCCTCGTAATCGGCTGTAAAGGGAGAGTAAGTTTAATGAGCTAGATCTCTCCGTACGATTTGTTCAAAGTCCAAGAACTAGTTTAGTAGCCCTATGTTGCACTCTTTTATAACTGCGCTATATCCTTGTTTAGGTAGGGAGCCAAAAATTGTACCGCATTTTCGAGGTGTGGGCGCAGGAGTGCTTTGTATAGTGGCAAGATTATATCTTTCGATTTGAAGGTAAAATACCGAGCAAAATATCTTAGCATTCGGTCTGCATTTCTACAAGCCTCTGCGCATTGTTTCAATACTTTAAGGTCCTCCGAGATGAAAATCACCAGGTCTTTTTCTAATTTAACGGTGTCGAAGATTTGCCCTTTCATATGGTATTCTACTTTTAAGTTGTGACATCCTAAATGCATGACCTTGCATTTAACTATGTTGGAACTCATCTGGCATTAATCCGCCCACTCGCCATTTTATTAAGGTCTCTTTGCATTTGCTCTACATCGGGCCTCGAAAGGGCTCGGCTTCATACCTTCGTGTCATCTACAGATTTAGATATCCGACTAATCACTCCATTATCCAGCTCGTTAATGTAAACAGTAAATAATAATGGGCCTAGGAAAGACCGATGTGGAATCCCGCTGGTGACTAGGTCCCACTCTGAATACGCCCCATTTACAACCCGCTGTGAACGATTTAAGAGCCACTTTTTAATTCATTTAAGAATATTACCCCTCACTCCAATTGCTCTAATTTTCTTTAAAAGCCTTTCTTGCGGGGCTGTATCAAAGGCCTTTTTAAAATCAAGGTAAATTATATCCGCTGCTTTAGTTCCATCGTGGATGCAAATCATGTTATGAAAAAAAATTGAGTAAATTGGTTAGGTACGATCGCCCCCGTCTCAATCCATGTTCGGTGTCAGCGATTGAATTATTCTCTTCGAGATCACTTACCAACCTATCTCTAATTACACTAGGCAACAAATTTTAACTTTTTGTTTGTTACAGACATGTGAATAAGTGTTTCTAATTACTTCGAGGGCACTGAATCCGAAATTAGAAAATAAAAATTCTTCATCAGGTCTAGATTTTGTGTAATGCCCCCCCTCCTTCATTTAGCTATTTGTTCCAATTAATAAATAAAAAAATCTTTTTATTTTGTAATTTTTAAATTTTTATGCAAAACTATTTTAAAAGTGGGGGACCTTCCTTCTGTATTCTGGCTTAGGCCAGATTGTGTACATCACTAGCGAAGTTACCCCCACCCCCCTCTCTCCCAAGTTTTGAAGATTTTATTGTATTAATTAAGTTTGTTAGGCACTTAAAGTTTAAAGAAACGTTGCTGTAGCCTTCTTGTTTTCTTTTGTAAGACATCAAAGTTTGTTTATGTAAAGACCAGCAATAATCCCCCATTATATTTGGATTAAATTTCCTTTGTACCTCGTCACCATAACTAAATTTGTTGATGAAGACGTTCATCATGTTTATCACTAACTGCTACCAGATTTTCAGGAAAAAAATCGATATCAGAATAGAGGAAATTCATTTTAAGTGACATTTTGCATCCCATCTTTTCATAGGCTTTCACTATATTGTTTACTATTTCTCGGTAATTTGGAGATTTAAAATTACCGAGAAAGTTTTCAGTGACTTCCACAAAGGATGTCCATGCTTTGCGTTCCTTTTCATTGAAACAACTCTGCGAATTTGTGGTCTAGTGAAAACTCAAGCTTCTATTTTTGCATTAGTTAATGATCCTTTGAATTTGTTTTTCAAATATTGAAAGCCTTGACTTCTTTAATCCATACCGTCTACAAAATTTTTCATAACCCTAATTTAATGTGAAGAGGTGGAAGATGAACTTTTTTTTATCTACTAGAGCATCATGTTTAACATTATGTTTGACAACAATGTGTTCTTCTCCGGCTGGCCATTCTTACTTTTTATAGTGATTTGAGGGCTTACACCATATCAAGGGAACAACAAATGGCATTGCCTTCCTCTTTTCATTTAACTAAGCTGTCAACATTGTGTTACATTGTGTGCAGCAAATATGAGGGGCCCAATCTTTATCCTGGTCCACTACTTTTCATCCAAAATAGTATATGTAGTCTTGCTTTATCATTACTGCTCTTTCATTTTTTCTCGGGTGTGCCACTGGTGTGAATTGCCCACAAAACATAACAAAATATGTTTGGGCTGTTTACACAACAGCTTCTTTGTTGAACTTGAAGCCATGACAAGATTTCAAATACTAACTTGAGCAAGCAAACGATACACAATGTAAGATCCCTATCATAAAGTTCTTATCAGAGAAATATTTTGATAAACGTGTTAACTTCTTTACCAATTACCAGTTATCAGTAGCAGAAATGTTATCACAAATAAGTCATATTAATCTAAAAATCTGGAAACATCTGAAAAAACACCAGTAATTAGAATTCAATGATATTTGAGCTTCAATATAGTCTACTTTATATATATTAAAAATGTATATATATATTAAATATATATTAAAAATGTCAATATATATTAAATATATATTATTTATTAATATATATTATTATTTATATATTAATTATATATATTAAATATATTGAGCGAAAGTGTGAAATGGCTTGAAAAGAAAAATTCAAATTACACAAAAACTAGACGTGATATGCAAAGTCTAAAGACATATTTGTAATCAGCGCCTAAAAATCATTTATAAACACCTATTTTCTGGTTTGTAATAAAATGTTTGTTTCCCAGTGTTATCGACTTCAAGAGCTTTTCAATTACAAAACTTAGGCTAATTGGATTGAAATTAGTAGGCTCAGATTTCTCCCCTCTTTTGAATACCGGCGTGAGATTTGCACGCTTGAACTATATTGGAACTAGGCCTTTCTCGATTGATCAATGGAAAATACTCAATAAGAGAGAAAGAAAGCGATATATATATATATATATATATATATATATATATATATATATATATATATATATATATATATATATATATATATGTATAGAGAGAGAGAGAGAGAGCTGGATCTAGATAAGGATGAAGAGAGATATATAAAAAAGAGAGCTATGGAATGATAGAGAGATCAGGAGCATGAGAGACATATAGAGATACGGGGGAAGAAAGATATAAAGCGATTATATATATATATATATATATATATATATATAGTACAAGAAAGAGAAATTGGACGCGAATGAGCAATGAGACAAGAAACAGGAGTTTTTTAGAGGAAAGAGAAAGGGACATTAGAAGAAGACCAGAATCAAAGAGAGCAGAGGGCGGCACAATGAAAGCAATCCTCTACCAAGAAGACAGAGATAACGCCAGAGGAAAAAAGTTTGAAATTCCTGGCCTGGGACTCGAACCCGGGTCTGCTGATTGCCGGTCAGATGCTCTACCACTCAGCTGCTAGGCACAGTAACTTCACTTCGCCCAAAGCGTTACCCCATCAAACCCAGTATCTCTCCAAGGAATTTTTATACCACATCTTCTTACCCACTCACAATTTAAAGGCTCATCCCCAAGTCACATACAAAGAAGAAGGAGCAAATGCAAGTTCTGCGGGTGATAACAACCATCACAGGGCTTTCGCCATATTTATTTCCTGCCTTTCAAAAATATTTTGAAGACAGAAATAAAGGTGCAGAAACCTTGCACTGCAGACTATATTACAATATAGTACATGAAAGAGAAATTGGACGCGAATGAGCAATGAGACAAGAAACAGAAGTTTTTTAGAGGTAAGAGAAATGGACATTAGAAGAAGACCAGAATCAAAGAGAGCAGAGGGCGGCACAATGAAGGCAATCCTTTACCTAGAAGACAGAGATAACGCCAGGGGAAAAAAGTTTGAAATTCCTGGCCCGGGCTAAGTAGTCGGGTTACTCTGCCAAATGCCAGGAAATTGTGGTGAAGGAATAGGGCCTCAGTTTTTAGGGTGTGATATCGATTTCCCTACAATATATATTGAACGAGAGATATATTAAGCGAGAATAATTTGGAACAAGAGAGAGAGATGTATTATGAGAGATATGGAGAACGAAAGAGATATGAAGTGACAGAGATATAAAGTGACAGAGATTTATGGATCGAAAGAGAGATCTGGTGTAAAAGAGCCCTATTGAGCGAAAGAGAAATATCAATATGGTGCGAGAGATATATATGTAGTGAGAGATAGATATGGAGCGAGAGAGATATAGGTATTTAGTTTTATGTATACTACTAGTTAAAAGGTTTCATTATGTAAATTTATGTAATTGTAATATATACTTATTTGTAATGTATTTGTAATGTAATATTCATTTATTTGTAATGTATATATTTATGTAATATCAAAACAACAATCTTCAACTCCTTTAGTGATTACCCAAAATACAACCAACTAACCTCCTCCCACACAACCAATAACTTGCTACCAATACTTATTTACTCGTAAGTTTAAATTTCCGAAAGTTTAGGCAGTTCACCTCCAACCACTTAACGCGCTCTTACTAGAATTAATTTGCTCTAGATTTTGTGTAATTAGTCAATTAATGTGCTCTATTTTTTGTGATTATTTAGTGCACTACTACTACAATGTAAGTCCCTTATAGTTGTCAAATTTGGCTCCTATGTACCTTAGACCTCTCTCAACGTGTGATAAGTATTATTAAGATTTTTTATTTTTATGTATTGTATAAACTGTATATCCATAACCCTATATTTTAAGAACGAGAAATTTTGAAGGTTGGAATAAGATTTTTTCTTTTAGTTCGGTTGTCACCTAAGTAGATTTAATTTTTTAATCAAAGTTATTTCTAATAATTTCTTTATAATATATAAAAAAATGGTAAAGTTCAGAAATAAATATAAGTATCAAATTTTTGTGACTTTTTAAAACTAAAAGAATTACAATTTGTGAAGTTCAGAAAATTTATTACAATTTTGGCATAGAGATTATTATAGCAAATTTAGATGGAGAAAAGAAAAAAGAATCATGATAGGCCGTAAGACACAGACTAAAGAAGAAGAAGAAGATGGAGATGAAGATGAAGATGAAGATAGAGATGAAGAAAAGGGTGTTTAGGGTGTTATTTAAAGAGTATAAAGGGGATTAAAAAAGGTGGTTAAGATTAGCAAATAAGGCCGTAGGCCACACCCCGCATGGGTGCCTGTGTAACTAAGCTCTTCCTGTTAAGGAAGAGAACAGCGGCTTGTTTGTAAATATGATATTCTTGTTTCTCCAAACCTCATATATTTATTTATAACTTTTTTAAGTAAAAAGAGAACTGCCAAATTACAAGCTTTGAATTACTATTTAAACTGCTCTCATTGTTGCTGATAATAATAACTTTAATATATTAAATTTCTATATTTTCTTTGTTTTGCCTTTACCAATACCTAGCTATGCTATATATGAAGGAAAACTCTAGGATTATAAATAATCTTATAAGATTGATTGGTAAATATGTAGATTAGCGACCCGGCCGAAAAAAAATATTGGGGTAAATATTTTCGTTCACCCGTGTCGGAATATTCCTGCGCGTTTGAGTTGTTTTCGAAATATAGCTGGCGCCATTTTTGTTATAAAAAAATGCCCGAGAGTAAACAAACCTATAAACGCTGTTTACTTAAGCCATTTTTTTAACAAAAATGCCCGGAAATAACAAAACGAAAAACGCTGTTTACTTACTTTATTGCAGTGGCTATACTTCTAAAATAGCGAATGAGGAAAGCCTATTTTGTTTTCGCGTTTGAGTCCTATTCGAAATATAGCTGACGCCATCTTTGTTATATAAAACTAAAGAATAAAAAACGCTGTTTACTTACATTATTCCAGGGGATACACTTCAGAAATAGCGATGAGGAAAGCGTAGAATCTTTCTTTAATACCCGTTTGGGTCAACGGGAATGGCGGTTGCAAGATAGGCGTCGAACTGTTCGTTTTTTTCCGTATTTAGGGATTGAACCATGGACGAAATAGTCTGTTCCATCATTCGAGTGACTAATCTACATAATTACCACATCTAATGCACGGCCACAAATCTCGCAATCGCTTTGAATTTTAACTAAATTATGAACGTCCAAAAAGGTTAAAAATTTTTCTCTATCAGAAACTGGAGTTAATAATTCGGAAATAGACGACGGAGACACTTCGCAAACCAATACCATTTTAAAACTACGTATAAAACGTCCCTATGATACGCCAACGGCTAAAAAAGAAGTAGTTCCTTTAAACGAGCTAGCTAATTAGATTCAAATGTATAAAAAAGGTAATAAAAATAGTAAAATGGGGAAAAATATATTGACAGATAAAAATTACTCCAATTGAGGATAATAAAAAGATATTAAATGAAAAACAAAATAAAAATTTAAATCAGTCATTTATGACGTCAGACCCCATCCCCACCCCTATCATAATTCGCAAAACGATTAAAGGCGTTAATATGATGTAGTTAAATCATTCAACTCTGTAAACGTCAGGACATTATTCTATAAACAATTAGGATTATATACTGGTTGTCTGTGCCCCCCAGCCCCCCTAATTTAATGAAACTCAGGATCATTGTAGTGTGGTCTCCGCATTGTGTTTACCCCCACACGAGCCGTCGCCTTAAATGTACTCCAAAAACGCAAAAACGTGAAACATTTTGGAACACGGACGAAATAGTACATCCCATCAGCCGGGTCGCTAATCTACATATTTACCGATTGATTGGCATAATTTTAACTCTGATTTAAGCAATTAATGAATTGATCATTGGTACTTCACTGTTTGTACATATTTGGAGTTTCTTAAGACTGACATAGAGTCCGGCTTAGCCTATAATTGGTGTTCTGTAACCTCGTGTTTATAAGAGGTTCTTATTATTTTATTTAGTGTTGTCGGACTTAACTCTGGCCGTAACAGTAGTTAGAGATAGATATAGAGCGAGAGAGAGATATATGTAGTGATAGATAGATATGGAGCGAGAGAGATATGGAACTGGAGATATATATATATATATACATATATAGAGCATAAGTAATATGGACCAAATGAGAGATATGGAGCAGGAGATCTGTAGTGTGTAATAGATGGATCGAGAGCAAAATATCGAGAAAAACGAGAGAGTGATAGAAGCCAATCTTTGCAGAACACGCAGATAAATCTACATCTTTTTCGACTAGTTTTTCGGTTAAAAATTTCACCAATGAACATGAGAAGAGGGAGTTGACTCTTGAAACAGTACAGCTATACATGATATTTAACAAGATCCAAGAAAAAATAGTTCCAAATGATTTCAGGCAACTATTGAAGTTTCTTCTGATTATGAGTGATTTATATGCTGAAAAACAAAAATCGATTCCGTGAATCAAGTTGACATCTATGAAACACACTGACAAAATAAAAGTTATAATTAGCAAAATGTTAACTCAAGTCAAATCATCGAAACGAAGTGAATAACTTGCAAAGGCTAAAGAATTAAAGCCTACAAAAAACAAAAAAAAACATGTCAACTACGCATTCAGCACAAACGTAAACTTCGCCCCTTATATACCAGTCGATTGTGGAGCAGCAGGGATAAAAATGCAAGACGCTGGCAGGGTAAGCGATGAACTGTAAACTCAGTTGGGATGCCTTTGCCACCTAAAACTGGGATTTACCTCTGTGATAGAGGACAGAAAAATAATACAAGTGAATCATGGTAAATGTTTCCATTATATTCAACAACTACAGCCAAGTTTTCAACTAAATTTTGAGGTTACATTAATTACTAAGAAACTGGAGAGTGAAAGTTTACTAGCTTTCACCATGATAATTCCTTCAAAGAATATAAACCACTAAAGGTTTCATAACATACGTACAGATTTGATTTTACTACTAGAGTATAGAGGCAAATTAGAAGCCAAAGTTATCTCATAAAGAGAATCAAATATATTCATAATGCATCCATGCATAGACTAAATTTCCCAATCCCCCAAATTGTCACCTGCAACGAAGAAAATCGTACAATATCACTCAAGTGCCTTCAAAGGAATAAATTAATAATTAAAAAAGAAGAAACAAAGAATATAGCATAACAAATCTATGCAATCTCTGCAAAAACCACGAATAATGAATCAATAGAACAAGAAATTACGCACATGAAAAACTAGCCAATAAAATTTTAGAAATTATCACTCCTAAAGACTTTTGGCAATCCAGAATATTACAGGAAAATATTAAATGATATGAGAGAAAAAAATAGATTCTCTATACGGAACATACCATATAACCCTGGATTATCCAAATTATTCAATATTGCCTTTGGGAAAAGAAAAATATGTCGCCGCCCAAGCAGAAGCGGAATCAAATGAAACTCAAAAAGAACAAGAACCTGAAGATCAAATGAGTGAAGAACTAACCCACCCTACATCTAAAAAGGAGCCTTGAAAAAAGCTAGAAATATATTCAACTCAGGCGAACATCGAAAGTGATTAATAAAAAATTAAAGCGATTAGAGAATTTAGGAATGAAAAACAACAAAAAGAGTAACCTATAGAGTAATCCAAACGAAGTAAACAAACGATATATCAACATACACCTAAAAAAATGCATAGAAATAACTCGAGAATTCCATAGTATCAATGCGAACATATGCATCAATAAAAGAGTGCAATACTGTAAAATTGGTAGAACCAAGAAATGTTAACTCTAAACTACTCTCAGAAAACATACGTTTTAGCTAACATAGCGGTCAAAATGTTAATAATTTAAATGCATATTAGTAACCTAAACGAGTCTTACTTATCGCTAAAAGTGCACATTAGCCTTCTTAAAATGGTTATCGCTACGGACTAACAACTCATGGTCAGACTACATTCCTAGCTATATTTTAATGACGATATTTACACAAAGAGAGTTTATACAATATTCAAGAGAGATCTTACAGCTAGATGTGAGCAATCCGGATGCAGCAGTACGAACTGCATAAGAATGTGCTTAGATACCCTACTAGACATATAACTTTGTCTAGCAATCAGACCTAAATAGTCCAAAATACATGACGCAAATAACAGTCACTTAGCCATACATTGGTGTCGCTAAATTCTTCGTCGCATACAATTATGTTTAGAGACCAAAATTGATTCCTTGCGAAGGTGAAACAGATAGACGAGAACCAACTGGGGCTGACGGAAGAGGCTGTTAAAACAGACCTTTTTTCTATTCTCAAATTACAAACTGAATTATTTTAACGTAAAAATGGCTTCATTACATCAGAGGCTTACTCTGAGAACTAAAAAAAGTATCGGCCAGTAGGATAAAAAGTCATGTATTGCTATACTCTACTTGTACGTGTATATAAAACTTAGGGTAAAGGTTATCTATAGTTGTAGAAATGAAATGAAAGTTATCAGCAGATAGGTCGTTTACTAGAAACATTTATGTCGAGAATGATCCGACTACAAGTTTCTACTAGAGTTTTACAACAATTATTTTCATATCAATTTATTTCAGTTCAATCTTATATAGGTTATGCGATTATCTTGCCAGAGGTCCTCCAGGTAACAAGCATAAGAAATATGTTACCTCTCTATGGGCACAATAAATGATCGTAAAGATGCTCGATAAAGATGGAATTTTAATTAAAGAAATTTCAGGTGATACCTATGTGGGAGGCGATAAGCGACCTAATCACGAAATTAAATATAAAATTTCTTAGACACATTAAAGTTTGGGGTAGAATCGTTTAGTGTAGATTCAACTATATGTCGCTTAACTTAGTTATTTAAAGTGTATATAAAAAAAAATTGTGACTGTGTGACGGAGAATAAAGTTTATAGAAGTATATAAACCATCAACGTCCCGATATTCGATTTGCAAACGTGATTACTCCAAGGAGGTTACTAAATTCCCAGACTTTTCTCGATATACACAACTGAGATCACATTGCCAAGCAACCTAAACAGGCTGAACTTTCAAAGCTTCGATGATATAGTCATATGTCCATACAGAAATGTGCTTATTTAACTTTGTATGAGTGCCGGATAAATAGAAAAGTAAGTTAATATTAAGTGAAATCGAGGATCCGATCTAATGATGTGATTGTTTTTAGAGACAGTAGCAGATATGAGATTAGGTAATAAGAAATGTTCCTAAATGATCAAGTGCAATGTTCTCCGTTTGAGAATTTCTTCTTCTGCGCACTGGAACCACGCCACATTTTGGATCCAAAGGTTAAAGAGCGAGAAATAATGCTCATATTAAACCGAGGATTGAAAGCATTTATTGAAGATAATAAACAAGATAGAATCCACGCAAGAATACCAAGCTACGTTACAAGACTATAAAGAAATGAGGTCGTACTATTTGATCAATATAAATAGGAATCCATATCCGCCTCTAAACAAACCCGAATCCGAGCCCAAAACCCGAACTTAGACAACTCAGCCGCATATAGGACTTGATATACCGATTAAGACTTTCCTTGTAAAGGGCCCAAATTAATCCACACCAAAGGCAGAAAAAAAATGGCAAACTTATTTAAAATCCACGACAAAAAAAATCCAGAAAAAAACAAGTTAAAATAGTTAAACGTTTAAATACAAAAAATAATTAAAATACATATGAAAGAGATACAAAGAAAAACTACCCAAAATTAAATAGCAACCAAAATCATAAAATTATTCTAGTAAATCACAAGTAAAAAAAAACAATGGCTTGAATCACAATAAAATGCTAAAATAATCTATAAAAGAACAGTAAAAAAGGAAAGAGACTAACTTGATCTATAGGCATCTTTGAGCTAATTCATTTGTTCATCCGGAATTTGACTCGATCTTGAATAACGGAAGGGTAAAATTGTATGCTAATTCACAGAATATTTAATTTCCATCGTGCAAATTTTCATAAGAAATGGAATTCGTTTAGACTGCCCTTACAATTTTACTTTCACTTCCATTAATATGCATACCTAGGTACAGCAGTATATGAAAAACTCATCCTTTTTATCAATGAATTTCTTTGAGATATCCTTTTGGCGGCGGTTGTCGATAATTGTTTTCTGGGCCAAATTCACTAGAGGCGTGCAGTCAATGGAAGCAAGGAAGGCAATACTTTTTCTCCCATTTAAGAAGAAATGAAATTACACCTCAACAATTAATATGACAGCAGAATCAAATTCATTCTCACATTTATGATTGAGTACACTTGAATACATCATACGGTACCGTTCACCTTCAATTGAATTGGCCTAAGACCTTGATGAGCGCGACTAGAATTGAAGAAATGCATCCTTTTCGTCGAGATTTCTACTCTTTTTATCACTTTCAATTTCAATAATAGTTTGGCTTTTTTGGTGCTTTGGAATCAATAGTTTAAAAGATGTTTTGCTTCCTCAGCGATAATATGCAGTCATTATAGTTTTATGATTTTTTCTAGATATTTCAACGCCGTGTTAGAATTGAGAAAAAAAATAACTTAGTTGTATACGGAAAAGGGAGCAAATTTGGATTTGCAGTCATTAGCTTACATCTAGCAACCCAACCGAATTATTAGAATCTAGAAAAAAGCAACAAAATATCTAAAACACATTGACGTAACCATTATTATGCTCTGAAGCTTAAATATTTTTTAAAGTTATATTTAAATACTAGTTCTAGGAAAGAGAGCAGCTAAATAGCAAAAACTCTAGTCTGGTAAGCTCTTATATCTTAAGTATTTTGTTAATATATTCGAAATACTGGTGGGCATACCATAGTCATTATCATTTCACCCTTCCTATCTTTGAGATCAGTAGCCCTGAAGAAGTGCTTAGATAAGTGTAGTGTATTGTTTATTCATTATTTTTTAAGTGATAACTCCCTGTTAAACAACATGGACTCAAATGAAGTTGGGAGAAAATGCGATTGCATTATTGAAGAATTAATTAAAGGAAGTTCAGTGTGATGACTTATAATGAAAGAGAAACTATTATTAAAATAGTAGGCCTACGCTAACACTAGATATGTGATCTAAAACAGTGTTGCTCTCGCAAATACAATGTAGGCCAAATATGATAGAACATCTTGGCTAGATTGCTGTGCAAACTTACAGAAGCTATTTTAAAATTTAAATAAAGTTTAAAAAAATAACTACAAAAATAACATTTAAATAACGTGGGTAGCTTACAATTTTATAGTTATTTTTAATTAACATATTTACTTCAATTAACATTTATTTTCGTAAAAGTTGAACTGCATCCTCATCTTAAAAAGTCACCACATGCCACTAAATTTACGTCACCAATCTTCTCCTTGAATCTGGTTGTGTGTACTGAAACAGCTCGAGCGTCACACGTTATTTATATAGGTTTAATACGAATTTGATTATATTAGAAATTAAATATTCTAAAAATCGGAGACGCTGAAATTCTGATGAGCTATAATTCATAAACATCAACATTAAAAGATCGAAAGTCTTGACATATTTCAGTTTATTTGTAAAGCAAATAGACTATATGAAAGTTGAAGAGTTTTAATTAAATAAATTCACTTTTTACAATTTTCTCAATTTTTTTAGCTGCTCTACTACGTCTAAACAAATTCCATTTTCCAAAGAAAATTTGCACGATGAAAATTAAATATTCTGTGAATTAGCATACAATTTTACCCTTCCGTTATTCAAAATCGAGTCAAATTACGGATGAACGAATAAAATTCAAAGGATGTCGACTTGTATAAAATATATACATTTAGCATATGAAAAGCCAAGAAAATCTTAACTAGATAGGGAAACTAGAGTTAAATTATGCAAGCTGGTGAATGTAGAGGCATAACGATTTTGCCCATTTTAGCAATCGCAAGGTCATTCGAGGAGAGTTCAGGCAGTTGATATATTCTGATTTCCATCTACGTATGTATCACATAACCCTTATCATTTGAGAAAATTTATACTTACCACAATCCAGATATTTTGAAAGAAACTAGTTTCTAGAAAGCATAGACCCCCAAATCAGTCTGGCAATAATAATTGTAGTCTTACTGAGAGATTGAAACTTTTTATGGCCTCGTAGTTTGAGTCAACAGAGATGCTGTTGTATACCTAATCCCTTGTAAATTCAGTAATTCTTCTAGATTCCACGTAGCATAAACAAGGAGGTAAGCACATTTATGAATATAGGCATGTTAGTAGAGCAAACATGTATTAAGTGTTTTTAATCATGTCAGAAATGATAATCATCATATAAACTTCTATTCTGCCCAAATAATTTACAATTGTTACGAATTTAATAAAAGTAAAATTGTTGAATCATCATTAATTAAAGAAACACCTAATTTCAATCTCTCCGAATGGCCGTTTAAATGTTCCTCCAATGTCTTAAACGTAATCCAATTTAATGTGTTAATAAAACTTAATTTAACAACATCAGATTAATGTCGGTGGTCCGTTGACTGATATTCATATGATGTGAGTGAATTTGCCAGTTTTTCTCAGTTTTAGGCTGAAGTTGTTATGAAAGCCTAATATCCCAAACTAGTAGCGTAACAGTGGCTTACTTTCTATATAAATTTACCTGTTATTTATTAAGGAGTGATATACAGGGTTTCGATAAAATAATTAGAACAGTAGAAATTTAACACTAAAATTTCCTTGTGAATGTTTAAGTTTTGGTGTAGATACATAGTTTTATTTATCAACTTTAATGATTATTTGTATTTTTTTCAGATCGTAGTATAGATGTTAAGATGCGTAAATCTCACTAAGGTTGAAAAAGGACAAATTGTTGGAGCTCGAATTGCAGGAGCTTCCGTCACCAGGACAGCTAAACTCCTTGTTTTCTAGAGTGCTACCATATAAAGAACCATGACAGAATTCCAGAAGCAGGGCAAAACTTCCAGTAGGAGGAGTAATTTCGTTAGGACTTCAAAGATCGCTGAAAGAGAACTACGAGAGTTGGCACGTATTGTGATGTAAAATAGCCGGGCAACTGCACTTAAAGTGACTGCAGAGTTGAATCAACATCTCACTGGCCCAGTTTCGACAGAAACTATTCTCTGTGTGCCCAATAAAGCCGGATGTCATGGAAGAGCCGCCATCAAGAAACCTCTGCTTTCTCATCAAAACATTCAGAAAAAGCTGAACTGGTGTAGAGATCAGCACGGCTGGTTGACAGACGAATGGAAGCAAGTAATATTATCCGACGAGTTCATCTTTTCTCTTTTCATCACTGCAGAGCGAGTTTATGTGTGGAGGCAACCCGGGGAAGGTTTTAATCCTGACTGCCTTCTTTCCACAGTGAAGCCCGAGTGAGGATCACTGATGGTTTGGGAAGCCATATCTTGAACTTCTCTTGGTTCAATCATTGCCGTGCATAGTAGGATCAACAGCAACGAATATCTGAATATTTTAGAAGATCAAGTCTATCCTATGGTCCCGATATTATTCCTTGATGGTGATTGCTTATTCCAAGATTACACTTCCCCAAAACACACCGCTCATGTGGTTAAGAATTAGTATAAATAGCATAGGTGTAGCTACAACACATAGATTGGCCCCCATAATCTCTAGATTCTAATATTATTGAGCACTTTTGGTGCATCTTGGAGCGACAAGTTAGAAGTTGTTACCCTCAACCGTCGTGTCTGAAACAGCTGGGGCAGGTATTGCAAGAAGAATGGCTCAAGATTCCTCTTCATGAAGTCAGGAAGCTGTATGAATCATTTCCAAGACGCATCGACGCTGTACAGAATTTGAAAGGAGGACCAGCTCTGTATTAAATAAATATTCATTAAATTTAACACGTGTTCTAATTATTTTGTCCAATCCATGTATATATATTAGTTTAGGAGGGTATGTAACTAATTCCACAGCTTTATCTCATTTATTTAGTAAAGAAATTTTAAAGTTATAGAGTGACTTTATGGACACTGTATAGATCAGACATAATTAATTTGCTGGTGGCAGTAAAATCCCAAGTTTTATATACATAGGCGGCTGGAAAATTCCTATTGCCCTAGATTTTCGGATTGAATATCATTTTGCAGGGCGTAATTAAATTAATTTTACCTCTCACTGACTATTTCTTTAATAATTAAGGGAGTGCAAAATTGATATTATACTGATCAGAGATGAATTTGATTCTAATATTTAATAGACAGGAAGTCTCCACTTTATAAATATACTAAAGGATTTAATTTTTAATTATTAATTTAAACGAGATTTGGAAGATGAATCTTTGTTAGATGTATAATTAAAAGGTGAAGCAAAGAGTTAGTTTTGCTTAAAAGGAAAATTATAAATATGCAACGTTGTTAATAAAATATACCTTGCAATTATAATCAGAAAAACTGTTACCTCTTCGATTTTCAATCAGTATTTTTTTACCAAAATCAAACTTAATTATAAATGAGAGAATTTTGAGTGTTAGATTTTATATGCACATCTTTGGGAATCTGTATAATTTCAGTAAGCATAAATCATTTCTCATAGTCGGATTAGCGGACTTGTACAAAAAAGATTGTTCATTGGAGAAAATCAAACGAAGGAAGACTCATTTTAAACAAAAGTTGAAGACAATATCTGAGAAGTAGTTAACAAAACCTACAAATAAAATAATATAAACAATCTTAAATATATATGAAAATCATAATAAGTAAGAATATTAAAGGCTACTAGAACGTAAGAATAAGCTAATAATTCTCAATTCCATGTGGAAAATATAAGTAATGAGTAGATTTGTGCTAATATGGAAGAGAGAGTAAGTGATCGTAAGTTGTTCATAGGGCAATGGTGCGAAATGAGAGCACTTTGGTAGAAAGTAGTTTTGTTAAAAACCTAAAGCTCAACTACAAATTTGCTAACAAAACATCTTGTAAATCAGCGTGAACCGTACCCAAAGTATTAGAAATAAGAGAAAATTTATTAATGCATTATAAAACAAACCATAAGAGAAACATTATAATGAAGACTCCGTAAAGGGCAAGGCGATTTGCCATCCTGGCCGCCGTGTTACAGGATCCAGCGCTCCGTCCGGCCTCAGCTTAGCCTCTCTTGCTTCCTTCAGATAGCCTGTATTTCTGCCCTACTTCGTCGCTTTTCATACAATCTCTCCGACAACTTTCTCTGGGCAGCCTTTAATTTCACAGGGTAGATGCTGACCTTCTTCTCAAGCCAACCGTCCAGGATAGGGGCTG